>JAOXJM010000012.1:81663831-81674946 GCA_026413425.1 Tringa solitaria
CACTTATGAAAGCAAAGGCAGGGAATAGTTATTTTCTCTTTTTATTACTAATAAAAGGTTAAGAAAGTATTCTTCAACATATTTGTGCAGATGAGTCCTGGTAGAAGCTTATCTCAAATGTAACCAGTAAGAATTAAATGAGATTTTTTTCCTTTCTGCCCCAAAGAATTGACATTTTATATAGGAGTACAGTGGTTTTTATGAACGTTCTTCTTTCTTACAACCACTGAGATCCACCCAGATTCTCTGTGCTTTCTCAGTGATATAAGTTGTCCTTTTGCATCTTTTTCAGGTCTCAGTTATAGTAATGTAAATCTCTACTAATGCTCAACTACACCACTACACAAACAGTGCAGAAAGACAAAAGCTCTCCCAACACAGTGGAAATTCCACCAGAAGAAACTCAGTCTCCCAATTGTTACATGAGCACCTATAATATCATTGCTCCACTAAAAAGCCAAGGAGCTCTAAGTGATAACCTGGCATTGACCTAATTCTGTGTATCATGCAGAGTTTCTAGCCTTTGACAAGAAACTGAGAACTCTCTCATGTGTCAGAGAATGCAGGATATATTGCTAGTCAAAAATAAAAAAACCCTAAACAAAATAAAAGAAGAATTATTTTGTTGTCAATATAGTGGATTTGTGACCAATGATAAAAAAAATCTTTATTGTTCCAATTTTTCCATTTTTTTAATACAAATTGCCCTCTAACCAAAATCAATGTAATCCTCAACATTTCTCAGAATTTTTTTTTCAGAATAAAAAAGGCAAGCTATTAGATTTGTGTAGGTAATCAATAAAGAAAAACAGACATTTAAAGAAAGTAAGTCCCAGGGATTTCAAAAATGAACAGGAAAAAAACTTCTGTTCTGAAGAGCAGACTCTATTGTGAAAATGCAGTTTTGAACTGTTAAGCAACAATTTCAGACACTATGGGTCCAGGTGCAACATTTAAGCTCAGTCATCACCTCTGGCCCCTGCTTGAGTTGTGTTGCAGGGGTGTTGGTCTCCAGCTTTATCATGCTTGGGCCTGACCATGGACGATGTTTATCCTGACCAATGGATTGCTTTCCTGGCTTGATGACAACTTGCCTTGTCACCACAGAACTGGCTGGCAGTGCCTGGATCTTATCCTAGCCTACAGGCTGAATTCTCAGCTGGACCTTGGACCTGCCTCCTCATCATAAACTTGCCTGATGATCTTAACCCTAGGTTGAATGTGGCTGTCATCTCTGGGCCCATCCTGCTCCCTTTACTCAGGTTGAAATATTGGGTATTTGTTGGTGAGGTCCCTGCCCTGCTAGCCATGTGATGCCTCTCAGCTCCCATCTCTCAGGGAGCAGCCTTGGTCCTGCTGTTCCCTGACAGTTCACTTGAGCTATCTTGAGATCTGTGATGAGCACGATGGAGTGTGGTCTGTGGCCATGCAGGGGCTTTCCCCTATGAACCCTCTCAACTGACTAGTCTTGCTCTGGGCTCTGTTGTCCCCACAGCACTGATGCTTTACTCATGCCCAAGCTACTGAAGAAACCTCTCTGGGTCTTGTCAGTGGTAGTCTGTACTCCCTTCCCTTTTGGGCCTGAGACCACCAAAACAGAGCCTGAAGTCTACCATGCTATGTCCCTCTCTGTTTCTTGTTGCTGCCCTGGCTCTGTCCTCTGAAACAGCCGATTGAAAACCCATGGTGATTAAATCACTCAGATTTGAGCGTTACTTTGTTACATTATTCTCTCTATATAGAATAATAGCAACATTATTCCATATAGAGAGTACACATTCTATATTTATTTATAACTATATAAAATTTTATATTTAAATATGAAAATCTGCTATATAAAAATAGCTATATGGCAAGTAGCTGTATCCTGAAGGGAACAATAAGAATGGGAATACATCTCTTTTTTTCCTCAACTTCCAATTAGTTTGTGGTTGTTCTGGTGTAAGGGTACCAGAGAGAACTGCTGTTTTTCACAAATTTGGCACCTTTGTTCAGTCTTTGATTTTGGGGCAGGAAGAGGGGGAATGGGGTGTCTCTCATTATTGTTTTAACTAGCCTGGAAGACTGGGCAATCTTCTGGCTCATGATTAATTCGCTACCTAGAAATAGTAAAAATAATGACTCTCAATCTTCATCCTAAAGAAAAAGCCTTAACTGAAAAATCTGGCCACTCACATTAATGTCCTGTCAACTGAAAACATTGATAATCAGAAAAGAGGAAATGAAGATGCCACAGAAATAAGCAGACCTGAGCTTTGAATAGAAAGTTAGTGATTGTGATTGTGAGCTAGAAACTTGTTTTAGGTATAACAGATGAGTATAGTGCAACAGGGGTGGACCTAGAAGAGAAATTATGAAGACTCATGTGGGAGAACAGGATGTTAACAGGATTGTGGAAGAGGCAGAGGCCAGAAGAAGAAATAGAAGAAGCAGAAACACTGTGAGGGGAAGGCCTGTGATCAAGTCCTAATGACCTAATGACCCAATGACCCACAAACAATGCCTGGTGGCCCGACTGATTGAGGGGAATTCCACCTGCTTGGCAGTTGGGGGTTGCAGGGGTGTCTCAGTTGGGAAAGCAGATACAATAGTACTATATAAGCTGTCTGTTTGCTATAATAAACGATTCTGGTTGCATCACTGACTGGGGTCCGTGCCTTCATACGCTACAGACTCATTTAAGTCAGTGAGGAATGAATTATGAGAATCGTGGTGGATATTTGCTTTACTTGTTTCTAAATTTGCTGGCTACAGTAAATATTTGAAAGATTCCTCTAGAATCAAGTGATTGCTCTTTTTTCCCAGGTGTGTCTGAGTAAGCTTAAGAAGTTTGGGCACACCTCAGAAGGGGTCAAATAGAAGAAAGTCACAAGAAAAAACAACTGGGAGCCAGTGTAGAATAGTTACTTCTGTAATTTGGGTAGCTTGTATAGTTTGCTGCAACTCATTATGCCACTGAGACCATTGGCCACCTGAATACAGGGGCACAAGGCAAGAATTTTTTATAAACTATATTACTGCTGTTCCACCTGACCTAGTCACTCTGAGCTTTCTCTATTTAAAAACTTAGATATTTTAGTTTAGATTCCAAGAAAGCCATGTTATTTTACTTTAAAAGTTTTGTGGTCTTTTTTGAGATGCTCAGTGTGAGGAAAGTACAGGCAGATAAAACTCAACTCGGCACTAATAGAAAGAATGTTATAGGATAAAACAACATCAGTAGAGGCAATAGTCTTCTGTCTAGAAGGTAACAAGCACTTAAAGAACATTAGCAAAAATCTGCCTGTATGTGAACTGTAGATGTTCTAATTATCTAGCTTCTGTAACTATTGTTTTTGGTTTGTAGAGCATCCTAGGAAAACAAAACCTTAAGGAAATTATACATAAATACGTTCCAGATAAAATATTTAGAAGCTGCTTGTCACAATCTAAGAATTTAACTGTAACGGACACAGAATACCAAAATCTGTCTTTAAGACAGGTTGAAGCTGGATTCACTGCAAGTTAAACCAATGTCACTACAGCTTATCAAGTGGTTTCAAATGGATGTTTTTTTCTGTAACTAACCAAACAATTATAATGAGATTTCCAGTAAATATTTAATAAAAGTTTCAACAATGTATGGCTGACCTTTGAGGGGTGGGACAGGAGTACTTATTTGAGGCTGAAAAATATTAATAGCAGAAGACTGTAGGAATAATAATGTTAGGATATATTAATATCAGAACAATATGCTTGCAATGAATTAAATAAGTAAGCAAGAACCCTTATATAATATAAAAATCTAAAAGGGCACTTAAAATGATATAGGAAGTGCTGACAATATCTGTTTTTTGTAAAGTGGAATAGAAAAATTAGGATTTATTGCCTATTTGATGAGTGCTATTTAGAGAAAGAGCCCTCTTCTGTACTTGAGGCTCATCAACAGATGGATCCAGCCTGACCTTCACCTATCAAAATGAGTCAATGTATATGTGAGCTAGCAGAATTTGACCTATGTTAGTTTACTGCTTATACTCTGTGTTGTTTTGGTCATTGGTTTGGTCAGTTTAGAATGTTACTAACTCTGTTATGAATGTTACTAAACTCTGAATGTTACTAAACTCTGTTAGTTTGGACCATTGGTTTGGTCAGTTTAGAATGTGAGTTACTAGAGCTCATATTTTCCAAGCTACTATACTTTTTTTTTAATTCCCTGCGATATTTATTTATTAGCTAACTGAAAGGCAATTTTTTCCCTTCTCTTTAACTTTGGTTTGAATTTAATAAAAATGCAGGTAGGGAAAGTTGCATGGAGTTTGTTTCATTATTTTAACTATATATATGCAACCTTGCAAAACCAGAAAAAGACTGTTCTTGTGTACAAATTGTGCTCATGGGAATAAGGAGGAAATGGTTTTATGGTAAGGTTCATTTGTGACCAAAAATCAATTAGATTTGATTCTTGCATGCTTAATTTTATTGGTTTCACTGAACTAGACTGCTTTTGCTTTTAACTGAGAGGGTCTATGTGAAGAACTTCACATAGAGGAGAACGTCTATGTGAAGCAGAATTGCAATTTCTGGATATGTAAAGGAAGAAAACCAAATTCAGTTCTACAGGAATGTTCATTTAACAGGAAAGACACATGCATATATTAATTGCTTATATATGTGCATTATATTTCTCTAATATCTCATAGTTAAATTAATTTAACAATGGTGTATTAAGTGATTTATCTGCAGATAAGAAAAGAAAGAGAGAGAAAAAAAATTTAAGAAAAGCTATTTGCTTGAAGAGCTTCAAGAAAATCATGACAGATCTCAAAGGTGGCACTTAGTTTAAGTGTTAAATGAGAATTAATCTATTTGGTCATATTCCTGTCAAAGAAACATGAGCGGTTTATGAAGGAGTCTTCTTGCACAGTTTTCTACGAGTTTCAGAAAAGTGTAGTGATTTCTAATAATTGATGACATATGCAGCAGCTACCTAGTGCAAACAAACAAAAAAACCGCTGAGGAGTTAACACCATTTCTCATTTTGTCTCAGAAAGTTATTTACCACCAGATACATACAATAGAATTTTCAACCTCCTCCTGAATCTAGAAAAAATTATTAGTACCAGATCAGCACAGAATCAGCAAGATTATCTTCATGTTGTTTATAAGATTTGGATTTTAGCAGCCATAAGTCTCTCTTGGTTCCCAAGTGGTTTAAATGTGCATATAAATACATCATCTTACCAAAGAAAATCTACCATGATTCAAGCCATAAGTTTAAAAAGTAACAACACTTCAAAAAAGATTTTTATTATATAATTTAGAGTAACATATTTGTACTTGGAAATATTCAGTTCAGAATAAAGAAGTAATTGGGCTTTAAGATATCACCAACATTTCAAAGTTAATAACCATTTTTGCAAATTTTAATGCCTCGGGGCCCTACATTTCAGAAACAGATCTCTCAAAAGAAAATATATGTGAGATTGATTGGGGCACTCCAGAACTTTTGTAACTCTCAAAGGTTCACAACTAGATTTTTATTCATGTGAATTCAATGTCTATCTACTTACATAGACGTCTTCTTGATCATCGTAATTTACTTAATTGTCTAAATACTAAAACCATCTGTAATTTGAAATATTTGATACAACTTAGTTTGGGCATTTCATTCATATTAAACTCTGAATTGAAACAAACCCCTTGGAACATGGATGTGCAGCTATACTCGCTTTGTGGTTTCTAGCAACTAATTGCAGAATCTGAAAGGGAACCATTAAGGAAACCATTTCTTGCTGATCACTGTTTAGAAAAGAAGAAAACACTACTGAAATAGCTTCTTTTTGCCAACTGTTCTGCACTGATCAGTAGTTCAGCATTCTTCAGATTCATAATTCTGAGGAGAAATTTGCAATTCCAATTTGGAGTGGATAATGGATTGGAGTGTGGATAATGTGTAGCATACCAAGATATCCTCATAACTGAAGATACCTTCAATAATGGATTTTTAGATAAAGAATTTCTCAGAACACTTCAAATAACACTTTTTTTCCACACCCCCATCCCTCCCCTTTTTTCCTTTTATTTTTTTTTTAAATTTATTCTATTGTGATGATGTCTAACACACAAGTTCCCTAGTCAAGTTCTTGTATTATCTGTATTCTGTCTGGTCAACATAAATTAAGTTTTAGTTTTCTAGGAAGGGGTCCAAACTTTTTCAGTATCTTGTCGTCATTTGTCAGTAGAGGGCAATATCAATGTGGTTACTACACAGGTGGAACTATACAAATAATAATGCAATACGCTCAAAGGAATGAAGTTCAGAGACAGTTTGGTCTGGCACCATTTCAGTTACAAAAATTCATTCCATAGTTGAAAAGAGGCAGTAATCTTCATATCTCAAAATGTGACTTGAGGTAATATTGAAAGTTCTCAAATAAAAATGGAGATAATATCAATTCTCAGGCTCTTTGTTAAGCTGGGGGATTCACCGAGCCATTCTAGTATGAGAGTTCTTGTTCTATATTGCATAATATGATTCAGCATTCAAAGTGGTGGTTGAGACTAAAGTGTTTTCTAATAGTGAAGAATAAAGGCTTTCTGTAGATTTAAATGTTTTAGTAGTATCCTGTTTAAGATCTGTCACAACTTGTAACTGAGTTTTGTAAAAGCTGCATCTTCATTTTCACTAATGCTATTTAAAAATGGTGTGGTAGAAGATTCCAAACAAATATGTGGCTTAGCTAATATTTGCAGGTTATACAATGAAGTAGCAAAGGCCTGTATTATCTTAGTTTGCAATTTTGGGGATGGAGGCGATATTCACCCTTTACTTTGAAAATTCCCATTCCTTTTCTTTACTCTTATTTTAGAAAAATTTAACAAAACAATATTGAAGATGTCTATTCTCTAATTCAATTTATCAATTTCACTATGTCACGTGTTTTTCATTCATCTGAAGAGGATAACACTCTTACTGTTTGTAGGTTTCTCCTGTTGTCTTACTCTACATCTTTTCCTTGTATACTCTCTTTCTCATAGAGAAGGGTAATGTTTTTTTTTTAACTGCTAATGTAAATTGTAGCAAGCTATTTAATATATTTGACAGAAATCAGTATTTTAGTAGATTTTACATTAAATAAATCAGGTTATGAAAACAGTTTCCTACCTTCATGAACTTTAGACTTGAATCTTTTACTAGCTGTAAACAAGAAGAATTTCCTGTCATTTCAAGTATTTTACTGTATTGAGAAGAAAACAAACCAACCAGTTATTAACTCAAAAAATTATTATATTTCTCATTTAGTCTTAAAACTATTTGCACTTAGAACAATTATACTATTAGTATAATGCTGCCAGTTCTACGCTCTGTTTAATGGAATTTTATGAATGACTACAACCCTGGGGCTTGTTCATTATTTTTTATTTTATTTTATTTTTGACACAAAAAAAAATTTTGGTTGTGCAATTATACTCTTACTAGGTTTTTAGGACAACTCCATTTGCAATATCTCTTTATAATGAAGGAGCTTCATGCTCTGATGGGAGAGAAAGTGACAGTTCAAGACAGTTCTGTCTCAAGAAGAAGGGCTATCTGGGATTATGGGTACCATAGAACTGCTCCTTGGGAAGCAGCATGCTTCAAGGAGATGGAAATACATCTTTTCTGAGGATGACCATCTTACCTGCAGATGGTGTTTTAAAAATTATTCTGCTTAGTGAACTTAAATTAAAAACATGTGCTAGCTGCTCCAGGAATGTAAACATGTATTACTGAAGATGCTTTAAATTCGAAGGAAAAAATATCATCAATGAATTGTTGCTTCCAGTTTATTATTCTCATTTCTTTATTTCCTGTGGAAGAATTCTCTACCCCTACACTGTTAATGTAAAAAGTCTTTATTTTCTTCAGTAGTTTCTTAAAAAAAGCTAAATTGCATATTTTTATATTTTTAATCGGTTTGATGTGCATAGCATAGAGCATAAAATACTGTGCTGGGTAATGATGTTGGTCAAAGAAATAGAAACTTGTTTTTTTTCATTCTGAAGTGATGTAATTCAGTTGAATTGCACTGAGGTTTAGGCCTACTCCGTTTCTTCTGATACAAAGAGGAAAGAAGAAACTGATAGGATATCTGGTGTTGAAAATCTTAGGTAGAAAACTAAGTCTGTTCTATATGTTTTGTTTACTGACAGGAAAATTGTCATATTTCTCCAACAGTTAGCTACAATTAATATAAATGATAAGACATTTAAAATAAAGGAGATAAAATTAAATAGAATTTATAGCTTTAGGTAATGTCGCAAAACACATAAATCGACAGATCCTCTGTAACCCAAGTGTGCTTAAATCAGAATTCCAGTTTCAAGGACAAGAGAGAATGGTCTATAAAGTTTATTTTTACTACTATTAAACCTAAAAGCTGTTTATGATTCACTAGGACCCTTGGTTGCACTGAAACTGAAGGTCCAGTAGTTATTTGGGAGGTTTCATTTTCTTAGCAGACCATGCCAATTTGTCTTTAATTATCAAAGAGGTTAGAACAACAAAATCTGACAGATTGTTAGCTGAACTCAACCCAGACAGATGGCACCATTCCATTCAAGCCAGTTTTGGGGAAGGTCTGCTGCACCATATGCTAGAATCAGTTCAATAGCTAATTAGTGCTTATTATAAGACAATCATTCTCTCAAGGAAATTAAGGAAATTTCTTATGGACGAGTCACAATTACAGAGTGAGAAGAAAGAAGGAATAAAAATCTGAATAGCATACACCCTCACTGACTTGTTTACTCCCATCATAAATAAAGGTCACCATGGTAAACCATCTTGAATAACCTTTCAGCTCAATCCCAGTAGTGCTGACATTCCTGGGATGTATTTGGAAAATAAATATTGAATGCTGTAGCGAATTACAGCTTTTTTTTCCTCCTTTTTCTTAACAGCTGTGGTGTAAAGGATGGAGTAAAGCTGATTTTGCAACTGAGTTCTTATCTATCAAATTAAGCTAATTAAAAGAAAGTAAATTGCAACAATTTACAAAAGTTTAGAATTATCAGCCCAAGGAGAAAAGTGATTGTTATAAACATGAAGCAGAGCTTGCTTTCCAATATTCTTGTACAATAACTTTAGTCTACCAGGCAAAAGCAAGAAGTGGAATGCAAATATTTTTATAGGGTAAAAGCAAGAAAAAAGTGAAGAAAAATGCCACGATATGCTGGTATTGTGATACCTTCTACCAGTTTTCCTGGGACTTAATATGATTTTCAGAAGTCAGATTTTTTAAGACATATCTGTTAAAATTGACAGTTGAGGTTCAGGCTTTACAATTGTTCTCTCTGAGGCATGCCTTCTGCATAAATAAACTGATATGCAAAACACTTCAGTAGTCTTGATGTTCAAAGAAATTGTTAGAATGAGAACTCTGTAATTACACAGTCTTTGGGAAAGAAGAATTTGACGTGCAACAAATGTACAAGAAACCTATTAGGATGATGAGAAGAAGAAAGAGCTAGTTATTACAAGAATGAATATATGTCTAAGTGGTATTTCACAGGAATATGTAAGTAACCTCTCCTTGCAGCCTAGTGTGATTGGAAACTATGCAGCTATATTGATAAAACTGTTTATTACCCCAAAGTAGGTCTATTCACACCAAGAACAGGAAGAGAAAACCCTCACGAGCCTACAAAACTTCTAAAAATTGTATTCTGGAGAAGCTTAGCCTTTATTTGGATCAACCACTTTGGTACAGCAAAATAAAGCCCGAGGAAGAGCGGACTTTTTATTAGGTACAGCAAAGAGGGAAGTTTCAAAACAGTCTTCTGATAGAACATCAGAGCCAAAAGTCTACAGATTTTTAAGATAAATTTCATCGTTTTTCAAAAGAACTCAACCAGAAAGTAAGTCCTTCAGTTTAGTCTGTATTTTTTTTTTGGTTGCTTGGTTTTTGGTTTTGTATTCTTCAGAAGGTTGCTTCACCAAACATCGTAATATGGCTTTCTGGAATAAGTTAGAGTTGTATTTTCTGTTTGTTTCTCTTGGACATACTAAGGTGACTTCTAAGTACAGTCCATTACGAGCTCCTGCAAAATTTCTTAATATGCACAGATGTGACTACATCAAGCAGAATTCAAATAGTCTACTAGCTGTTTAATCTGCCTCTGTTCAATCTATAAAAGAGCTTGATTTCCCCAAGCAGATGAAAAAGACTTCACTCTCTAAACCAAAAGTCTCTGACAATGTATTTGAACACATTACATCGCTGCAGTAAACCTTATACTTTAGCAAATCAAATACACAGCATTTAAAGGCATACATCTTGTCATCTTGCTCAACATGCATGGTGTGATCTCTGTGTGTACATTATGTTCAAGACCTCCCTGGAATACTAGTCACATGCAGGATAAACAGGTGTTCTCCTATAAACTGGGAAAATGTCAGTCAAGAGCTACCTACCACTGGAACTAATAGTGTTGCTGTCTTCATCTTTCTGAAGGACTTCCTCATCCTGCAGTAAACTGAATTTTTTTCTGAACTGTTTGCCATTCCCAAAGCCTCCCAAAGACAGGGTGATCACTTACCAATTACTATCGTTGGCAAACCAGACTTGATATAGGGAAAATTGATTTAATTTGTTGTCAAGTAAAATAGATTTGGGCAGTAAATTCTAGTTGTTGAAGTGTGGATTTGAAACTGGGACTTCTGTGAATCCAGAGAGAAGCAAGAGCACAGAAACACCCTTTTCTGAGCATGAGCGACTATAAAGAGGAGGGATTCTTTTCACAGAGACCAATGTCTCTCCTCACTTCACAATCATCTCTAGAACCTGGTCTCTACATCAAAGAAGAGAAATCTGTCTTTGGTGACTATCATGCTCTCTTTAAATCTTTGGAAGGAAGAGAGAGAGACTTATGGAAGAAATATTTCCATAGAAAGCGTGCTGTCTGAGACTAGATAACTGTTGCCGCAGAGGAAGCGGGCATTGCAGTGAAAAGGGAACCTTTCACCAAGTAGGTTTTTATGTCTGTTTGAAAGTGTAGCCTGGTATTAGTGCTGAAATACTTTTGCATGGCAATTGTTGTCCGTAAATAGCAGGGCATATCATCCTAAAAAAGAGGGTTGGAGGTCTCAGT
>JAOXJM010000012.1:81694608-81706370 GCA_026413425.1 Tringa solitaria
GATCTCTAGAGGTTCCTTCCAATTCTGACCATTCCGTGATTCTGTGAATAGTGCTGAAGTTGTAGCACAGGTTTGTACTTACTATCAGGGAGGATAACATTCATCTAAAAGTTCTTTTTAGATATTCTCAATATCAAACCTATATGAATCGAGTTACCTTTGAAAAAGCGAACTTTAGAGTTCCCCATAGCTTTGCAATCCAGCTCCACAGGGATGCTCTTTTTGCTACAGAGAGTGACTACTCTGCCTACAAGGTCCAGTCATGTCTTTCTGTTGTATTTTCATGTCTTAGGGTTGTATTCAATGATTCTCCTTCTGAAACGTGCTCATTCTTTAAACATCACTGAAAACCATTTCTGTCTTGCCTTATTATCCACACAGAACAAATATACAGTTCTGTGCCTACTTCTCCATTTTTTCCCACAGGTGTCTTTTGGATAGTTCTTGTGTCACTGTTCTTGCATGATTCCTCCTTCATCTCTCACCTATCAAATTTGAAGCACATCCTTTCGGATGTTGTTTCTAAGCATATAACTTTCAAGGGACTTTGCTACACATCATTAGCTTCCCTATCAACACCTTAACTTGTTTTCAGATATTTTTGATATCTTAATGACCAGTCCTTGAATGACTTAACAAATATAAAACTATCAAAACTAAAGGTCAGACTCTTCCTGTAACACTAATAAATAAACCTATCTTTTTTCTTTCCTCTTAGTTCCTAGTAAAATAGCCTAACTGTTTTACTATAACCTACAATTTATTATTTTTTGTCTTTTTTTGTAGAAACAGGGGAAGATGGCCTTCCCAATATTGGTACCAGCTCCTCCATATCATTCAGGCAGGGCCATAAAAGTTGATTCAATAGTCTGTTCCTGTCACTGTCTTGATTGAAAATTACTTCTACATTCACTTCAGCTAGATCACACACAGGTACTTCCCCACCCCTTTGTTAGACTTTATCACTTATGGTACTAAGTTGGTCAGTACGCTTCAGACACAGTGAATTTCTGAAAATTCAAAAAAGTTTTAGATAGGATGAGAATTTTATTCAGCAATGATTTAACTTTTTGTGTAAAAATTAAGAATGTGTTGTTCTAAATGAAAGCACCTTTATACTGTTATACCCTGATTAATGTGTGGACGATGCCCTACATCAGTCAAAATAACCATCACCTTAAATTGTTGCCTCATCATATAAAGGCATGCTTCCATTCATACAAAGCTTTGGTGATACTCCATTTTTGCATCCCTAATGCATATTATTAGAATATTAGAATTTCATATCTAAAATAAGTCACATAGGTTCTTACTGTCCCAAAGTTACTGTAGAAACACAACATTCCTAAACACAATTTAACAGGTCTCTTGTTAGACTGTTAGACATTTGCCAGTGTTAATATCCCTCACACATGGAAAAGGTACTAATTAGGGAAGGATGTAGCAAGTGAGATAATTGAGATGCATTGCATAAGGCCTGTTCCAAGACAAGCATTATTTAACATAAGCTTCCAGATAAAACGTGAATGAAATTAAAGCTATATTCAGTTTTCTGCTTTTATTGAAGACAAACATTCCTCCTCTATTATCTCTCAAACTTAGTTCCCTTAACATCTCCCTTCATACGGTCAATGTACTAGTGAACAAACTACAAGAAAAGTCCAAAATAACCCATATGATGGGTTAAAATAAAATGGTAAATGAGGTAGTTGAAGACATCAAAAACCAGAGGGCTCCCAGCTCACCTTTTTCAAATTGGCTCCACTGAACTATTTTTAGTCCTTTTTTTTTTTTTTATTCTGAATACTAAGTATGACTTTTGCTTTAGAACAAAGCAAAAAGGCTTAAAGAAAGAAAGAAAAAGGGAATTGACAAAGTAGCTTCCTTTCCCTCTGATCTACATTCTCTTTCTAAGATATTATTCTTTTTAATGATTTTCCTTCACTATTCTTTACCAGTTTTATGTTATTAACCTGTACCTTCATCTAGTTTCTAAACTTTTCCTGTCCTGTCCAGCCTCTTTATGTATTCCATAAACTGTTTAATTCTGTATCTTCTAAGCATATTATTTCTACAGTCTTGCTTGTATGTAGAGGCCTACTCTAGGATATCGAGTTTTATGAATAAGACAGGATGCTTCTGTTTCTTTTCTGGCTCTCTAGACAATATTTCCCAGCAGAGTGCTTCCCTTTTCAAGTATTAGAATTATTCTCACAATATATAGAGAAGATTTTTTTTCCAAAACTTGTACCCACTAAACAGTTTAAATACTGTGTTTAGTTATACAAAGAAACTAGCAGGCTGGAAAGACAGTCCTAATATTCAGGTATTGACTGTTTGATCTTCTGTGGTGTCAGACAGAACTATGGCACTGCGGGGTTAGAGGGAAGGGCTAGCTGAAGGACTTTTTTGTTCAGAAATATTTCTGTCAATTCAGATAGCATAGGTTTTTGCTTCTTCCCTCTGTTAGTCATCTACAACCTTTTGAAGTGTAGGAAAGGACATCTACATCTGTTTATTATTCTAATCATGAAGATATATAGATCTTAAAAGGTAGTTAAGGACTCACATCTCTAATTCTGCACCTCTCCACTGGGACTGGTGATTTCTTCTTTCTAGCAGCACAATCAATTTTTTTCAGCAAAAAGAAGAAATATTGAAAAATATGAAGGAGACAGGGAAATAAAATGCATAAATATCTTGTTGTCATGAAGAAATGTTGAGGCATTCACAGTTTAAGCATTACAGATTTACAAAGGCCCTCTTAGGCTCGAATTTCTTCATGTACTCAGAAAAGGCTGCCTGTTGTCTGCTCAGCTAGTTCATAATGCCCCAGGTTGAACTAACAACTGTTAGTTAGTTCTAACTAACAGTTAATAACGCGACTAAATCAGTATTCCTCAAAAGTCTTTGATGAGAAGGAAATTCCCTTCTATTCCCTTCTGCAATTAAGTAGAAGTTAATAGCATCTACATTCTACATTCTCTGTTGCAATCCTTTCCAAGCAGGGAAGATAACATGTTTTCAGGCTCCATTTGTGAAATATTTAATTGTTCTTTAACTATACGATGTCTTTTAAAACAATAAGCTGTTCCTAATCACAAAGCATTTTACTGGATTGGAATCTGCCATCATGAAGAGGAGTTAGGATAGTCAGGATTGTATCTTCTCCTAGTTAAAAAATTAAGTAGATAAGCTTTCAAGTCAACTCATAATCTACCAAACCCCCAAGTCATCATCTGGTGAATGCAACTGCCTCCAGCATGTACTACTAAGCTTTTATGACTGACATTATAGTAGTCATGTCAAACCAATTTCTTTACTAACAAGGCCTTGTCCATTGTTGAAATAATTTATTTTGAATAAAAAAGTTTCTTTTATGATTTACTACTATGAACTCAGGATTAAACTTCCTGTCTAAAAGTTTGCAAAAGGCATACTATTTCAGGTATTGAGTGTACTGTTTAATAAAGTGATGTCAGCAGAGCTTTATAACCTGGAGCGGCTGCTCATGTGTTATTCAGTGGGAGGGACAGTGTTTTAGTCTACAATTTCTCAGATGCTAGGCTACTTAAAGGTATCTGGTTGTATGTCTTAATGCCACTCAGTTTTTTTCAATGAGAAAAATGGAAACATCAGATTATAAATACTAGGAGCTGATGGTAACATGTCACCTAGCTGCTTCCTAATTATTGTAGATAACTCCAGGTCAGAAGCAATTTCTGCTTCTAAATTTTCATCATGTAGCCTCCTCTTTGTATGTTAATGCTAATATTGTTGCCCGAATTGCCACCAAATGACACAATTTGAGAAACTGAACTGCTTGGTTCTCCAGCATTATGACTGCTTTCTTTATCTCTTTTGAGTGAAATATTCTTATGTTACTACCTTGTGACCAAGAATGATGAGCCTTACTACACCTTTAAAAATATATTTATATATTGCAAGAAATACTTATATCCTACAAAATAGAAAGCTAGGTAGTCTGCTCCATATATAATACCCAATTCAACATTAATTGAAGTCAATAAAAGGTTTTCTGCTGAACTCCATTTCCCCAGGATAGAGTAAGAATGGTAACTAAATACACAGAAGTGGATCTGACAGAGAACTCAAAATTATCATTACATTCCTATAATTTGTCCTGCAAAATTCATGAAAATCAAACAGTGGTCGTAGTACAACCAATATCATCTATAAAAACTCAAGTTCATGTTCTGCTATTAAATATGTCAAAAGCAATGTAATAAGTTTTCATAATTTAATATTTCAATTGTCAGACAGGAAGAGAAGAATAAAGAAGGCCAAAACAAAAAACTCTCAGTCTTTCCCTTTGAGTAAATTCAAAACATAAGGACAGTCAGTTCTGGAAACTTTAAATATAGATGTCTTTGAAAATATACTCTTGCTATAGCTTCATCTATTACTTACCTTGCTATTTTAAATGTACCCTTAGAAAAATCTGATTGAAATTATTAAAATTCTCTTTCTTCTCTGTTCTTTAAAGCAACAGAAAGACTAAAAACTTTGAGACAAGTAGAACAAGTACTCATTTTGTCAGTAGATTTTAGAAAATGCTGAGTCAAAAAGAGGTTCATGTAAATTCTGTCTCTTAGGAGAGGCATCACTTTTAAGATTTAAAATCTTTAATACAAATATAGCATTATAAACAGTTTTTTAAATGAAATTTGAGGATTTAACTTGTCAATCTGTTATTTCTTCAGTTAGCTCAGTATCTGTGTGCTGCTTCTCAATCTGTAGGGAGTTCCATACGTAGACGATAACTTCACCTAGCAGTTTTCTAACACCTGGAATTTTATCTGGTTTGGGATGTATGTTGCAAATGAGAAAAACTTCTTGATTCCAAGTTTTCATCTATGTATCCTGGATTTTCCCCCTTTTTTTTATTTTTATTTTGGGTTTTCCTCCTGGCAATCTTCTGCTTATATTACTCTTCTTCATCATTTCTTGTTCATGCTCATTGTATTTAACCTTCTTTTATGTATAATGTATGTGGCATGTAATTCATGTTTAATGAAGAATTCCTGAACTATTTTTATCTTACCAGACAGAGAAGACAAACTATTGCAAAATACAACTTCCCAAAAGCTAAGATGAGAAGTTATAATTTGGGCATTAGGAAAGAAAATGTGACAGAACTGAGCTAAGTGAATAAGTAACTTTTTTTTTAATATCTATACCAATGTATTGTAAACAGTTCCTTAAACTGAAAATCCTATAAATAACAGATGCAACATCCAGAAGTGCAATAAAATGGTTCTTGAGAAGGAATAATTATTTATCTGTAGCCAAAAATTAAAACCAAACCTAATCTGTATAGAATGCCAGTTTACATCATAATCTAAATTACTTCCCCAGCAAGTAAGCAATACACACAATAAAAACCATATCACAAGTCTTTTTCATGGATACTCACCTCTCTTTTAAAAGAAAGATTTGATAGTGTCCATGAGGAAAGCCTTTGCAGTTGCATTTGTAGTTTTAACTAGTTTCAATAGCTTTAATTTAAAGGACATAACCTCTGCAGATTTCTATGCCAGATTGCTTCTACTACTGGTCTAGCATTGTGATGCATTCAGACTAACAGCTAACCTAAATCCTGAGAAAACTCTAGTAATTCATACACCTGAATGGGAAGTGGCAAATACTACCAAATCGCTCAAGAGCCTTCAGGTGCCATATTCACCCAACAAAACAGCAGATATTACCCTAGAATATCTAGGAACATGCCATTCTTGGCAACCAACAACAAGAAGCAAAAAATAATGAAAACTCATTTCTTATATAATGGCATAAATTCTTCTCTGTAGTGATTGTAACAGTGAACAAGGGGTTTCTTGGTACTTTCTGGAGAAGAGTTAATTACATTTTGCTAAAGGGTATCACTTGTAGTATTAGCCAGCCTGCACACAACACTTTTGGAAGAACCCAAAAGGTGCAGAAAGCACATGCAAGGCATCTTCTGGGGCACATGAGTTGCAGTTCTCAGTGTTTAAAAGAACTGGGAAAGGCATTACTACCCAGTGGTATTTCCACACTATCCAGTAGCCTTATCCTTTATAAAGTTTGGTTAGTTACTTGGCGAAAATTTTCATTTGGGGAGTATTGTTTTCTACCTAGGATATTTCTCTCCAAGGGTACATGTAAAGGTCTGCACTGTGTATCAGTGGCTGCTGTTACAGTTTTTTACCAATGAAGCATGCAATGATGTCTAATACATATTCACATAGGAACTGAGTTACTCTTTCATAGATGTGCAGAGAGTTACTGCTTGAATAAGTGGCAATTATTCTTCAGTGTCTATGTTTCCTTGAGTAGTGGAAGCTTTTCAATACTGCAGATAAAAAAAATTAAAACACCATTAAAAATTTTCAAGTTGGTGGGAACTCCATCAGCTGCCCGCTTGTTTACAGAAAAGTTGTGTCAAAACACTAACTCTAGTGTTATATACAGACTTTTTATATAATACAGACTTCCTTAATTCACTAGATTAATAGGAAGGAGGTTAGCAAGACCTATTAAAGTAGTTTTTTAAAGCATGATCAAAAAAAATAGTAATTTTTCTGAGTAAAATTTCTGTTCACTAAACTTTTTTCAAGTCTGGCAGAAGCTGTCATTTTGAATTGCATTAAAAAATTTCCAACTGGATAGAACATGCTTTTTGTCTTCAAGAAGTGTGACAGCCACAAGAGACAGTGGCAATTAAGCAGGAAAGACTTTTCAAGGAACACATCTCAGGGCAACGTAAAAGATAAAAGTAGACATCAGCAGTCACCTTCTCACAGTAACATTCTTCCTTGATAAAAATAGAGATAAATTTATGTCTTATCAATACAAGGGACATAGAAGAGATCATTGCACTTCAGTAAAACACTTGAAAAAGTGTTATAGATAGTTATAGATATTAGTCAAAGTATTTACGATGGAGTGACTGATGAAAGGGAAACAATAAGAGTTTATGGAGAACCTGTTTGGCAAGCGGAAAGCTATTTTTCAGCTATTGGATTTGTTGTAATTAATGTTTTTATTAACTATTTGGTCATAGAAGTTGGAGCTTCCTGACTACATCTGTTAAAAAAGCTAGGAGATATCATCAGTGTGACAGACAATGGATTATCATGCAGAAACAGATTGATAACTACAGTAAAGGAACTCATATTGGACATATCCATGCTTTAGATATTAAGTAACTTGGAGTATTGGAAAAGAAAAGGAAATAACAAGTCCATGTTTTCATCATACAGTATCTGAATGATAAGGTGGTGTTACCATGAAAACTAAAAGTGTAGTCTCTTGATTTATCAGGAAATTTATTTCTGTACAAAATGAGATTACACATAGAATTCAAAAGATGAAAATAAATACGTACAAGTACAGAGAAAGGCAAGTAAATTTAGACAGGTTCTCTAATGGAGCAGAGAAGATCAGAAGAGTAAGGGGTGAGAGTGTGTTGTTTCTCTATACTAATTAGGGAGTTTAAAAACAAATTAAGGAACATGAATAATTGAACTGAAATACACTATTTGTAACCAGACCAATGGATTCAAGACAACCATGGATACATTCAAACTGAAAATTAGAAAATAGCTTCCAGCCGTCAGAAAAGAGAAATCATTAAACAGCTTTTCAAAAGAAACAGGAGGAAAACAGGTCTAACTGATTTAAAAGTTATTCTTGCCAAGTTTCTGAGACATTCTAGGCTGCAGTCAGCAAAGAACAAACATTAAGTAAAAATCACAACTTCCCTTCTAGTCCTACGTAAAAGTATTTCTTCAGCCTTCGGACAGGGGAGAGACAAAAATTGCAACAAAATGGCATATGTTATGAGGCCATATTTTCCTTGATCTTTCTACAGTAGCCCTGGAGATGGCATGACAAAAGTCTTCCCGTTGCTTGTTGAAGACAAGGAGACATTAATGTTCAAGATCTTTTTCTACTCAGCAACATTAACCTTTATAGATAACAGAACACCAGACTTTATCAGGTAAGGGAAAAAAAAAAGAAGGAGAAAGGTCATATTTCTGAGTCCCATATACACCAACTAGCAGTCTATCAGTCATATATTTGAATATGCACATATGTATACTGAACAACTATAAACTACCTTCTAGCACAGTTGAAATTTCAGCAAAACAAGCAAAAACCCCCCTTCCAGCAATTTCTTAAAAAAACTACCTTCAATATTTACATTTGTAACTTCTATCTGAATCATATTTAAAGAAAAGATTTATGATTCTAGAAATTCCCTATAACTAATATTAATGGAGAGTAAATTAGCTAAATACATTTTTGTATAAGTAGATTTCTTTCATCCAGTAGTATCAGAAACATTAACTAGAACTGAAATGGTTTGCTGAATTGCTAGCTACATAAAAGCAAAACTGGACAGAGTAAAGTTCAAATAATTATCAAATTAAAAATATAAAAAAAGATGGAAGCGCTGATTTACCCTAAAGTTCAGAACAATAACACATACCTTGCTTTTCCTTTAAAATACAACTACCATGAACAGAATGAGTACTTATATTTGAACAAGACCATTCTTCTCTAAGTTTCCAAACTGGAAACATGCATAGTAATCACACAATACCCTAATGGAATAAACTTCAAATATTCTGAGTGGGATGATAGGCTAAACTTGAGATATTCCAAAGGCAAGCTGACTTTAGCATTGCTAATTCTCCATTTACCAGAATGATTGACTGAACTACTGGCTCCAACTTTGTATATTTATATGAACTGGGCTTTACTGAGGAAACACCATGACACAATACTGTAACATCTGATCTACTGAATACTGAAGATGAGAAATGTAAGTTTCATTACTCAAAAGCTAATGAATTACAATATTATAATTAGAATCAACCTCACTTTTGTTTCTTTTTTGACGAGAAAAACATGGGATCACATTTATTTGCAGCATGATTTGTGGAGGAATTTCAGTTTATGTGATTGTTTGTATGCTTTGACATACTACAGGTACATCATTGGCAAGAAATTCTGATGAAATGTAGGTAACTGCAAACAAAGTATCTGTATGTTTAACAATCTGCACAGTATGGAAATTACTCAGGAAGAACCTACATTAAGGGAAT
The DNA here is from genome assembly GCA_026413425.1 of Tringa solitaria. NCBI lineage: Eukaryota > Metazoa > Chordata > Aves > Charadriiformes > Scolopacidae > Tringa > Tringa solitaria. The sequence goes on from JAOXJM010000012.1 coordinate 81,703,725, forward strand.
GTGGACTGAAAAGGGAAAATGCTTCTAAGATGCCTTAAATCATCTTCTCATATTTATGCAGTACAACAAAGAATTGAATTGTATTCTTGCACATATTTCCAGAGCATTAGTGACTTGATTAATACAAAGAAAGGAAGTTTTTTTCAGAAATGGAAAAAGATTTCACAATGAAGAACGATATTCCCCTTTATATCTTTATAAAATGATCTTATCAAGATATTTCAAAATAGCTTATAAGGGAAATTGAGCATTATTATTTCCTATTTCATACTTGTGCAAACCAAAATATGAAAAATAAGAAAGTTTCTTGCCTAACGTTATCCCCTGTCAGAACCAACCCATAAACCTGGGTGCCAGACCGAATTTAATTCTGCAGCAACATGCCACATTTATTTGAATTATTTATTTTTTTTAAGGAAAGGTTTTAAAAAATGTACTCTATAATTCTTGTGGGCATTGAAGGCCACTTCAGAAAACCAAATCTTATCCCTGTGGACTATAGGGCATGTGTGTTGGGAACTCACTCAACCAGATGGTGACTCATATTCCACACTTTTAGTGTTCACAGAATTTCCACAGCTAATTTCAAGAAGGAGATGAACATTTAGCTACAAAAGGAATTGCTGACAGCTTTACATTTGCAAATTTGCAGTTGTTTCACTACCAAAGTTCTAAGTTCTGCCTCCCTTCTCTCAGGCACTCACGCTTTTAAAATACATATAACTCTCCATGTGATGAAGCAAAATGCAGACTCTTCAGAAACACTAAGGTCAATAAGTAAATAAAAAAGCCACTACTTTTATTAGACAGTGACCCGTACTTACTTCCAGATTAACATTCCCTTCAAATTCACCTTGTATTATTTCAACTCTTTAATATAATTGCATTCACAGGGATTTGTTTAGAATTATTTCTATGAAGAAGTTCCAAATGCAGGGTGAGCAAATTAAAAGGTTTGGCCAAAACCAACTAGTCTTTGCAAGTAAAGAGGCTGATCCCTGCTTTCCATGTATGTCCTCATCACTTTCTCTCATGACTATGGCCCTCTTATTTCAGTACCTTGTTTATGGCACTGATATATAATGTTCTTTCTTTTAAAATACAACACTGAAATAAACTTTTACTATTAAAAAAAGAACATTCCTGGCATTACCAATGCAACATTCGTTATGATAGAAAGGTTTTACTTGGGTTTAGGGGATTATGTTTGATGCACAGGTAGATAAATTGGTTTCCCTTATTATTAGACTACAGAATACAGCAGCTTAGAGAAATCTAAACTTACAAGCAGCAAGAGTAAAAACAAAAGCCCAGCCAGACTGATATCACAGCCTCCCATTTCCTGTCAGTGCCACTAACAGTTTAGCTGAAGTTGACATCTGTGTTCCAAAACACTCACACGAATCTTCTCCCTATGAGGTAATCAATTTCTACTACTTTGTGAATTGCTTCACAAGAACAGCTGTAAATACTGTTTGCCATAAAAGAACATTTCAATTGTCAGCATCAGTAAAGAATCAGAGGGAATTTACTGTGGATGTTTTATCCATGAAATTAACCTAGGTAACTTTTTATCTCCTACTCAAAATCTTGCTCCATTTTGAACATTGTTCAACAATAGAATGTGGTGAAATGGTGCATCAAAATTTACCCATTTATTATAATTTTTTTATTTATTTACAAGCTGTTCATGTAGACAAACACAATTCCTTTCTTTAAGTTACTAATTTGAGTGAACTCCATATAGATTTTTTGCCTATATTTGTCAAAATTACTATTCTAAGATCCAAAAATATGTTCACGTGGTTTTCTTTCTTGAGCATATCTTGTGCATAATCATAAAGGGAGAGTGAAAGTTGAAATATGGTTGTTGATAAGAGTGAGAAAAATATTCTGGAGTGAAAACTAACCTATCAGTGTTTTAAAACATAAAATGTTTTTTAAAAACCTTTTCCCTTTCAGTCCCTTTGAGTGATGCAAAGTTTACACAACCATCACATTAAAGCAAAACCAAATTATAACATTGAAGGCCATTCAATCCTCAATTATTATTCAGGTTAAACATACCCATTTTGAGGGCTTAAACCTGATTTCTAAAAACCTTACATTTATAGTAAACAGAAGCCCATAAGCAATATACAGATTTTAAAAATTAAAAATAAATTTTTAAAAGTCCAAACAGATATGAGATTTCACATCACTCTATCAGAATTCCTCATTAAAAAGAAAAAAAAAAAAAAGCATTCATCTTTATAATACCTCTGTGAGGTTATAGAAAATGTCATCCATAGTATGAAAGAGATTCCAAATCCCCAAATAGTAAAGAGTTGGCCAGAACAAAATTCATTAGGATGCATTTCCACAGCACTTATTTTGTAGTCCTTTCTTAATTTAAAGCAATAGTACTGCACATAAAATTTTGCATGCAGCCACTTTAGTCTTCCAGTTTGCTTTGAGATTTTTAGAAAGCATTATCTTTTTTTTTTTCATTTACAAGCCCAGCAATACATATGGCTCTACTGAAAGATCTGATCTCAGGATAAAACCAGCTTATCCCAGACGTGATGAGCTACAACATGGTAAGGAGAGGTAGGGCGAAGAAAAATTGTAATTGTTAGTGTGACAAATTCCAATGAGCATCACTTT
>JAOXJM010000012.1:81719899-81748235 GCA_026413425.1 Tringa solitaria
ACTTTGAGGGTGGCAGAGCACTGGAACAGGCTGCCCAGAGAGGTGGTGGAGTGTCTGTCTCTGGAGACGTTCAGAACCTGCCTGGACATGTTCCTGTGCAACCTGCTCTAGGTGAACCTGCTTTGGCAGGAAGGTTGGACTAGATGATCTCCAGAGGTCCCTTCTAACCCCTACAATTCTGTGTTTCTATGTAGGATCTTCCACACATTCTCTTTTTAATTTTTGGAATGTACTAGACAAGAACTTACTAAAAGGAGGGACAAGAAGGAGACAATTAAAAATGCTTTCTCCTAGCCAATGATAAACTGTTTAAGAGAATATTATTTCAAAAGTATATTGAGCAAAAATTTAAATGCAGTATGAACATGTAGCTATTCAGATTGTATGATGTACTTTTCTCATATATATATGTGTATATATATATATCAGTAATCACTTCCTCACCTACCAGTTTTCCTTCACATGTAAACAAGAAAACCATGCATTTGCCATTATTTTAAAATAGGTAGGAATACTAAAACATTCATTTTTGAAATACATTTTTACAGAGTACCAATGACTGGCTTTCTTTTACTGATATTTACTGGGGTTTAAAAAGTTTTAAAAAACACATTCATCACCTTGAAATTACTTTGGTTTCACCAAATGCATTTAGAGATGTTCATATTTTTGCCAAAAGATGTGACAATTTTGTTTTATGCTTTTGAGGAAAATTTTTTATTCAACATGTCAGTTAAAACTATGAATGCAGAGAAAGTGTGAGAGCAAACCAACATAGCATGAGTTTCATCTCTTTTCAGTAATTTGAAATAGCATTAAAATAAACAGATTCTCACTGTCGGTACTAAATTTAGAACTTGAAGTATGACAGACATTTGTGGTCCAAAAAGCAAGGCCAAAATTAAAAAGCAGCTTTCAAACACCGGATGAAAAAGAATTTCCTGCTCACAGACTGCAACAGCAAATAAATTTTGGGCGACCAGCTGGATGACGAGTAGGATTCCCTAATGGCCCTGCCTTGAGGACTGTTCTTAACAATTAAAACCATTTGCTTTTATTGTTTTTGACAAGCATAACAGTCTGATAACAGGTGTGAGAATCTGCTTAGAAGGAGAGAACAAGAGAATGAAGATGCCACAAAAATCTGGCAGGCTGGACAGAATAATTTTCTTCATCATTTTGTTCACATTTCTGTAGGCACCAAATATGAGTCTAAAAATGAAGCAATAACTTTTACATAAAAATAATAATTGATTTGCAGTTTCGGACAATGAGATCCGTGACCAAATGTTGGCTGGATTTGTGACCATCTGTCATGCAGCAATGAGGCAGTTGTCAGGATCAATACCATTAAAAAAATATATGGAATTTTGGTTTTTTTGACTTTCAGCTGCTGACACTGCACACACCTCTTAGCATTGACATAAAGCTTTGCAACACAAACTTAAAAACCTAAAAACAAAACCAATGGCTAACCAAGAGAGAAGAAAGACCTGGCAGTCTAAATCAGAAATCATTATGTTAATATTTTCAAGGATAGACCCAGATTACTCTTTAGAAATAGCTTCTGAGTTTTAAGTTATTTGATAAAATACAGCTTTGGCTTTCCAGTTCCAATGTATGGTCCATTTCCAAACAGGCCAAGTAAGCAGCTCAACAATAATCATCCTTGGATGTGTCAGGTTTAATTTTTTTTTTCACTATCAGAAAATGTTTTTTTTCCTTAAATCCTTCATCTGTACACACAATCATACATACCTAATTGAGTCTCATTCACTTCTCATTTTTAACCAAGACATTATTTTATCTGACTGCAGTCTTATATTTTTATAATACTGCATGATTCATGTATTCTGCAAGTACAGCAAAGAAAAAAAAACAAACAGTGGCATTCTAGGTAAACATTCATGTCAAAAAACAAAGGTAATTCTGATTTCAGCAATTTCACTAGCAAGTTGAGAAAGAGTAGGACCCTTTCAGAATCAGCAAAGTAAGCTAACACTGAGTTTGACAATGTTCTCAACATCATCATCATCTTCCCATTATTGGATGGGATCATGAGATGAATTCAGATCATTGCTATTGTCAGGGAATGATTTCTCCAGTACTGCTATTAGTATAAATATCTTTACCAAGTGTGAGTGTGAATAATTCAACTTTCAAAGGCGTGCCGATCTTTGGTTCCTCAGAAATTAACAGGCAATGCAGATAATACTATAGGATTTCCCTTCCATGGAATTCAATTGAACTTTAGTGAACTTTCTAATGGCATTACTTTCTAGTCTGCTTTCATTTTTAGATTAAAAAAAAAAAAGATATTTTCAATCCTGTCTGTAACCAGAACAGATATAGTTAATTTTTCATTCAGTGGATAACGAGAAGGAAAAGTTGTAGTATTCCATTACAAAAGAACAAATGAAAACTGAAAGGATTTCTAGTTTGGTGCAGGTCAGAATAAATAAATATCCAGAAAAATTTAGAATCATCTGGGTCTACAAAATCTGGCTAATGTCCAACAGCAGTAGACTTGAATGATTGCTACAAATGTTGCAATTTGCATTAACAGAAAGAAAATACTACCTATGGGTTTTCTGCAGGAAACTAATTGGTTTTTTTACTGAATGATGTCACCATAGCTTAAACAGAGATTATGTATGAGTCAAAAAGATCTTGACATTATGCATATTTGCAGATATGTACCCATTCTTTCATCCTGTACTCGTACTGGGCATTTCCTAGTGGCCTGGTGTAATCTTTGGGGTTCAGAACACCCCAAAGAAGTGTTGTCTTCTGTCCTAGTTCTCCAAGAAAAAAAAATAATGAGTCCTTAAAATAAACATGTTAAGAATGAGAGAAAACAGATTTCTGCTTTTGCAGCACTGGGTTTTTGCAAATGCATCAGCTTCAGAGCAATCTGAGAGAGAGGAGAAAATATAGAAAATAGATGCATGTAGCCAAAATAATTTGTAATTGGTAAACAATGTTTATTTGAGTGATGTTTTATAAGAAGGAAGAAATCAAGGGTTAACCACTGTTATCACAAATTTAGCTAGCAGAAGATTTCAGTCTTTCATGACGAAGCTATGTTTCAAACCCCAGAACACAACAAACATACGTTCTCGCATATGTTCACCATCAAGCAAATTTACAGAGATGAGGAAACGTACAGCCATCCCCAATGAACTCTATTGTTTTCAAAGTTATCAAGTCTGACTTTCAAACATTGACCATGAAAACCAGAGCTAAAAAAAACAACATGTAGGTCTGTGGTTTTAAGTCTGTCTGATCCTAGGTCTCGTACTTGTAAATCATTAAGGTAAAGTAAATGGTACTTGTGTCAGAGGTTAAAACGCAACTGCTGCCAATATCTTAGTGGTGGCTCAGGAGATATAGACAGTCCTAACCAATACTGATCCTATCCAGTGAAATAAAGGTATGTTGAATCCTATGTGAAAAGATGCCCTTTAAATGTTAGGAGCTATGAACCAGGATTTTGGTCAGGGGATGAAAGTTTGCATGTTGCTAATGAAATGGATTTGCTTCAACCTATTTTACCAGGGTCATGGGCATAATGCCAATGAAAGATAGTTTCACCATCACAGGTTGGCCCACATGTGTCCACAGTGGGAACTGGTCCCTTTTATGGTCTAGTATTACGTTATCACCAGTTGATGGTCCTGTAGGGCAAAATGTGCATATTTGGGCATTTCCATATCTACCCCAGCAGTTTTTAATGATAAAAACTTCTTGTGGTAACAGTATGTCCCAGTTATGGTGTGAGACATCAATATGTCTGTTAATCAAACTATTGGTTTGATTGATTATACTGTTAGTCTGAGTATAATATCATGTAAGTAACACCCATTTGATGCCTTCTCCTCAAGCCCAAGCTTACACCACTGTTGCCATAAAATGTGACCTGTTATCACTTTGTATGCACTTGGGAGTGGGTAAAATACTAAACCACTTTCTCAGCACTTGGGTGGTCTGATCTGGCGTGGCAGTGGTAGCAGCTGTAGCCATAGTCCATCCACACACTACCTGTACTCCTACCAAAATATATCTCTTCCCATGGGATGGCTTCAAAGGACCATATGATCAATTTGCCAGATGCTCCAAAGAGCCTTGCCTTGTTTGATACACTAGGCTGGAGCTTTATTTGGGTCGTTGGCCTTAAGCTTTATCCAACATTGTGGACAAGCTGTAAGAACTGCTTCATGTATTCTTATGGACACTGACCATCCCTGGGACCGACACTCGTAACAGGGGTGTGTGTGGCTTCAGTGAAAATACAGCCACTTAGCCAGCCACTCCCAATCTTCATTTTCACTATTTGCTACTTTAATTTGAGCTCGGTAATCTACCTGTTGAGTCCATTTTGTGGTGGCGATTCCATTTCTTGCATGGACTTTTACCCATCCCACCTTTAGGGGTCACGATCTACTTGTTTCTAGCAATCAATGCCAGTCTTCAGCTCTCCAGGCTTTTGTACGACTTACTTCCATCTGATTGGATTCCCACTGGGATACCCACTCTGTGGCACCCTTAGTGGTTGCAAAGGGATCATTGTAAATGTTGGTGAGAATTCACAATGCGGAGTGGGCTGCCCAAACACTAAATCGCAACTTTTATTTTTTTAACTCATCCAGTTTCCCTCACAGGGATGTGAAAGGGTCAATTGTGTCTGTGCTATTGTGGGGAGGGATGGTTGCCAGTGTTTCCCCTCAGTTTTTTGTTTTCCCCTCTAGCAATTCAACCAGTTTCTGGATATGGTCAGGAGATTGCCTGTGTAGCATGGCTCGGGGTACTCCCCATGCTAATGCCTTTCACCAAAGGTTGCTCCTTCTTGGATCATAGGTTCAATCTCATCTATCTTGGGAAGGTGCAGGATCCCTGTAGGAAAGCTGTCTGGGGTGAGGGTTTCAGCTGGCTTGTCAAACATGGCAGTTGGTGCCTCGTGCTGCCCCTTCTCATACACTGTCTGGATGCAAGCAGCCTTTTGTACTAGTTCAGTCAACTCTGACAATCCTTTTACCCATATAGTAATAGGCACCCCTTGCTCTTTGGGGTCCACACCCCTGGCCCAATAAGCCACTCAGGACATGATCGACTGGTCACCTGCCAACCAGTCTCTGAGAAACACTCTGGGGCTCCCCAGTCTCCTAGCCTTGTCATCAGCCAACAGTATCTGATCATCCCAGTTAAAGAAACTCTCCACAAATATTTTGTTTCTGGTTCCTCTGGCTTACATAAGAACTTAGCTTGTAATTCACTGATCTCAGGTCTGTTTCTGATTACTTTTTAAATTACCCTTCTCTAACATTCCAGAATAATTATAATGATCTTGCTCTTGAATTAAATGAGCACCCAGGATGGCACATAGTCCCTTTACTTTCACCATCTCAATTATTTCTGTGGCTTTGTTCTAATCTTTCTAAGAGCGCTGATGCATCATACCACTTGTCCTTTGCCCATTCCCGCCTGGGGAAGAAGGGCTACAGCTGTGCCTCCGTAATAATTCCTCTGTTGACATTATCCTGCTGACTATACCAGTTTAATGTCAAGGAGTGATAAGGGTACTAGAGGCTTCTCAGAAAAATCAACAAAAACATTTAAAAAATCTTCCAACAAAAACTAAGCATAAGTCTCTGTCTTATTTTTACTACTGAAGCCTGTTCCATTATAGTCCATTTTGACTGTGATTATCAGGAAAATACACCAATAGTTAAAAATTTGATTGAAAAGTCAGCCTTGTTTGTTTACAGGTGCTGGAACAACAGTGCATGCAAAGATATATAATTATAGAATGATTAGAACAGTAGGAACTGTCAGATGTCTCAGGCATTTAGCTAAATAATAGCTGTAACGTGTAAGTATGCACGCACCTTTATATATAATAACTATAAATAACAGTTTTGTGTGAGTTGGCAAAGAAAAGAAAGAATTATGCCAACACCAGCCATCTCACTGGAATGAAAAAACAAAACAAAACAGGACAGAACAAAACAAACCAAAATCCTACAGATAAACTAAATAAAAGATGAATAAAGCAGCCAAAACAATGAGAGGTTATTTTGTGCATAGACACATTGGAAGTTGCCCAATCAAATTTGTAGGAATTTATTCATTTCTACAGTTGTTTAGCCAGTGCACGTATATAACTCGTCAGGAGTTTCTGTAGTAATGTTTTACTCCCTTAGTAGAAAAAAGATGTGTATTTGGTAAATTCTACTAGAATTTTTCTGCCTTCCGAAATACCCAGTAGCTACCAAAAATACTTAATTATGAACCTGATTGCTTTCTACTTTAGTGCTTCATGTTAAGTATTGTCATTGTTTTGCACCAGGAAATATTGATTTATTATAATCCCAGTAAGAAAGGAACTGAGATTCTATAAAATATCATTCAAAATGCCATTTATTAGCATTTATTATTTATTATTAACACTATAAAGAAAGAAAGGATAGTAAAAGTAATCTTATGTTCCTTGAGCTGCTGAGAATCCTAAGTTGTGCAGCATCAAATGAGCCTCCAGTTATGGTGCAGCATGCTTATGAAGATCCTATCCATGAAGGGTTGTCCTGTTTTGGTCATTCAAGTTATTATAGGATTTTTTTTTTTTGAATGAAAAAACTGTTCACAATTTCTACTGTCAAATGCAAAAGTCTGAATACACAACCTGCATGTGCAGTACAGCACAAGCCTGCTCTTACTCAGGTTGACAATGAACTGGGTCACCTAGTCTGGTCTTCCAGTCAGGATCATTCCAGTTGTGAACACTTCAATAGCTCTTTAACAAAGGACAACTTCAGAATGCAGTCTGATATCTCCTTTGAGCTTCTTCCTCATTTCATTTTATTCTTCTATTCTGCTTTTATAAAATGATGATGCAATACTTTCCTTCCACATACCATTCTGTACCTGCTCCCAATGATCGATGAAGTTATTACTGTAATTTTAGATGTTATGCAAGATGCAACTTCCTAGTTTTTATCTATTATTGGTTTTGATACACACAGTTCAATTCTAGGCAAATTCATTCTTTACAGAAAATATTCCACACTATCCTCACACATGTATTGGAAACAGTAGTCAATGAATAACTGAATTATCTTCTTGTGTTACCAGCTTCATCACCTAAACACATATCTAACATTCTACTGAAACGTTTCATTAAACAAGAAATATTGTAACAGCTATCAGGCAAATAATATATTCATCTTACTGACTGGAAATTTCAAATTTGGAATCCTGAGTTACTATCCAGAATTCCAATAAGACACATTTAGAATTCAGGCTTTTCCCAACATTACAAATACCTTTTGATTCTATTTTATTTCATCCTTGAGAAAAGCTACCAAGATTTTCCTGGTTTCTTCTGGTTTATTTTTTCCTTAACAAAAGCTACCAAGCGTTTTCCCTCCCCTCTTCCCTCCACTCTTCTTTTTCACCTAAAAATCTTTTATAGATGTCAGATTATCTGAATAGGAAGCAAGCAACTAAAAGGGCTATAGCTGTCACAGTAGCCCAAGGTGCATTTTCACTTGCTGTAGTTCATATGTCTTAGTAGCATTCAAATGGCTGAAAAGCTGTCCCACTTTATAACACAGAAATGTGTTCAGAAAAAAAATAAGCAACCAGTAAATCTGAAAAACTTGCAAGCAAGAAACTTTTATTTATAAATATCAAAATATTTTTCCTCAGAACAAAGATATTTTCTCAAGCAATTTATTGTGTATTGAACTTTGAATTTTGAAGTTGACATTTAATGAAGACAGAAAGGCTCTATGGCTGAAAATTCAAGCCAAAAATAGGGTTGAGAATACAATTTTTTAACTTAATATTAATTTCTGTATTTAAACAGTGTGATCCAAAAAGTGGAACACACAATCTTCCTAATAATATTTTTACTTCATTGAATGTCAGTCACCTTGGTGGAGTAACAAATAATGGGCATGAATTAAAAAAATAATATCTTGCTTCTTACACACACATCTTAGATATGCATCTTACTTACATAAGACCTTCAGATCTGCTGGTTTAAACTTTTATCTTATTCTCTGGGATATTTCTCTTATGTCTTAACCAAAAGCAAATAGAACTAAAGAGCAGCTTACAACAAGCTATCTAAATCGTCACAATTTCCTCCATATTTAATGTGCTGGGAATCACACATTAATATGGATGACCTAAAAACATTAGTTTATTGCTTGAATAGACTTTTTATGTCATGAAGATTTGATAGGCTGCAGTTGGATGTAATCACACTGAGCAGAAGAAAGTGAGGGAACTCTTGCCCTTGTACTTACTTGACCCAGGTCTTCCTCCTTGCATCAGTGTTAACAACCAAAATTTTACCATTTGTAAGTGAATATTTTAATTTTCATGGATATCCATATCTTGACTGACTGATTTTCTACAATATTATATGCAAACAATGATTGTGTTTCAGGGTTTTCACTCTGCAGTGAAAATATGCTACTTCAGAAGGTCCACTAAAGACATTAATCCACTTTCCTATCTAGTTTATATTTCCAGGTATCTTTTATATAAATATTTATTTCATTTTTTTAATGTATTTTTTGTGGGTTACATTTTTGTTTGGGGGTTTTGGGGATTTTTTGAGATGGTTTTCTAACTTCAAGAGAAAGAGCCTTTTAATTAGACGAGGGTGAAAATTTTTCTTCTTGCAGTGTCTGATAGGAAATTGTTTTTTAAAATTGCTTTTTACTAAGGTCACAAAATAAGAAGAACAGATAACAGAGGACTTTCCTTCTGACATATCAATCACTCCATCATCCCCAAAACCAAACAGTGTTGAGTTTTTTTAAAAAATATATATATGCTTAATCAAAATTGACTTTTCATTGCAGTTGCAGCTGGAAATGAGAAATACTGTGAAGCTGGGATTCTATAGTCTCTAGGGATTAAGAGGAACCCTGTCTCTTACAGACTGTGACATACACTATATCAGTGAGATTCGTTGGGGGAAGTTCTTTTGCCTGTCTGACACTTTAAGAGTGAGAAAAATCTCAGTTCAAAGTACAGACAATATGTTTTTCACTTCTTTGGAAGACGTGTGATTACAAATCTATTATTCTAATCAGTATTTGGGTTTTCATGGTGAGGAATCTATTGCAGCTTGATTCCCAGCTCCTGCTAGATTGCACTCAGTACTTGTGGCTGAATCCTTTAAACATCCTGAAACATTGCTGGCCTTAACTAGTACTATTAATTTCTGTAAGCAGCACTGCCTGGGGATACTATCATCCAGTACTGTGTTTCTGTGAACAGCACAAACAACATTCAAACTTTCTTTAATTTCTAAATCAGACATTCATCATCTTTGTTAGTGATTATTTTGATTTCTACTTCTTTCCTTTTACAGTTGTTCTGCTCCAGTTTCTGTTATATTAAACCCTTGTGATAATACTCCAAGGGTTAAGGGGTGAACAGTTTCACAGAAGGGTCATATCATTTTCATGTTTGTTTTTTTTCACTATGTTTTAAGAGTCATGTCTTTTTTTCACTGTAGGTTGGTAACTAACAGTATTGACTAGGACAAAAACATGTATTCCAGAAACTGAAAAATTTTATAACATGGAAGGATGAAATCACTTAAAAATAAACCTGTTGAAAGACAGAATGAACAGAACTAATCCTGTACAGGACATGGCAGACCATCAATGCAATCTGTTCAAAGGTGGTAATCCTTTATAGATGTAAAAGAGACACTTCAGCTTTTTCACATAACAGGCAATAGGAAAGCACATATGAGTACCTGCACTATAATTGTTTTTTTCTTTAAGACTACTGCAGCGTCAAACCTGTCTGCAGACAAAATCACAATTAAATCCCACCCTAAAAACAAAATAAATAGTATTTTAATAATATTAAATTCTCATAAGCCTACTACCTAATTCATGTTATTTCCATCCTAACATGTTCTTGTCTGAAAATCATTGATCAAAATCATTGACCAAATCTATATCATAATTTAGGTCAATAGCACCTATGTAATAGTGACAGAAATTCATTTATATTCCAATGTTCAGGCAAAATAAATAGGTTTTATGTTTGTTTTTTCAATGCTAGGAAGCAAGCACGTGAAATTTATAAAGGGTGTAAAGGACAACCTCCTTGCTACTTTGCTATCTGCAGTAAGCCACTTCAATGCTTTTGTGTCAGTAAGGAACAATATAAACCTAGAAACCATTAGTTATAGTTTTCTTCATAGCTACTTTTAAAGAAACAAAATGACAAGCAAGAAATTTTGAAGGCTTATGGCACAGGGAACTTAACTCGGGGCAGGGGGAGGGGGAGGAACAAAAAAAAATGTGGAAGATTTTATCTCCGTTGAAGTGCATACTGTTATGAATATTCACCTAAACTCAGCCTGGAAAATTTTGCAGGCAAGAACCCTTTGATCTACCTAACTTGGTGTCACAATTTCAGTATGTAATAGAATGAGGAGTTACTCCAAATATTGTCCTACAGCCACTGAAATTGAAAACAAGTAACAGATATTCAAAGACCCTAACTACTCAAAACTTCCAGTAAATATGCCAAACTAAAAGATACAATGATTTAAGTGGTAAGTTATACTCAATTTGTGGGAACCAAACAACAATGAAAACACTTTTCTGAGAAGTTTACTTAAAATCTGGTAACATGAGAAATGATGTCTTTATGTTGCTGTTGAGAGTTTTTTTCTCCTACCAGCACATGGTTATCTATTATGTGAATTAATTTGCCAAGTGTATTTGGAATTATTTTTAGATTTCATTGAAATTTTCTGTTTTCATTGAATTTTCTTGACATAAACTAATACAAAAATATTTCTGCATAATTAAAATGACCCTGATTTACATTTTAGATTGGACAAAAGTGGTTAATTTGTCCTCATGGAATAGATTTTTTTGGTATGGGTATCTTCTATTTTGACACATTAAATTTTGTCCACAGAACTTACTTAAGAATCTGGTTCACAATGTATAACTGTAGGATATGAAAATCCTTATGCAGTGTAATTTTTTAGGCTGAAGTTTGTTCAGAGCCTGCTTGGTCCCTTGGGAACCTGCAAGAAGTTTCAGGGTTGCTTACACATTTTGCTCATAGCAGTTGTCAATAAATTGCAAATTTGTTCTAAGCTGCCTCAAGGAATTCATTAAGATGTCTTTCTGCAATATTCTAGACCTGTTGAAAGTATTAGCAACAGAGCAATTCTGAAGAGGCTAAACAGTACTATAACACACTCTACTGTTCCAAGACCAATGTAAATACCTGCTTGCAGTTATTAGGTATATTTTATATCCTGCAACCCAGCAAGCTTCCATTTTAACTTCCGGTCAAATTATTTGACATATCGCTGGAATCCAAATCCTTTTTTTTTTTTCTTAAAAGAGAAAGGGAAGAATAAGTTACATTTTGAAATTATCACTTCAAAGGAAGATGACATTTGGAAGAAGAGATTTTTGATTCTGTAGCAATCTTCACTTCTATGATTACCAAGTTTTGGCACCTAGCCCCAAAAACAGATTTTAAGGCACCTCATATGCAGAGGAACAGGTCATATAAGAAAGCTGACACAGATGCACACACACAAATTTCAGGAATCGTAATCACAGAAAGATTTTGGTATTATATTATCACTTCAACATCCCTTTTTTGTATTTCTCCTATATGTAAGTACCTTGCATTCCCAAATGCAACTTGAAGCATTGCAGACACTCGGTAAGTAGGATGTACATGAATAAAAACCTTCCATTTCTTTTCAGTTTGGAATTAATTGGGAAATAAGTGACTTATCAGAAGAGCAAAGAACTTTATGCTGTATTTTAAATTCTGGAATGAATGCTTCTAGGATCCCTGGATTCAATTGAATTCCATTCCATACATTCCATTCCATTGAGGTACACCGACTGTGGTTTTTTGTATATATCAAATTCAGTGAAAATAGGCAAAGCTTTAAGCACTTTTATTAGGAAGTATAAAAGACAGAAGTCTAATGGAGATCAAAGGCAATATTGGAGAGTCAACAACAACAAGATTTTTCTAAAGTTAATGTATGCATTTTCACCAAGTTTCATTTCTAGTTTATGGGAGGACAACAAATATTTTTTAAGTCCTTTACCATTAATCTATACATAATAGGTGTGTTGGAATTTTTCCAGTCACTACTTTTCCTGGATCCCGCCCAGTCTCCTACAACAAAGTTGTTCTGTGACTTTTGCTTTTGATTCAATGTTTTTCTTCTTAGTCACAATGGAAAAATCCCAACTGTTGACCTGTATTACAAAACTAAACTGAAATATCCTCCATTTCTCCCCAAGACACAACCAGTTCATTCTACCAATTTAATAAAGGTGGAAAGGGCAGATTTTTTTCCCAATAAGTCAGAAAAAAATTGAAGGACAATGATTAATGTGATTAAAGAATACAAATACAATACAATACCATCTTTTTACTCTTACCTAATAATTGTAAATCAAATTATGAATATGCATAATTTGTAACTCAATCACAGTTTAATAACTGGGTAAAGCAATTTGAGAGATAAATTTATTGAACAAAAGCAAAGAAACACCGATACTCTACATCCCAAAAGATGTAAGGCTGTAATTGTATTGTAAAAAGAAAAAAAAAAAAAAGAAAAGAAAAGAAAAAAGCACAGGAGAAGGGAAAACATCTTTTAGCAAGGCACACAAAAATGTCAAAAAGAGAAAAAGAGTTATAAGAAAAATCACTCAGGGATACAACTTGAGATATCAACCAATTGCACCTAATCGTACAATAAAAGTAGTTTCGCCTTTCACAAATGTAGTTTGAAAGACAGACCAAAACAGGGTTAGATGAAGAGTTCCTTTAATGAGTTTTAGCTATCTTTGAAAAATGCAACAGCAAGTAAGGCAAATTAGTAATAAATGGTCAATCTGTTTGATTTCATATTCATTGCTACTGATTTTAAGAATTGCTTATTTTTTCTCCTTAGCAGATATTTGAAATTCATCCATCCTATGAATCTAATTTTGAGGATTTTTTCCCATTTCATGTATTCTTATTTATATACACCAATTGCTCTTTTTTTGCCATTAAAGTTACCAACACAAAGGTAAAGAACTGAAATAAAATGTATGAACCTAAGCAATAAGCAAAGAAGCAACATCTTTTTATTCCTCACTTCTAAATGGGTGTGCCAAGGAAATGTTCTTTCCCATTCCCAAACTTCTTCCCTACCTTTCCAACATAACTCTTCTTTTCCATTGGTTTCTTTCTGTTTGTATTGTTTAATTTGAACACGAAGGAACTGTAATTTTTTTGTTCATGAGAGAGGGAAATCTTATCAGAAATTTGTATTGTGATACAGCTTTAAAACACTTATTACTGTTGCAACTTCTGTCCCTGAAGGGGATGTTAAGTAACTGAAGGAACATTTTAAGTAACTTTCATGTGTGGAAGCAACATATAGAAATATTATCTAAAATATTTTTGACCTGTGTCTAAATATGTTTACTCAAAAACAGGATGTCAGTTTTTCAGAAGCCGGGTGGTCTTACCTGCCCCAAGAGTTTGGAAGTCAATCCTTGCATAGATGTTGTAATTCTCAGGGCTCAAAACTCAACACATAAATCTAAAAGCTTATTTTTTGCACATCATTTGGAAGGTGTTACAGATGTGACCTCAAGGGAGTAAATTATTACATTTAATAATTCTGAACTCAGCTACTGTCCTGTTTGTTGAAATTCCTAGCACTTGCAGAAAGATGGGAAAAAGTAAATCAGTACTCAGAAATCCATACTTCTCCTTCCCTTATTGTTTTATTCCTTCATGTCTACTTTTGTTCCAAGAAATCTGGAGTGTTGTTTTTTTCTAGCATGAGGTCTTATGCCTGTGAGATATCAGTAAGGATACATTGTCAATGGACATGTCAGAGTTCATCTATGTGAGCACTTCTGTTCAGATTAAAAAGTGAAAGGAATCTCCAGATTATTCCTATTTATGGTATTTGGCTTCACATCAAAGAGTATGATCTTCAACAACATGGCCTGGATTCTTTTTAAATGAAACTAAACCTGAAGATGTGCTTTAAAAGTGCATCATAAATGCATTGCAACTGCTAATAGACACTCAGCCTGTGGGGTGAGATTAGAGCAAGTCCTTTATACCCCTGCAAAATACAGCTACTGTGAATGCTGTAAAAAAAAAATAAAAATACTGCTGTAAACCATGAAAATGCTGCACAGAGTACCAATATTCAACAATTTAGTAGTTGTTAACAGTTCCTTCTGAACTGTTTGCAGAGGACACAGATATTCTGCTATTACAGCTGGTAACTGTTGTCTCACACAAAGAAACTTCCATATGGAATAACTTACAGTAGCATCAGTAAGTATGAGAAAATATTTTGTATAATCATTATTACCGTAATTTTAAAGTACCCATAAGGAAAGACAACTTCCTAGACTTCAGACAATCTTTCTTATGGAAAATAATATCAGGTAC
Organism: Tringa solitaria; assembly: GCA_026413425.1. NCBI lineage: Eukaryota > Metazoa > Chordata > Aves > Charadriiformes > Scolopacidae > Tringa > Tringa solitaria. The sequence goes on from JAOXJM010000012.1 coordinate 81,734,402, forward strand.
TTTTCAACTGAAATTAATAATTCTAGAAGGAAGGCATTTAAACATTACATAGGGTAATGGTTTATAGAATCTTTCTTCCTAAGGTTGTTTTTTTATGCAGGAGAACATCTTTTGTTGTCTTTGACCTTCTTTCAGTTATCTCTACTAGTGTGTTCCTGAAGTTGCCAGGTATGTGGATGCATGTTTCCTATTGTTATCCATTAGTGCAAATAAGCATAAAGAAAATTGGCAGAGTTTCATTTTATGTTGGATTTCCATATATTAAAAAAGTAGAGTCATTAAGAAATGGTATTTCACAGTATGTGATTTTCATCTAACAACTTAGTTAAATGTGCCTTAGCTTTAGCGTCAGTCCTTTTAAATGTTTGAATAAAAAGAAGCTGCACATTTACCCCATTCTGATGAATGTCCAGCAATAAACCACGTCCTGGACATACGTATCTACCAACAACATTAAAGTAACATCCAATTAGTTTCAAAGACATAAAGAAAAGCATATTATTATTCATAGGGGTGTATTACTTTTCAGCTTAATAATAGCTGTGTACTGAAGTGATTGCTAAGAGAAACACAGACATATTCAAGATGAATTATCTACTTGGAACATTTCAAAGAAATTTTGAGCTTTAGAACAGCTTTTTCAATCTGCTACTTGTGACTTTAAAGCACTATTACAACTTGCTACACTGTAAGCAATTTGTGATTACTTAGTTTCTACCCATACTTAATAGCTGACACAATTTAATCAGGTTGTTGTATGGGTGCTTTATCTCTGTTTTTTTTTCATCTTGATTTTTTTTTAGTAATATGTAAGTTTAGCAACATGTAAATTAAAGAAAAAGAAGACATAAACTACAATAAAAAGAATATATTAGCCTTTAAAAAGTCCAGCACTCCTGTAAGTCTTAAATTGTAAACCTAAGTTACATGCACATATTTAAAATTACTAAAAAAAAAGCTCTGTAAGATTTTTTACTAGGAAAACCATCAGAAAAGGGCCAAAATGATACATTTCCACAATCTCTTCTCTGCTGAACTATTAGATCATATTTACATTTCTCTGGTGAGACCCCACCCGGAGTACTCTGTCCATCTCTGGAGTCCTCAGCACAGGAAGGACGTGGACCTATTGGAAGGGATCTAGCAGAGGGCCACAAAGATGATCAGAGGGCTGGACCACCTCTCCAATGAAGATAGGCTGAGAGAGTTGGGATTGTTCAGCCTGGAGAAGAGAAGGCTCCAGGGTGACCTTGTAACCGCATTCCAGTACATGAGGGGGGCCTACATGAGAGATGGGGAGGGACCCTTTTTCAGGGAGTGTAGTGCTAGGATGAAGGGTAAATGGTTTTAAACTGAAAGAGAGGAGATTTAGATTAGATATTAGGAAGAAATTCTTTATTGTGAGGGTGGTGAGGCACTGGAACAGGTTGCCCAGAGAAGCTGTGGATGCCCCATCCCTGGAAGTGTTTCAAACCAGGCTGGATGGGGCTTTGAGCAACCTGCTCTAGTGGCAAGTCTCCTTGCCCATGGCAGGGGAGTTGGTACTCAATGATCTTTAAGGTCCCTTCCAACCCAAACCATGCTATGATTCTATGATACTACATAAAAGAAAAAGTATTTTTCTGTTCATCCTGCAAAACAAAATTACTTTGAAATTTTCTCTTCCCCATTGCTAGCAAAATTTTAAAGTCACTGTCTTGATGAAAACATTTGCTGGATTAAAAAATAGGCTCTGTAATATCAGGGAAGAAAGCTGAAGAAATCCAACTTTTAAAATTGCTGACTGTTCTTTTTGATATTACCATGAGATGAAGAAAACAACTTAACTAAATGTTTTTCGTTGGTAAATATGTAAGGCATGAGACTGAAAACAAGTTCAGAATCTTTTTTTTTGACACATTTCATCCTAGGAATAGGACAAAGCTAGCTGATTAATGGAAAATCTGTAATTACTTGAGCATGAAGGAAAGTACACTTCTCAGAAAAGTTGTCACAGCAAAAAGTTAATACATGCAATTTTCTAAGGAAAGGCTACTATTTTTCTAGGCTTCAGAGTGGGAAACAAAGTATTTTGATAGGAAACACAAAACAACAATTTAAAGTAGGGCTCAGGTAACCCTGTTGAACTCAGAAATACTTTCTCTTCACTTGAGTGACACACATTTAAAGCATGACTGCTCTGATAATTGTTCTTAGAAATAGTGTGACAGAAATTCATATCAATTTTTCAGTAATGTTCTTTTAAACAAGGAGGCATAGCATCACTCCACCAATCACATCTTACGTACTGCTGTCCACATACTTGTTTGTCCTTGCTTCTAGTCAGAGACTTCTAATAATTTGAATTATTTATTCCCATCTGTGGGATTTCACACAGTGAAAATTCTGGAACTCTTGCAGAAGAATTTCAAATACTAAAATTAGGTATATAGACATTCACATATACCCCAAGGTGATGCTACATATTGTCTGCTAGAATAGGCACATTTACCTTCTGTCAGTGGATATTGTTAGCTTCACCAAAGTCCAGTGAGGAATATTTTAAACATATCTGTATGACCCAGTTTAGAAACTCTGTTAAACAAATACTATTGATGGATGGAGGGGGGTAGGGAGGGGACAAACCAATGGCTGAAGTGATTCTCATGTCAAAAATAGGGATTGCAGGAACTTACATGGATGATTTTACACTCAGATAGTAAGGCATGTTCCAAAGTAAATCAGTGCTTCTGTCAAAGAAGACTAGGTGACAGGTGATTCTCAGAAGATAATTTGGCCCTACAGAGCTGCATGAAACATCTTGACATTTAGTTTTCCCAAAGAGAACAAAAGAATCACTCTGAAGCCAAATAGCTGGCCGTAAGTTCTGCTCGAAGTTTTCATCTTTGTATTTCAACATAGCAACAATTTTATTAGCATCGTAAAGCAAGGAAGATGTCTATGGAAGGAGGCAGCTAGGGCAGTGGAATGAGAAACAGTGTCTTCTGCACTGAGAATGGTTTGCAGTGCTAGCCAAGAATTTGTATCTTCTGTGGCTGGCTGTGAAAGCCTGCCTTATGTCAAGTGGATAGACCTGTGTAACAGGTAAGGGCTTGTTAAGCAGTTTGGATATGTAGAAGTCAATGGTGCTTCAGAGTTTTCAATGTTTGAAGGAAAGCAAAAGTGCATGTTTTCTCCCACATACTGTCCGGGTGCACACTTCTCTGCTATTGCTGTGAAGACCAAAGAAAGAGTCCTGTGTTAGCATGTAAGCGTTCAAGGGCTGAGCTGGTAATGTTAGTCCCCTGTCCAGTGACAGCATGCCAGTGTGCCTCAGTGTTAGGGGATGGTTTCATCACACCAGCAAACAAACAAATGCAAAATTCTTGAGGCCTAGAAAATGAATGTCTTATATCCAAAGAAAGTACAGTAAATTTGTAACCTGATCTTTTCAAAAGGATTTGAACTAAGGCTTCTGAAATTATGGTTACTCTCAACACTAAGTCAAATATAACCTAAATACATAAGCAGTATATGCTTTTAGCAAAGTGTTTTAAGGAATACAATCCTATAATCTCTTCTACATACTCAACTGTTTTCATTAGTCTGTTGCTTACAAAAAGTGAGCAACATAAAATGCAGTGTGTTACCAAGTGACTTTCTGTGTTAATGAAAAAGGAGATATGGTTTTGTGATTGCAATTTTGAGTTAGAGTTGCTTGCTTGGTCTTATGACTGGGAAAAAATTAGACTGTACTCCAGTGCTTTCAACAGTGTAATTATGAATTGCCTTCAAATGAGAATTTAAAGTCTGATTTTAAAATATGATTCTTTCGAGGGGGAAGCTGGTCTTTGTAAATTAAAAATATTAAACAAAAGTAAATATAACTGGTTGATTACAAGACCTGAACAAACCCCATTGCTATTCTTTAAAATCTCTAGCTGAAAAGTTGGATGTTGCACTAGAGAACATTTGTAAATTGTTCTGTCAGGCACTGAATTGTAGTTTTCTTTAAGAGAGAATTGTCTTTAGAGATTGAGCTGGTTTATTCTTGAGAAAAAAAAACAAAAACCAAACACTTCCTGATTCTTAATTACTTATGTCATAAATAATTTAGATGATTCATGTTTGCAAAGCACTTTAGAACGTCAATATCAATATTTATGTACAAGAGTCTCCCAAGAAAAGGAAGGGCTATAAATCAAAATTTTTTATCTCTTTTGTTTTGAAAACACACTAGTCTGCAATGAGCCAGATTATGATGGTGTATGTTTCTGTAAAAAAAGGGAGGTGGTTGAGTCACCATCCCTGGATGTGTTTAAGAGTCATTTAGATGTGGTGTTGGGGGATATGGTATAGGGGAGAACTTTGGAGAGTAGGGTTGATGGTTGGTCTCAATGATCCCAAGGGTCTTTTCCAACCTAAATGATTCTATGATTATTTCCATGAACACAGTTTCTAGAATTTCCAGAAACTGAAAGCCAGACATGAATGCTCTCAATTTTTTCCATTTTTTGACTATTTTTCTTTTTCTGATGTTCCCTTGTTTGACTTCTTTCTCATTCCCTTTCGCAGGAGAGAATTCTACAATGTTAAAAGCTAGCAGAAACCCCGTTGTACAGATGTGTTTCTGGTTTGGAAAAGAATATTTGCTTATGTCTGAAGAGGTACCTGTCATTTTAATCCAAATCTATCTTCTGAACTTAAGAACTGTCATACTGCATTACACCAAAGGCCAGCATGGCCTGCATCCCATTTTCAACTGTGCCAAAAGCAGATACTTATGAGAGGGTAAAATAAGATACGAAGCACATAAATATACTCTGTGCAATATACTTGCTCTCTCCAACAACTTGCAAGTAACTTGCAAGTATTTAAGTCACCGTAAATTTCTAGGTAAAAGAATCTCTACAGATTTCTGTTCTATGAGTTTGTCCAAACTCTTTTCAAGTCCATATAAGTAAGCCTACTATCCACAACAGTGGTAGCAAGGAATTCAACTTCTTAAGTACAAGTTACCTTATTTCATTTTATTTGTACCTTTTACTTGATAAATTCCTTTTATTTTACCTAATTCTTTTACTGGAACAGAAGGTGAAGGGCTAAGACTTTTTCTTCTTCAATAAGTCACATTTATCTCCCTTTAATGACTTCCAGGCTAAAAACTCCAAGTGATTTTTGAAATTTTTTCGTATAGTAAATCATTTCATACATTTAATCACCTCTGCATCCCCTTTGAGAACCTTTATGAATTTGATTTCAAGTTTTAAGACAGCAACCAGACTGCACATTGTATTCTTAGTGTCTGCAGATATTGAGTCTACACAGTAGTGCAATAGTTTTCTCTGTTTTATTCTCTTCCTTCGTAGAGGGAACAAGTCCTGTTTCACTGCAGGACTTGTTTAACTCCAAACAGCAGCTCAGTGACTTGTGTGGACAGTTTAAACAAATACACAGGTATTCATGTTTGAGATAACACAGATTGCCTTTATCACGCTTCTAAACTGCAAAACTTTGATGTGAGAAAGCTCCTCAAGAAACTGAAGGAAATGTGGCCAGTTAAAAATTTCATTGAAAATTATTAATATAAACATTAGATACAGTTTAGCTTACTGCTTATTTCATAATAGATCACCTCAGTCTTTCAACAATATGTATTGAAATGTGTTTAACAACTTGGTTGAAGACTCAATCCTTTTTCGGTGACAAGTAAGGGCTGCATTATCTCACTTATCATTATCTCCACTTTCTTGGAGGACGGTCATGGCAATAATATTTTTTTTTCTTTTCCATAAGGAGTCTGACATGAAAAAGTGTACTTTTCCATTAAATGACATTAGATGGTAATTGTCTTCCATAACCCACTCATCAAGAGTATGGTGAGAAACATAAGCTATTCACTCATATCTGGCAAATGAGAAAATCAAAATTTGTTACTCCATAACTTCATGGCAAATATGTGGGTTTTTTTCCTCCAGGAATTCATCTGTGAATAGACACAGTTTACTTCTTAATAAAACAGATATTAAGGTCAGTATCTGTTTTATTTTTAGCAAAGGTCTTGGGAAGTGCATCAGGCTGTGTAGCTTGAGGACAAGCATTTAGAAATAGATTGAATTTCTGATCCTATTACTATGGCACATTAAGCTTGATATCAAATTTTTCTGAGAATACAAGGATTATTCAAACTGAGATGTAATACAGGATCTCATACAGGAAAAACATTTAATTCCTTCAGCCTTTAAAACCATAAACAAAGCAAATGAAAGATAATGGAATAGGGCCTTATACTCACAGTTGCCATGAGCCAATTTTCTCAACACTTATCAAGCCTTTTGCACATTCAAAGTACAAAATAATTGTAGTTTAATTTTTCATCAGAAGCTGTAGTTTCAATCTGGCACTGTGAAAGATGAAAGAGGAAATTTTTGTTCTAAGGCATCTCACTGCTGAATATCCTGAGCCATCATAGGTGGTAAGGATTTCATCAAATCTTTGTTCTCTCCCTTTGGGGTTTCTTCAGTCTTACTGGTGGATTAACTTTCCACCTTGTATGAGCAATTAAGTCAGAAGATTTAACAGCCTCATTGCTTGTACAGGACAACACACTCATTCAGGAATTCAGGAGATAGTTGTATAGCCAGTGTAGAGATTTGTTGCACCCATAAATTCAAAGTATACTAAGCAGGATATAAGTAATACTTTCTTTGAATAAAGGACAGGCAACAGCCAGGAAACACACCTTATGAAACAGGAATAATTCTAGAGAAGTAGTAGGAAAGGTGGATGATGGACACACAACAAGTCCTTGTCTTAAAATTAAGGTAGTTAAATAGATGCATATATTCAAATTTCCCATGTGTTTATTGAATTCTCTTGAGAGTTCTAATACCCTTGCAAGACTGGACTTCTCTTTACCCAAGCAATGCTGACATTTCCCCAAGTATTTATGCTTACTTATGCCTACCGGTTCTATTCTTTACCATATCTTCTATTATTTTGCTGATTGCTGGGCTTTTGGGTGTCTTGTTACCTGGATATTCTTTTTTTTTTAAAAAAACAACAACAACAAAAATGAAACAAAACAAAACAAACCACCACCACCAACAAAAAAGTCATTAAACAATCTTCTTGGCCTTTAATTTGTTCAGCAACTGTTCAGCAAGCCATCTTTGGTTGGCTTTTTTGTATGACAGTCGAAAAACATTTATTTCACTGAAGTGGCAAAATGCTCCCCAATTGCTTTTAGCATGATTAGTCACAGAGCAGTTATGTGAACTAATCAAGTTATCCAAGACTGAAGTGAGCACATAGACCAAGAATATACTTACAGAGGTTATAAGAGAAAAAAAACCACAAAACAACCAAATAGTGTTGTCTCATATTTCAAACATCTTTCTGACAGAAGTCAGTAACAGAATAGGGTATCAAAGCAGAATGAAATTAAGTGTGACTAAATGAAATCAAAAGAAGAATTTTAGAGTCAATAGTAAACTACCCAAACAGGAATTTTTCACAGGATTTGGAAGCACAGAGGTTACCCTGTCTCATGTAATACCCAAATAATAACTGATCTTATCAAAAGATTAAACCATTTCCACTGTCTCATCAATTCAAAGAGCTGCTCAATTTCAAGATGAGAACATCTGGAAGAAAAGTATACACTTGCTTGTGTGTCCCATGCACTGAGCAGATAAACTTTTTCTCCAACAATCATCTGAAAATAGGATTCTCTACTGGAGGAACTGGCTTATAGCACAGGTGATAGTCTACTTCTTCCATAAATACCTTGGTAAGAAACCAGATTTGAGATATTGGTATGCAGTCTTCCTACCACAGCTGACCTCCCAGCAAGGACATAAATAGTGATATAATGGAGGGTATCCTACTGTTGTATAGAATCATCATTGTAAACCCTTATGTTACAGAACAGATGTAGATGCATTTCAAAAATACTGAATAAAAAAGATTTGGAAACAACCTCATAAAGCTTTGATTTCAATGTTCTTCTGTTTGTTGTGCTTTGGGCCAGACTAGCCATTGAAAACAAATGACAGATGCTCTTCCCCACCTCTCTCTCCTAGGAAAGGAGGGACAGAGACTTACGGGTTTAATTTAGGAGTTAAACTTAGGAGTTTAAAAAATAAACTACTTTAATGAAAATATTAATAAAAAATAAAAAATAAAACAATTAAATATATACAATATATACAAAAATGTATTGAGCTCCTAGAATGATGATCATGTCACTGGCAGGCACAGGGCAAGTCCCAGACTGGACTCAGCTATGGACAGGAACTGGATTTAGGATTTGGATTTAGGAATGCATAGATCCGGATCAAAAGCAGATGAATAAACAGGGTCCTCTTTCGACGCTGGCCATTGACGAAAGAGGGCTGACCCTTTGATAACCCAGCTTTTATACTGAGCATGAGACAGATGTGATGGAATACCCCATTGGTCAGGTTTTGGTCACCTGTCCTGTCCGCTTCTCACTGCAGGAACGACCACTCTACGCTTTTCCACTTCTGACCTCCAATGGGGCAAATAACAAAGTTAGCTGACGTTTGCTGTTATATCAGTAAGTATAAACAAGAGCCTCTCTGAATACCATTCCTTGGCATAAACTATAAACAATAAAGTCTTATCACTCTGGGAATGGACTACAGTCTTAAAAATACACTGTTAATTTCAGAAAGTTAGCTAGAACAGGCTTAGCTGGAAAATAAAATTACCGAACAGAAAATCAGTTCTGTGTTCTGTTTTTCTTCAAACCAGGACAATGTTAAATGTAGTCATACAATATAATCTTATCTAAGTTGCTGTATTCAGCTGGTTAGAGGACAGGCCATATCCCCAGGTATTTTTGTTGGAAATCAGAACAGGAGTGTTACCAACGGAGATCTACAAGCTCCTGTAGCTGCACAAGGGAAGTGAAAGAATAACTGAATTGATACAGCAGATGCAGCTAATAGCTTGGTTTCAAACATTTCACTTTTTGGTTGCTTTTGGATAATTATATTTAGCTGGGAAACAACAACAAAAAAATAATCAAAAGCAGCACACTACATTTTCAAGACGTTCTGACCTGAGTGAATGCTGACACAGTTTTCTTCTTTACAATGAGGTTTCACATGAATGAAATGCTGAGCAGTTATTACTGAAACAATTGAGTATAGTATCAGATTGCTTAATTACAAGGAAATAAGAAATATCATCACTCATCTGTCCACACATTTCTGCTGAGGTAGTCATTTAGTTTGATCATTGGTCCGTAATCTTTTGACATTCCCAGTACACTATGGGATCCACCAATCTTTTCTCTACTATCTGCATAGACCTTGTAATAGCACACACAAATCTTTTAATAACATGCTTGGAAAAAAAATAAATCCAAAATACGTTGCTATTCTTTCATGTTAACTTCCTTCATGATGCACTTTCCAGCAATTGCTATTCTTTACCTTGTCACCTAGATGGCTGCTCATCACTTAGACAGGTATATTCTTTGTAGGGTGAAAAACTGGCTGGATGGCTGGGCCAGAAGAGTGGTGAATGGAGTTAAATGCAGTTGGCAGCCAGTCACAAGTGATGTTCCCAAGGCTCAGTATTGGGGTCAATTCTGTTTAATAACTTTATCAACAATCTGGATAAGGGGATCGAGTGCACCCTCAGTAAGTTCGCAGACGACACCAAGCTGGGTGGCAGTGTCGACCTGCTGGAGGGTAGAAAGGCTCTGCAGAGAGATCTGGACAGGTTGGATCAATGGGCCGAGACCATTGATGAGATTCAACAAGGCCAAGTGCCGGGTCCTCCAATTGGGTCACAACAACTCCATGTAACGTTACAGGCTTGAGGAAGATTGGCTGGAAAGCTGCCCAGAGGAAAAGGACCTGGGGGAGCTGGTTGGCAGCTGGCTGAATATGAGCCAACAGTATGCCCAGGTGGCCAAGAAGGCCAATAGGATCCTGGCTTATGCCAGAAATAGTGTGGCCAGCAGGACTAGGGAAGTGACAGTCCCTTTATACTCAACACTGGTGAAGCCACAGCTCAAGCAGTGTGTTCGGTTTTGGGCCCCCCACTACAAGAAAGACACTGAGGTGCTGGAGCACATCCAAAGAAGAGAAACAGAGCTGGTGGAGAGTCTGGAGAACAAGCCTTATGAGGAGTGGCTGAGGGAACTGGGGTTGTTCAGTCTAGAGAAGAGGAGGCTGAGGGGAGACCTTTTCTCTCTCTACAACTGCCTGAAAGGAGGTTGTATAGAGGTGGGGTCAGTCTCTTTTCCCAAATAACAGGCGATAGGACCAGAGGAGATGGCCTCAATTTCCACCAGGGGAGGTTTAGATTGGATGTTAGGAAAAATGTCTTCACCGAAAGAGTTGTCAAGCATTGGAGCAAGCTGCCCAGGAAAGCATTTGAGTCACCATCCCTAGATATAATTAAAAGGTGTGTAAACATGGAGCTTAGGGACATGGTTTAGTGATGAACTTGGTAGTATTAGGTTAATGGTTGGATTTGATGGTCTTTTCCAACCTAAATTATTCTAAGATTCTATGAGCTGGCTTTTGTAGCCAGCTATCTTCTAACCTTAGATGCCTCTGAGAATTATCACCACAGAGGCTTAAAGAGGGAGAAACTGGTAACCAAGAGTGCTGGACCCTTACAGGAAAGTGAGGGTTGCTGTAAAAAAACCCAACTTTGTGACTTAGTAATGACTGCTGTAATAGAGGGACTTCATTCCAACTTTGTTCCCAATGGTTTTTCCCTTTTCTTTTTCTCGTATTTCTCCCTACTTTTACTCCACTTTAAAGCCAGATTCTTAAAATAGTGTGCCAGCAACCAAAGTCTTATTTATACAAGGTCTGGAAAGAGGATAACAGAACAGATGACCATGTTGAAACAAGCATAAAAGAGAATCAGAATGAAGTGAAGTGTTCTTCAAAATGGCAAGACAGACAAACACTGCTGACCTTCATGCAAACTGTCTCCAAAGTCAGCACAGTTAGACCAGAATGTTTATTTTTAATTTTGTTCTCTAATAAAGCAGCAGAATTTTCCAACCTCAAAAAAGTCATCTCTATTTACTCAGCTGTATTATTGCTATTAATCATTTATAGAGCATTATAAATTTGTACAGTGTTTTACAGCTAGAGACATATTCTATACCTAAAAGAGTTCAGATACAAAAGACAAATCATATACCAATAAAACAGCACCCTACTTAACTGAGAGAATCAGGGCATATTACAAAAAACAAGAAAGGAAATATTACAACAGAAGGAACAAGGTATATTTCCAGTGAAGGATTTCCAAAAGGCTTAAAGAAGGGCATGTTTTTCAGTAGAGCAAGGTGTTAATTGAAAATAATTCCCTATCTAGTTCTGTAATTAACTGAAAAAGTTTGGTCAGATCAAACCAAAATGGAGATAATCCAAAATCCAGCAAAATTTTCATGTTGAATTAACCTGAAGGGAAAAAAAAGAAGGAATACCCATTCAGTCTCATTAAATATTCTCCTTCCCAACTTTGTCTCAGAAATTCCAATCTATATTGCTCTGACAGTCTTAATGGCATAGTTAAAATAACTTTCTCTGATTAAAGTGAGGCTTTTTTCATTTCACCATGAAAAACTGTGAAAACCAAAATGTTGATCTGTCTAGCATTTTCTTGAAAGCTATTGTTTTTCTGTTTCTTTGTCTGTATTGTCATAATTTTACACTTAGTTCTTCCACAACACATGTTCACAAGAACATGAGACATTCCAAACCTTTTGAAATTCATATATAATTAGCAATACTCTATGAAATGTTCAACTATTTTTATATTAAGAAAGAGGATTTTAAAACTTACTTATGCTATTTTTTTTTCTGTATTTACCTTCTTCAAGTTTCTTCAGCTTGCAGCAACTGAATTTAGGCACTGGATACTAAGTGACTACCAATTAAGCAGGAAAGAAGAAATCCCCAGACTGTGAGAATGTGGAGATTAGCCTTGACAGATTCACTAACCTTCTACAGAACAGCAAAAGGAATAGAAATCTATCAGTATATTAAAACTAGCTTCTGTCTAAGCAAAACTCCCCTTTTAAACAATCATAAAGATAAGCCACATTCTGTTTGGAATATTCTTCAGTATGGAAGATGTGACTTCCCATCTCTACCTCTGAAATCCCAATTTGGTAAACCCAATCAAAAATATAAGAAAAAAACAGGTTTGAGTAAAAATCAATGGAACCATACTCCATGAATAATTTAGTGATATGTGTCACTAAATTTTGTTCTATCATCAAAATTAAAGACTTTGTCAATATTTTTAATGCTTATTTTTTGCTCACACTTCTTAGTAGAAATTGCTAGTAAGTCAATTTTAGTTAACTACAGATGTAAAATTTTTTCAGTTCAAGTCCTGAACAGAAAAAAAAAGAATCTAAAATTATTTAGAAACATAAAACTCTACAGTCTTCTCTGATAGAAAGATTTTAACCCCAGGTTGAATGAATAACAGTTAGCACCTACTGTACGGCTAAATATAAGGCAACAAGAAAGGCAAAGAAAAAAATGAATTTCTGACTTGCACCCAGAGAGTTCCTTAAAAGCCGGACTGTTGGGAAAAGTGGTGGGTGCTGTCAATTCACTTAATGAATCTGACTCTGACCTTCAGTAGAAAGGAAGGCTTCAGAATATTAATCCTAAAGGCTGTTTCAAGATAGCTGAAGCCAAAATTTTATCTTGTGTTTCTGTTCATCCACCAGGCACAGAAAAAATATCACCCAATTTTCTAGTTAACTATGGCTCTCTTGTCACCAGATTAGAACATTAGAGGAGATTCGCATCGTAGCTACACACATATATTGTATAAAGAAAGACACTGTCTTTCGGTTTGAATTGGGAACTACCTTCCTATTTATTAAGTCTAATTCCACAAGAGGTAAGTCCTTATTTTTCTTTTGGTGAAAGTTCAAGTGGAATTATGCATATTTTGTTTCTTAAAAAAGAATCAGTTAATATTTACTGTAGCCCACAGGTAAAACTTTTGTCATTCCTGGTAAAAGGTCACAAGCTTTGTACTGACCTGACCGTGCAAAGCTGCAGGACTTGATGAGGTCTGTCTTGGCCAAAACCAGTTTTAACTCCCTTTGGTGATGGTAACAATCGTGTAGCAATCAGGAGACTATTGCCTTGCCTGCTTCAGCCTAGGTCCGTGAATACTGCATATAGTAAAGGTCTGCTTTAGGTTGTCGTTGCATAGCAGTGAGAAGTTGTGTCAGTCAGAACAGGCTATCACACAGCTTTTGAACTTTAGCTGGAACTCCAAAAGAAGGAAGCAGAGTGTATGAGGTGATGTAAAAAATGAACTCAAGTGAATTCAAAACTGAAAAGGCTGAAAGTCTCATTTTGAACTTCACATGCCTTTAGGTGAAGGACTCTGGACAATGACATTGTAACCCCCTCATCACCATTATTCTTCCTGAGAAAGACTGATGCTGTCAAACATAGGACCCAAGGGGACATTGGAAAGGTAAACACAGCACCAGAGAAAAGAGGTAGATTCTGAGAACTTTATCTAAAACAATTGTACCTGTATAAGTAGTGAGGCTTTTCTATATTAATTTGGACTGTGTCAGCATTATTTTACCTTCACTTGTAGTAACTGCTGTATTATGATAAGCCTGCTAAAACTTTTATTTGGACAAAGAGTAAATTATTGGCTTCATTTATAAGGTGTGAGGTTTCTCTGTCTATATCAGGATTTTGAGTGTAATATAATACAATTTGAATTTTTAAAAATTGAAATAATCCATTCATCTCCTGATGAAACACCAAAAAAAAATCACTAGCTGCTCTACAGAAATGAA
>JAOXJM010000012.1:81849767-81862046 GCA_026413425.1 Tringa solitaria
GTATTATGAAATTTATGTCTTACCTTACTACATTATATAATTTTCTGTGGTAACATCACTTCAGAATGGCAAATTTCCTCACCACAGGATAAATACAAGGTATTTTTAAATTAAAGGCATACAGACAGAAGAATGTAGAAAACTAACACAAAAACTGTCAGTTCCTGAAGGTAAGTCCCTGAATTAGTTTTGCAATATGAAATAAAAAAATTGGTATTAAATACTCTGTCACTGATTTGACAACTTAATGGAAAATCGACATAACAGAGAAGCACATGCTACTTTGTGAGAAAATAGAATAGTTGCATTTCTAAGTGACTCTCTCAACAGAAGTGTCTCTTTAATGCAATTAAAGTACTGCAGTTTGGTTTGTATTTCTCAGATAAGTATGCTTATTTGGCCTTTGACATAAATTTGTAGGGATGACACTCTCCTTACAGACTTGAAGTGCAATTTGTTGGTGGCTTTTCATTTAAGGGAGAGTATCACAGAGAGCTGTGGGAGATGACAATAATAGGTTCTTGCTATTTTTAGCTTAAAATGTTTTTGTCCAACTCCATCATTTGTAGTTTAAAGCAATGTTCTATTATGTTATACTTGTGATAAGACTAATGAAAGAGACAAAGTGGTATATCTAAACTGGAAAAAAATTAATGAAATAGTTTACACCAAATGGTATACTGGACTGCCTTAACATAACGTGTATTTGCTGGAGTTAACCAATGGGAGCTTAAAAGTCCACTTTTCATGGATGAGGGGATGAATGTCCATAGATGACAGTGGGAATATAGACTATAGGTGTCTTGGCAACAGCATCTATAATTCTAAGTATTAGTATCACTTTCATTAGCCTTTTTCTCAGTTAAGACAAAAGGAAAAAAACTTGCAAGCAAGTTTTCTTTGATATGCAGACAAATCCTTAATGAATGTTATGAGGGGCCAAATCTACCAGCCCAATGGAGATGAGGCTGCTGCAGCTTAATTTTCCAGTCTGGAACATCATTTACAAGACAGCCATTACCATTGCCATCAAAAGTTTTGAGGTCTCTTAGATCTCTGGATCCAGACTGTAGCCCGCAGCTCTGCATTTTTGTGTGGATAAAAGGAGTAAACTCTGCATATCTTGCATAATATTTTTGGCTAATTTTGGAAACTCAGATTCTCTCTTTATTGGCAATTAGTATCCAAAGAGTTTACTAATGACCAGTGAGAAGCAAATCTAAGTTTCTTCTTGATGCTTCTATGCCAATGAACAACTAGTGGAAAGAAACAGAAGGAAGGTGTTTATTCATATATTAATGGCTGGTGTTCAGGTAGGTTTATAAAAAAAACAATTTAAGTTTTTTGTCTGTTTCTTCTTAAATTAAGAAAAATACAAGGTCAAATAATCTTTTTTTGCCATTATACCAAGCTCAGTTTTGACTTATCGAAGTGTTCTTTCTCTGCTTCAGATTGCAGCGCAATAAAGGCGAATGTAAACAAACTGCATATTTCCTCTTGAGTAGTTCTTCAAAGCTTCTGCACTCTTTCTCTGTTTAAGATGAATGTGGAACTGCCGCAATGGTTTTTTTCAGTCAGTTATTAGTATCTTTGTTTCATTCATTTACCTTTTCATTTGCCATATGAATAAAGTATTAGTTTAATACAATGAAATGAAGTTGAATTTGTTATTTAAGTGGATAGTATTTATCATGTTCCTGCTCAATATGTTTTATTTATTTTTTCCTCTTTTAACTGTATTAATGTGTTCTCTTAGCTTATTTTTGATCTTGTGCACTCCCAAAACTGTTATGAAACTCACTTCATATAGTCATTGGAAATTTCAGAATCCAAGAACTTAGTTTGAAACACAAAACCAGTAGGATTCTTGGTTATTATAATTTGCTCAAGCAGGTCTGAATTAATCTAATAACTGGGTTTTTTTCTCCTGTTCTGCCAACTAAAGAATTCTGTATTTAACACTTTATCTTATACTACAAGAAACAGAATTATATTTCAATTACTTCTTCCCTTCTCCTAGAGCAAATGGCATTTTCTACCCAATGTTTCAAACCTAAATATTTCTTCTACTGCCATCTTATATCAAATTGTGAGCCTTTACCCTATTAAAATAAATGAAACTACTTAAAATTGTACTGCAATCAGAAAGGTCTACCAGTCTTACTGAAATACAATGACAAGTAACAGTGCTTTTAGTTTAGATGGCTTAACAACTAGTTCAGTGCTACTGGAAATCTGATTGAGATACTCAGTGCTCTGGTATAATTTTTTGTAGATGTTATAAGCCATCTGTATTTTAAAACAACTGGAATCATAGAATCATAGAAAAAGTGAAGAGGATTTTTTTTCTCTGTCTTTGAATTGCCAGCTGAGGTGTCTTGACTGAACTTGATTTATTTTATGCTATTATATAAAGGAGTGGAACTTGAAGTAAGGGAGTCATCCCGGTGCTTCTAAATTGATGATGGTATATGGGTTGAGTTTTTTTTAGCAAGAGTTTGCTGGGATTCTATTCATATCCACAAGAGGGAATGGGAGTGAAAAGAGTCATATAACAGGTTTTGAGAGTAACCTCAAACAGTAAGAAGAGAATTAAAATTAATATCCCCTTTCAAAATCACTGTGAATTTAATTAAAAAAAAAGGAGAGCTGCAGATCACTTACATGGAATTGTTGATTGATAATATTATAACCAGAAAAATACTTAAATGTCTTTTTACCTGAAATTCCTTGTAGCAATGAATTGATATCTCAGAAGACTTAAAATTCATCCAGGGAGTTAAAATCCATTTTACACACTTTTAAAAGTGCATATGAAAAGTACATTGTAATAAATTAAAAATTTCCATATCACATATATTCTTACTGAATCAGGTTTGGTTTAAGATGCCTAAATTAACTGGAGGGGGATGTATTTTGTTTTGGTTTGATCTCTTTCTGTTTGCATGATGAATTGACTTGTTTAACATGCACTGTAAAACTCAGTATGCCCTATATAACTCCACACTGTACTTTGGAGAGAAATTAGCAATTTTTGATAGATGATGAGGTGATGAATTTCTTTTAAATGTTTGTGTATTTAAAGTACTGAAAAATGTTACCACTGTATTGCCTCTGTCTTTCTGTATGTAAAATTGCAGCTCTGACAAATTAGCTTGTGCATAGCCATGACTTCACATGCGAGCTCTGTTTTAGAATGGTAGTCTTCCAGTTCTACTTTCTGAAGCAAAAACCCCTTCTGATAGTTATCAGTTAAACTACATAGAATGCCTCCACAAATAAATAGCTCTTTTATAACCAAGTTTAGTTCCAGGACCAAGAAAAATATTCATTTTCCTATATTGAGAGAAATTGGCTACTCTTTTGTGTCATTTAAACCAGACTATGAACTTAAATAAGCCTTGAATGCAACAAACTAAACCAATCGGGAAAAAAAAAAACCAAACAAAAACAAAAAAAAAGTTATTTCTCCAACATTTCTAAACACTGTGCTAAATCACTTATCACAGACCAAGCCAATGCAGATCAGAATGAGCGGCACACTGTAATGAATGGCTTTTCTATTCCTGGCACTTTCCTTATTGAGTGTTTTTGCTCAGGAGGCAAATCCATTAGGTACTGAAATAAAAATGTTTTTTCATGATACTGTTATGGTGTCTCTATGGAGACAGCAGCATCTTTGTCTTCTTCATACATTTTGAAAGACTGAGAATGAAAAGACAATGTCATTAGAAAACATGCATAAATATGGATTTTTATGCCTTTTTATTATATCATACCATATCATAAAGCAAAGCATATTATGCTTTTGAATCAAATGCTAAAAAAAAAAGCATAGCCAATTAACTGAACAGAGACGTCAGATCAGGAAAATGCCTCTGCTATGTAGTTTTAGAATTTTCGCTGAAAGAACTGGAAGATAATAATAGAAAGATAATAAAAGCCAGAACTTTACTTGTATGATAGAGATGACTGGCAAAATTCTCTAAACACAGTGTTAATTTAATGACATTTTAGACAAAGGGATTAAGTTACAGGGGAGATAAAGGGGCTTCTAATGGTAATATGTAATTTGTGTATTTGTGAATGTTCAGAGAAAAAAATTAGATTGGAAGTCCATAACTTGTTTTCTTGAAGGGCAAGAGGCTCTATATGTTCAAATCAATAAATGGGGAAATGGAAACAATCACTTCTTAATGGATAATAGCAAACATTTTTATTGTACATTCATTCCTAACACTGTCACATGTTCTTATGTTAAGCATAAGCTAACTGAACACTGATCAAATTATCTTTAAGTATAGGACTCTTTCATTCATAAATTTTGTATATAGAAGATAAAAACATGGAAGAAGGTCTCTGTTTAGTTCCAGTCTGACATTTTCTTGATATTTTTTGCTGGCAATTGCTATTTTTTTAGCTTTCTGTCATAATATGAAATGAATATATAAGAATTCACACTGAGAGATTTAGAAAGCTGATTTCAGATTTCTATACTGACAGCTGAACCTGGGACTTCAAGACAAATCTTTCAGCTGGACTGGCACAGCTTGCAAGTGGATTATTCCTTAACTATTAGGCTGTTGGATTTTATAAGGTGGAACATTATCTCTTTACTGTTTTAAGGATATTTTTTTTTCAAAAATCTCAAGCAATTTTTAAGTTTTCTCCAAGAGTGATATGCGAAAAATGTTCTGAAAGAAAATATTTCTCTCCACTGTTGAGTACTCAAAGCAAAAAGAAACAACAGACTATTCAATAACATGGAGTACTTCACTGTAGTAAATCCAAACTGATACCAGGAATTTACTGACTGAAAAAGAGGAAAGATCAAACTGGAGAACTGATCAGCTAATTAAACAGTATCAAACACAGGTAGTAATTAACCCAATTGATATCTTGAAATATCCTTTAATTCATGTCGGATGTCTGATATTTCTGTGCCTCAGCTCTTGAGGCAGGGAAACAAAAATCATCTTCATACTAGAAAAAAATGCAAGCAATCTGAAAATGTAATGAGATCAGACCTTTTTAACAAAGGTTCATCTTTGAAGTTAATCGCATAACTTTAGGACTATGGGGGTTACCTTGCTATTCAACTTTCAAATCTATTAATGTCACTGACAATTGCCAAGATGTAACACTTGCCTTTTTGCCCTTATTGTCAGGTTGCAGTGGTAACAGACCTCTTGACTAAGTGCTTTCTCAGCTTACAGATTCAGTACTCACAGTAGAAAAATGATTGAAATTAAAACCAGCAGCGTAAGACACATGATGTGCATGAACTTTGTAGAATGTGTGAACAGAACAGGAGATTACTTAAATGTAGTTAAAAAAACCTCGGGACCGTTTTCTTTACAATAAGACATAATGGAGGATTTGCTAAGACTGTCATGAAACTGAGCATTCATGTGAATGCATGTATTGACACATATGCACAGACATACACACACATTGCATGTTCAGACTAAAAGACTTACTAGAATTTGGTTCTTTGAAGAAATATTCTCATGTTATTGATATTTTTTTTTAAAAATAAACATGTAATAGAAGAGAAGCATGGGAAAACAATGTATCCGGCTGTGTATAGGAAAGAAGATAATGAACTTGTGATGTCTTGGATCCACCAAGGTGGCCAATCTGACAGCATACCTACCTGAACAGTTCAGGTTTTGTTCCCATGCTATGGTAATGTTCCTTGATATGACAGTGACTTCTGTTGATGCAGAGGTAGCTGACATGTATCAACTCTAGGTTGTGGAAGGAAAAAAGCAGTTTTGTTGTTCTCAGTCCTGTGAAGGCTTCTGTGGGTTTCAAGGCCACGTGTGTGGATCAGCCCTGTCACACTTCTAGTGAGGTAATGTGTCATTTATAGAACAGATTCTGTCTGCCATCTTCCTATGGAAATACTATCTTAGGTACATTTCCTTGATAAAAAGGAGTTCACTTGACAAAGAATACACTTCCATAAAGTACAGAGAGACAATCTAATGATGCACTGTTGCTAAACAAGATGTTTCAATTAGCCTTTCTCTATCAACAGTCCTGCATTCTTACTGTACTTTGTGACAGCTTTTTCATATCTAGACCCTTTCATGTCTGCTTTAATACACTGTTATGTAGGGGAAAATATTTGGACTGTTTTCTGTTGAGATAATATTAAAGCAGCTTACAGAAGGGCCAGAAATGTGCAGAATATGGTTCAAGGTGAGGGGAAAGAGGCAGAAGTATGAGGAAGATTTTGTCATTTTGACAGCTGTGAGCTATTAGGCCTCCTCTACTTCCCATAAAAAAAGCAATCTTAGTTATGCTACTGTATTAGCAATGTGATTTGGGTATAATGTCCCATTCATTCCAATATGCTTGAAAACTTAGAGTACTGTTCTATAGCTGAAGAAACACTTGACTTTGAGATGAAAGAACCAAAGTTGCTGCAGAAAAATAGCTTAATACCCATGAGAAAGATCCTAGGTGAAAAAGGGTTGCCCTTCAGACCTTTTGTTAATTAGTGCAGGCAATAAAGCTGAACAGAAGTCAAGGTATTAATAAATGTTAATAAAATAAAAATAATAAAAAGATGGTGTTAAAAAGAGAGAGGTGAATCAGCTTAGTAGCAGAATATTGTAAGCTTAAAAACTAGCTGTTTCAGGGTATGAATGTTATTATGAGTCTGCAAAGACGTAATACTGGACATGAAAAAAGACAGAATAACTGAGTAGAAAAAAAGAAAAACATCTGTTAAAAAGCCCAGAATATTCTGCCTGGAGTCACAGTCCTAGCTACTATAAACTGAGTTACTCCCCATCAAGAAGAAAGTACTGCATAAATAACAAGTGAACCAAAAAGGAATAAAAGATATAGCAGCCCAATTTTCTGTATCTGTAAAAGGAAAGAGAGAAAAAGCAACAGTAAAAATGTTTTAATGCTCACAGTGCCTCATTTGGTGTGAGCTAAGTGTAGAAAACTATAAAAAAGAGCAGTGAAATCTATTGGGAAAACTGAACAAGCAAGACCAAGTTTGCCACTGTCCGTTGCCTATACAAGAAGATCTAGTACCTGTGTAAATATCTGGGCTGGTATGAATGAGAGCCTTTCATGTGCACGGGGACTAAAGAAATTATTGCATGAGTCAAAGACTTCACACATGCACTGAGGAAACTCATTTGAGTTTGAGCTGTAGTTGACTGCTACCCAGAACAGATGGCTGTTTTCCTAGCATAATAGTAAAAGTTTCTTTACTGCGGAAATGACTGTCATAACAGAATATTTGGTGCTGTATTCATGTTAGAGCTGTGCTGGTCTTCCATCCTGATACCTTTTTTTCCCCATATTTTTCAGTATTTGCTACTATATTTGTTTTAGGTGAATCATAGAATGTCTTGGATAAGAAGGCACCCATAAGGATCATCAAGTCCAACTCCCTGCTCCTCACAGGACTATATAAAAATAAGCCATATGACCAGGAGTGTCATCCAGACACTCCTTGAACTCTGGTTCATGTTTTGGTGCCATGAACAGTTCCTTGCAGAGCCTGTTCCACCAACTGACCACCCTTTCAGTGAAGAACCTTTTCCGAATTTCCAGTCTCAACTTCCCCTGACACAGCTTCATATCATTTCCTCATGCCCTATCACGGGACACCTGAGAGAGGAGATCAACATCTCCCTCTCCACTGCCCTCCTTGAGGAAGTTGTAGACTGCAATGAGGTCACTCCTCAGCCTGAACAAACCAAGTGATCTCAGCTACTCCTCGTAAGTCTTGCCCTCAAGACCTTTCACCATCTTGGTAACCCTCCTCTGGACACACTCTAGTAGCTTGATGACCTTCTGATATTGAGGTACTGCACACAGTACTTGAGGTGGGGCTGAACCATTGCAGTGTAGAATGGGACAATCACCTCCCTTGACCAGCTAGCTATGCTGTGGTTGATGCATCCCAGGATACAGTTGGCCTTTTTGGCTGCCAGGGCAGACTATTGACTCCTGTTCATCTTGCCATCAACCCAAACCCCTATATCTCTTTCTGCAGGGCTAATCTCCATCCTCTTGTCCCCCAATTTGTACATATAACCAGGATTACCCTGTCCCATGTGCAGAATCTGGCACTTTTTGATGTTAAATTTCATATGGCTGGTAATAGCCTGGCTCTTTAGTCTGTCCAGACCTCTCTGTAAGGCCTCTCTGCCTGATCATTTATACACGGCCATACATTTTCCTTTTTCACCTAAGTTCTAGTCTGTTTTAAGAATGTCTTACAGTGGCCTGAAGCTTTTCTATTAAAGTGAATAGAAGGTAGACTACTCTTGAAAGATGGTAATGGATACGTAAATTTGCAAGGGAACAGAATGCAAGCAGAGGAAAAATTTAGTACTGTATTAAAGTATCACTATGATTATCAGAAGTCAAATTCTGCCACATTCACTCATTTTGGTTGTACTTTCTTGATGAGTGGTCTCAGTGGAATAATTAAATCTTCATGCATAGTAACTCATGAACTGCTATGAATAAGCACAATGAAATCTAGTCCTGGGGGAACGAGTGGCATAAACTGGTACTATCCATGGAATGTTAACAGCATCTAGGTTAACAAAAAATGGTTTGTGTCTGTGTAGTATTCACTTAAGAGAGGCATTTATTATTTTAATGAGACAATACAACTAATTAAACTAGTCTTAATCCTTAAATTTACCTGTAAACCCATTGTCTTATTTAATAATTTCCCCCCTTCTCTGGACTATTTTTTCTTCCTTTCCCCTTCATCCAGGCCACAATTAGGAAACATCTCAGATTTTTTTCCAAGCCCAAGTGACATGCATCTAGCATAGGTCAAACCAGGAGAAAGTGCATTCATTTACAAATCAAAGAACAGGAAAAAAAATCCATTAACTGTTATGATATACACAGTGGTATTGATTCCCTTTGTCATAATTTTTCCTTGTGCCTTAAGATAGTAAGATCGATGTTCTAACCTCATAATAAGTGGAAAGAGCTGATAGCACCCACAAAATCTGTGAATGAAAATACTCCGTTTTCACTAGGCTTAACTTCAACTATCTTACTTCAAATACATAAGGAAGAAAGGCTCTAACAATTTCTAGTGAAAACATAAATGATTATCATTAACTATAATTAATTATAATTTAATCATTGGACTCAATGATCTTAAAGGTCCTTTCCAACCTAAATGATTCAATGTTTCTATGATTCCAGTTGAAATCATAAAACCTTAATTGCTAGAGTTAAATTATTCAATAATTTTGAAAATAGGCAACTCTTTTGCCTTTGGCTTATATGGGCTTTAGTTCCGGGAGACAAAATTCGTCCTTATTTCACTATACTCTGCTGCTCTTTTAGCATGCCTTTTACAGAGCAATTTCCAAAGTCTTGATGTAGCTGCTCAAGTTACTTCATTTAGTGTGATGTCTCCCAGTATGCCAACTTACTGTGATTCTCAGTGAGATTGATTTTGAGAAAGAAAGAGACGGTTGGCTTCCAGTCCCTGAAGTTATTTTTCCTCCTTCTCCCTTTCCAAGCCAACTGTTCCGTTAGCAGAATTCTCTCTCAGCAGGCATCTGCCAGTGCTGTTGCTCAAGTGATTTTGCTGGTGTGTGCTCTCATTGAGATATTGCCAATAAATTTCATGATGCTTCCTGTTTGGATATGTTGGCCTTTTCAATGCCACTGCTTTATGACAGTCCTTTTTTTTTTTCCCCAGAGAGACTGTATTATTCCAGAGTCATGTACAGAAGACAGCAGAAGCTCTGCATGAGTTTCCTGGTTTTCATTCTTTTTTTTTGCTCCATACAGTTTGTAGTATTTTATATTTTTTTTGTTGATTCTGGGTTTCATGCACTGCTTCTGTCTGCCACTTCATCATAAAACATATGGACTTGCATATTTCTCATGTCTCTTTTAAAGAAACACTTCTTCTTCTGAAGTCTTAAATTCAGAAACTAACAAGGAACAAAAGTAAAGTTTCCAGTAAGAAGAAAGTTAGAATCAAGTGGCCAGACTGTAGGCTGTGATATATCTGAGATAACTGAAGTGCTGAACAGCTTTTGAACGTTGTTCTAGCCCTGTACGAAGTTTACCTCCAACATATGAAGCTGAGAACTCATCTCAGTGGGCAATCACTTTACAGAGAAGTACCAGGGTCATGATTTCTGATCCCAAGAAGAGTAAGAAACGTATGTTGCTTCCATCTAAGATCCCCTGTCCTGCCGTTGCTGGGCCTGGCCCTTGGGAATAGACTGGGTGTGCCTGACTGCCAAAGAATACAGTTCTACCTGGCTGATGTCCTAACTGCCCAAAATCTTGCACAGGAGGAAGTGAAATACTCCAAAATCTTTATTAATTTACTGCAATTGATTCTTCATCTCCTCTTAAAATTATTTAAGGAAGCAGTAGGGATCCAAAAATGCAGATATAAGGTAAGTGTTATACTCACTCTTGTAGACTGCACTTTTTTTTGACTTCTTGGATTTTATTGCAGTACATATTTCATTATTTTAAATATCCCTACGTGGAGGTTATGATTAACCCTCAGAAAATTCCTACAGACATCTTATTTAGCTGTCTTCAGTATTTGATGACTGAGTTCCAAAACAACTAGACATATTTGAATGTGAAAGAAGGAAAGTCATTCTTTTTCATATAATGGTGCCTAAGAATGACTCAGCAAGCTTAAACTGTTGTGCG
Source organism: Tringa solitaria (assembly GCA_026413425.1). Taxonomy (NCBI): domain Eukaryota; kingdom Metazoa; phylum Chordata; class Aves; order Charadriiformes; family Scolopacidae; genus Tringa; species Tringa solitaria. The sequence goes on from JAOXJM010000012.1 coordinate 81,860,466, forward strand.
AACACAAGGACTTCAATGGCATCTTACCTTTCTTTGAATTTTTCAGAAGTGCCACCAAACTCTTGCATTCGTTCATGATTGTAGACTAAGATAGTATAATCTTTACAATATTAGTATAGAAGATTTGAAGATAAAGGTATCGGTTAGGATACTTTGGTTAGGAACTCTAACCAAATATTACATAGCAATCTCACAGTCCTCTGCAACACAAGTAAAGTGAATTAAAGGACCTTCAAGAATTCTAAAATCTCATATCTAGCTTACTGAAACCTCTGCACTCTGCACACAAATCTAACTTTTTCAGATACTCCAGAAAAACCTTTTGGCAAGTGTCGTACTGAATAGTTTTCAAGAATTAACTTCTCCAGAGAAAGAGTGAGTGGGACCTGTTATCCCCTGAGAGTTCCTTCATTCCTGAGCATATGGCACTGTCAAAATAATTTCTGTTAGCTCCAAAGAATGCCAAAACAGACATTATGGAGTCACTGCCAGTGCCAGTTCCTTAAGTAGTTGCTACTGTGTATCTCATCACAGGCCTTTCTGCTTGGTTTTGAGTCCTGCTGATGTAACCCACCATAGACACACAGGAGAACACAATTTAACCAGAGTGGTCATGAATTAATTAGTAGTTTGATGCAAAGAGTTTTGCGACTGTGACGTATTTTTTTTAAAGGTATTTGTTTTCTGTATCTTAAATGTTTCAATTTTTATGAATGTCCAGCATCATACTGTACATAAGGTCTCTGACAGCAACCAATTTTTGATTCTCAGTGTCAGAACTTCAGTATGATCATTCTGACATTTAATATGGAGAAGAGGTGTGGACTTGGTAAAGTCCTGATTCCAAAAAACTATATAGGAAATTTAACTTGTTTCTCTTTCTAGAAGATCAGAGCTCTCTAATTGTGGAACAGAAACTTAGGTGCTATTCCAACTATCATTCAGTATCAGGGTGTAGAAATTTTTTTTCTTTTATTTTTCCTAGTGCCTCTACCAAAAGAATATAGCAAATCCTTGAGGATGGGATAACTGAAGTGCTGTAAGATACGTATATAATAGACCCAAGACAAATGTGCATGTTTGTTTTGAAAGTGGAGACATTTCGGTCAAGAAAGAAGTTTAATCTGCATTTTACAAATAAGGGTCTAACTGTAGGTATTCCCCCTACCTTCTGTTTTCTTCTTCTGACAGAAAAATAATTTTTTTTACCAGCAACAGTGCAGAGTACAATAGTGGTGTCACATGAAGGGTACACCTCAAGAAACAAAACAATCAAGACTTAAAATATACTTCTCCAATACCGACTAAATAAAGATATTTTAAAAGGGATATCTAGCTAAAGATCAATATTTAGACACTTACAAATGTATTGCACAATGACAAATGTATTGCACAACAAACACCAGAAATCCCTCATTTATTTCATATTCTTTGGATTCATAATTTTGCAAAGAAACATAAGTTCCTTCATTGAATAATATTGGAAAAGTTGACATTCTTTTCCCTAAAAACAAATAAACATTAGACTTCAACTCATATCCTGGCAAGAAATTGTCATGTCAATCTGTACAATATGTGAGA
>JAOXJM010000012.1:81923916-81934706 GCA_026413425.1 Tringa solitaria
TGTAGGTTTTCAATGTCACATTTATACGTTTTTAAGTTTGTATGCCCTTGTGGCACTATACAAGAGCTCTTGTAGTTTACTGACTGCTGCTTAGGGAAAATGATCTGCTATAGAATTGCTGGAGGATATTTCAGTTCTGCCACACTGCAATACCTTCAGCTTCTTCAGTGAAGTAGTACTTGGTGTTTACTAAAATTCATTACATTTAGCCTATTTGGATACCCTAAGTATAAATATAACAGTTAAGAATTATCTCATTTAGGAACTTGGAAGTTTTTTTGTTTGCTTGTTTGCTACTCTTCTAGCTATATGATTACACCAGTCCTGATCACTATCAGCGAATGTATCACATAAATCATTGATAGAATTCTGTTGGGCAATCACTATGCTGCTGGTGCTTGCATGTAAAAGGAATCTGTATTTGTTATGATTAATCACTGTATACCATCAATTAATATAGGTTGTTATGCTTCTTAGTTTACAGCAGCCACAACAGAAATTCCTGTAGTCCTAGTATATTAACTACTCAGAAGACAGAGTTTTCAAAACCAGTTTTATAGTCACTGAGTATGAAATGTACAGTCATTATGTAAATTACTTCCCTTAGCAAATAAAAGTTTAAGGATTTACATTATTGAGATATATCTGCGGTTATGGATCAGTAAATGTGTAGTACCCTGTCAGTGTGATGGGATGAGAACTAATTTGCTTAAGTATAATCAGAACAAATTTGGGTCTATCAAACTCATCATTGTCCTTTTCAATTTTCTAGTCAAAACTACCAATAAAAATTTTTGAGGAGGAGAAGGAGGGAAAAAAGAAATATATTTCTGCTGTTGATCCAGGACGTATCTTAGCTGTACTGTTTGATGTAACTAGCCTTTTTGATAGGCTTTGGACAGTCAGTTGACCTTTTTCTTTAATACCTCCTAGCATTCATGTACTTCAGAAATGATAGCTTTTTGCTTGCTTTAGCTATACTTATTCTTATGAACACAGTGTTTATTATCCTGCTCACTCTAATGTCAAATTGAAAGGCAAACATTTGCTGGGCTATTGCCATCTCCTTTCAATATATCAAAGGCTTAAACTGTGAACTCTGTATATACTTAAGGCTTCAAGCATATGAAGTGAAGTTGGATATTGCCATTTTTTGTCAAGCTAATACCAGCCAGAAAGCAGACAATAAGGTCACTTCAGGTAAGATCAGTACAATTGATCTTTCTTTATTGCTTTAGGTGGGCTCAGTGGGGTCACTAAGGGAAAGAAGAATCTGTCCAGTGGCCGTTATAATCTATGAAACAGGAAAATTGTTGAGGATCATGAGTAGAGCAATAACAGTTTTGCCTAGAAATGGAAATTCAATTCTCAACTTACTGTTAATGAGACCATTACAGTGTTCTCCATGGTTCTGAACACTTAGAGGCTGTTGTGCTGAATTCTAACTGATTTGTATCATTATGTTTTGTAAATGATGAAAATTAGCATAAATCGCATGAAATGTGCCATTTGAAATGCGGTGCAGAGTGATGCTGAGGATATTGTCTTTCCACTTTGCAAAGCATTAGTATATAATGACTTTGTATCCCTTGTGCTAATATTCCATGTATGTAAATGTTAGATGCTGCCAACAAAAATTATGAAGTAGAAAAGTTTGTTTGCTTCATGTTATATTCATCCTGGTGATAAGGCATAAATTGTGTTGGGCAGCAAAAACACTATGGGTTAAAGAGGCACAAAACGCATTAACAGAAAGTATAGTTCATACAGTTCCATATGCTGGCTAAAGTCACTGTAGGGAATTTAATGGTAACATATTTTTCTAAGAAGTGATGCTTGTGATGGAAAGGAAACTAATGTCAATGTTTTTCTCTCAGGCTTCGGGAGAGAGGAACCATAAGCTGGCACGCAGTTCTTTAGTGGGCAGGCAACTGCTTTTTAAATGTTTCTCTTGGAGATAACTTGAAAAAATCCTCAGTAAAGAATAAAATATCATCCTTATATAGTATGCCAAGCAGTCCACTTGCCTATTTACTTTAACCAGATCAAGGAGAAAGAAAGTTTAGATTATTTTCACATGTACTTAAGAAATTTGTAATTTTTTTTTTTTCAAAAAGTCAAGTGGGTTGAATGCTCTGAAGAACAGTGATTGTGTAATTATCATAAAGGGTTAATTTAACTTTTACTACATTTGGACTGGTGCTGCATAAAGCAAAGAAGAATAAGTGAATCTTTTCACGTAATAATAGAGAAATTTGAACAATCCTCTGAAGTTTTAGATTTATCCTCTTTCATCCACCTGGTAAGATCTCCTTTAAAATATTTCATTCATCATCAAGACTCCTCTGTTTTAAACTCCTTTGCCTTACCCTCCCAACCTGTGATAAGGAAGAGATAGGAGAAAGAAAAAGACAGTTTTGTCTCCACTCCTCAAAACTCTAAATATCTGCTCTGTGCACACAAGTATACATTTAATTGTACAATCAAGTTTCTCTATACTACTAGCTGCTCACCCACCTGTAATTTCTAGCAGACATACCAACCATCTTCCTCCATAGTTAGCTCCACCTTAAATAACTGTAAACATGAATCTCTGCATAGTCTCTTCTGTTTTCTCAAAGGTTCTTGCCTTCAAATTGCAAATAAAAGCAGTGTTAGTACTTGAAACCTCAGAAAAATATAACACTTTCTGCATCAAAATATGAATTAAAAATATTTTCCCTTTCATCTAGCTCTCCTGCTAACATTGAAGCAATGCACTTAATACTATATAAGTTATTAAATACTTATTTTTTCAACTTTATTAGCAATGTGAAAAAACTTTTTACTAATTATCTCTAATGAAGAATCCCATTTTTCCATAGCTTTCCATTTTCCCCCTTTCATTTCTGAATGGTTTTGAGGTGGCATATTGTTATAATATAAAATTCTTTTATATGAAGTCTGAATTATTTGATGTGTGGCTTTGTCTAAAACTAGTTTACTAAAATATTAATATAATTTTAATATACTACTATTTATTTTGAAAGAAACAGACAAATAATCATCTATGCAATATGTACTGAAAGTTTAGTCCTCTCATATCGATTTGAAAGGCACAATATACCAAAGACTTGGTTTATGAAATCATTTTAGTTGTTACTAACAGTGAGATAATGTGTTCTTGCTCCTTCTTTATTACATGGATAGCACTTACTCCTTGTGCTCTTTATTACACAGGTAGTATTTTTGAAGTCATTGAGGAGAATGTTCCTGGACCCCACAAAATTGGAAATACTTAGCAACTTTGCTCTATAATCACAACAATATTACCGAACGGTGTCTGATATTAATTTATTTCATTGTTACCTAGTGGAAATGTATATACTTGTTCTACGCTTTTGACAGCTGTATTTTTTCCAAGGGTCTTGGATACACAGATCATTTTACTAGTTAGTGTTTTGATTTTAAATTTTGATTGGATAACTTTTCATTTCCTCCTTAATTCAGAATAGTCCAATAGTCTCAATAAGGTATCAGACCTTCAGAAACAAGCAAACAAAAAAAAAAAAAGAGAGAGAAAAACCAAACAAAATCCACAAGTCCAATGAAATTAAACTTCTTTACTTTTACCTGACCATAATTTATGTTTTAGCAGCTTGAAGTAAGAGATGCTGTTGAAAATGCAGTATAATTCTCTATAAATCCTGTTTTAATATAAAGTGATATTCTGGATAGCTTTCCTAAACATTGTATGGTTTTTCAAATTTTATTTAAATTAAAATTCTTCGGAGGAGTCAACAGGCATGCGGACAAGAAAAAATCTTTTTAATATACCCTACTTGAATTTACCAGACTTTTTTTTTTTAACAATCTCTCACCAAATGTTTTAAACAAAACTTGACAGCTGGAGTGTAAGACGGAAGGATTAAAAAATAGAATTAAATAAATTTAAAAATTGGTGAAGTGCTTAGAAATAGAAAGAAGAAGCAAATGCCAGTTACCATCATGAAGGAAGTCCCACAAGGATCCATAAGGACCTGCACCATTAAACAGTAAAGCTCATAAAAAAGGGCTGAAGAGGGAGATGGTAAGTTTTTTTGGCAATAACAAGTTATTCAGGATAGTAAAGAAAGGCTGACTGTCAAGAAGTGCAGAAAGACTTTACAAGACTGATCATTAAAGTGACAGGTGAAATTTACTGCACATAAATGCAAAAGACCTTACAGTGGGCAAAACCAATCCCAGCTTCACATATAAAACAATGGGTACTAACTTAACAGTTAGTACTATAGAGGACAGGTAATGACAGACAGTTTTTTTAAAATTCAGCTCAGTTATGTCATTTGTGATCATTTGAAGAGAATTAGTCATAGTCATAAAAGCAAATCAACTTCTAAAAGTTAGTAGGAAAGAAATAGAGAAGAAAACTAAGAACAATATTATATTATTGCACAAATCCATGACCCATCTGCATTTTTGGCTGTCGTGTGAATTTTCTTAACCAGTCCACTCATCTCAAAATTGATATATTGGAACTGGAGAAAGTTTGGGCAAGCTAAGAGCCATGATAAAAGGTGTGTGTGTCAAGAAGAATTAAATAGGACCATGCAATTTAACTGAGAAGGTTCTATACATTCCTTAATAAAGGGGGCTAAAAAACCATCAGAGGCAGGCAGGATAGACCAGTTCTCTGGTATTACTATGAAGGCATTAAGCTAGAAAGAGGAAAGTACAAAATGTCTGCTCTCATGCTCTGTTAATTATTATAATTAATAAGAAGATAGATTATATAATTAATGTAATTATTATTATAAGTGTCCTAGCTATGTATCAGTGTACATCTACATGCATTAAAACAGAAAAATAGCTTCTTTCTTTTCTAAAAAGGTAATCTTCTCTCTGTATTTCTAGATAGTAAGTACTCCATGTCCCCAGTATGCTAAAGGTCTTACTTTTATTATGAAAATAATTATTTTTAAACTGTTTTTAAAACAATCATGGGCAGGGACACCTTCCACTAGACCAGGTTACTCAGTGCCTCATCCAACCTGGCCTTCACCATCTCAAGGGATGGGACATCCACAGCTTCTCCAGAAAACCTGTTCCAACCAGTTCCTACAGCTTTGATTTCCTTTAATGTCTGAACTGATTTAAATTATATGTTTTAAAGTCCCGAAGTTAATGTAAAAGAAAATTATAACCAAGTAACAAGAATGATTTATTTCAGTTGAAGCTGTAGTCATATTTATCCAGTAAGTGGCTATTTTACAGAATCCTACTGAATTCAGAAGTTATTATTTGAGTGCAGACAATTTATGCATTTGGAAGCTAATTATATACACATTACGCTGTTATAACACCCATTAGCTGGACACTGACAATAAATTCCATGATCTATCAAAGTGATAATACCTAGTGTTCAGGAATCTGTTTTGTCTTCTTCCATGCTATTGTAGGCTACCAACTTTCAAGACATGTTTTAGCACTTTTGTGTCTCGTCTGACCTTTGAGGAGTAACACATGACAGCAGAAAAGCTACTGTCATATGGCTGTCATTTACAAGGTGTGAGCTAGCTGCTCTATATTATCTTTATATAAGCACCAGCTCATACTAGAATCTGCAGCTCCTTCTTCGGGATTCTAAAATTAATAGAAATTAAACAAAATATGTAGTTTAAATACTTAGCAACATCAGAACATGGAATTCAGGTGGTATCAAGCTTAGATATGCATATCAGGGAATAGTAAGTAAGCAGACATCTTATTATTCCCATGTGTGATATTCTTCAAAACCAACAAATGTTATATCTTTTTAAGTCTCAAATTATTAAGGTCACAATATCCCACCATAATACTTCAAATGTTGGGTGGGGAGATACATATTCCTTAAGTTCAGCTCTGTTGTGTTCTTTCAAAGGCATTTGGGAAGTATTTTGAATAGCAAGGATAGGCTTTACATTTTCCCTCAATAAAATATTTTCGATCTTTTCTAAGTGGCATTAAGTGGCACATATTGCTATTAATTTTAAGGTCATGTGCATTTGAAATGGAAGGGGCCTGAAGCTACATATTGCTTCCTAACCAGGTAATACATCAAAGTGCTTAAGAATGAATGAGAATTTGTGCAGTGAGGTGATTTGCCAACCATGGCTTTTTAAAAGGTGGAGGAGGAGAGAGATATTTCTTTTTATGCAAAAAAAAAAAAAAGAAGCAAAAAACCCACACAGAAAATAAGCAAAATGTCAAGAACACAGTTATAAGATCAAAAAGAAAATTAGCTGGTAGTACCTGTGGTTCCATGCTAAGTGGAAAGCTGTTTCTAATTGTCAGTAAAGGTGAGTATCCTTGCTCATGGCTTCCTATTGTGTTCATGGAAAAAGAACTTGCTACATCTTTAATCCATAAACAAAATTGCCTTGAATCCACTTCCCATTTTTCATTTCCTGAGGCTTACCTGTCCCCAAATTTGTAGTTGACTCATAGGTTAATAACTTAACTCATTGATCAATAACACGATACAAATGTTCTGTGAAATAAACACGCTTTATAGCTTTATGATACTCTTCTTTTTGATTCTCCTATTTTTAGTGTTCAGGTGGGTTTCTTTTTTTAGCTCTTTTTTAGCAATGATTTTGAACTTCATTACTAAAATAAGAAACTTGTAATGTTTTCCTAATGGTGCTTACTAAACCATGCCTTTAAAGCTCTAGGAACAGTAGCTGAATGCCAGTGGGAGCTATAAGAGGTCAGATCTAGTGTCTCTTCTCACACTTCACAGGATCACATCATCTTTGTAGTTCTCAAAGTATAGTTTTACATAACTTGCTCTTAATATTTTATGCCACAAGGATTTAGAACTTCTCAATATATCTCCCTCACACCCGAGCTCAAAATTAAGGACCTGATTCTACAATGTTTACTCATCTTGTTTTCCATTAACATACCAAGAAGTTCAGGATAGACTGACTGTTCTTCACAGATGAGTACTGTTCTTCAGAACCAGAGTTTTATTGTTCTTGGAAGTTTGGATCCACTGTGCATCTTACCAGAGAACATTAATCTAAAATTATGCCTTTCTCTTCTCTACTTTCAAAACCATTGACAAATGCTCACTCAATTTTTCATAAAGTCAAAAAAATAAATTGCAAATGTATTTTCCTATTTTAAGGGAAACATTTTAAAATTTATTTGCTTTTATTTAGTGTGCATGTTGTATTTTCTTCTCATAGTCACTGATTATCTTCAGGAATATTCTATGCGCTGGCTGAGGTCTGCTCCCAGTACGCAGTTATGACATCAAGATGGACTACTTATGCTGGAAGTCCAAAACTTTTGAGCCAAGTAAGCCCCATTTCCTTCAAAAATATTCAAAGGGAAATCCTTATTGAAAAACCCAACAAAACACTAAAGCTAGATGTGTGGTTTTGTTGACAGAATAAGATTTTACCTTAAAAATACCTGACTGACACCTCCAAAACCACTAACTTCAAAATAAAAAGCTGTTTCCAATCATTTTACTGACATACACAAGAAAAAAAAAAGTCTAAAAAATAAAATAAAATAAAAAAAACACCAAAACCCAAAAGAAACCAAAAAGTCAAAAGCAGTAGTTGTGGATCCCTACAGATAACTGGAATGTCAGCCTTAATCGGCTGGATTTCTGTTTTCTCCAAAAAATTATATAGGGTACTATAAAAGGCATCGAAAAATCTTGTTTGTTTGTTTGTTTATTTAAGGGGAAAAGAAGTCTCATCATAACATTTGGGTTTTTTACATCACTTATAAACACCAAAATCTTGGGATGATTTTGGGAGCTTAACTTGAAGGATTGCCCCAAACCATCTGGGATGAAAATGTCTGGGGAATGTGAGATAAAAATATCAGCACTTCCATGCCCATGTGTATTTCTATGGTTCTACACATATTGTAATATTTGTAGCAAACAAGGTAGAAGTCAACAGGAAAGATAAAAGCAAAGAAATCTCTTCCTGAAGATGCGACACTCTTCATAAAATCACCAAGAATTTTGTCACACATTAAGGGGATTCATTAAATTACCCTGGAAAAAAGCTGACATTTACTGTTTCCATTAGTAATGAAAGGTCAAACACAGACACTTTGGATCATATATTGATGCTGAAGTGCTTTTTTCTTGGGGACTGAGGCCTCATCCACTTCAGTGGCATGTCCAATGAGAGGTACAAAATGCCAGCCTCAGTGACTGTGGTCAGGCACGTTAGAAGATATCCAGTGTCCCCTTTCCTGGCTGATGAGCTGTTTCATTTTCTAGAACATAGAAAGTCTTGACTTTACTTAATTACAGTGAGGAAAAAAAAAAACTGAAAGACAATCAAATGTCTTTTTAAAAGACAAAATTATGATAAACAGGAAAATTACAGGTAGTGGTAGGACAGGCATATTAGGCAGTTCCTGTTCAGCTTTCAGCCGCTAAGAAAAGTTGGCTAGACATCACCTCTCCAGCTGAGAATCATCATAAGGATGGGACACTCCTATGCACCAAGTATGTGACTTTGCTTTCCTTCTCTCCACCCACTGCAAGAAGAAGAAAGCATTTCTGAGGGAGAATGGTTAAGCTTAAGCAATTGCCTAGACATGTCTGGGAAAGCAGATACACCTTCATCAAGGGTACACGCTCTGCAACCAGAGAGCTCTGTGCAGTCGCTAACCTGTTTTTTTTTATAAGTTGAGCTGTTTGGAGCCAGTGAAGAATTCGTCCATTTCATTTGTTTTATAAGAAGAAGTAAATATATGCTGTAAAAGAGATTAAATAAGAACATTTGGACAATCAAGTCTATATACTAACGTATTTTTGCTATAAATTAATATTATATATTTCTATCAGTCTATGTCCAAATCCAGATCTAGAACAACCTTTTCATCTGAACACCTTTCAGAAATTCTGCTCAGGAATAAGCCTGTTCTGTAACTTCTCATTTCTTACTTAGCCATGTACGTTTACTAACATATTTAGAAAACAAAGTCAAAATAGCAACAGAAATGCACAGAAAAAAGTCCATTGAATCATAGAAAAAACTGTTGGCAAGAATATTTATTAATTTGTTATCTGTAAGCAAAAGTTGTTTTCTTATGTTGACTGTGAAATAGATTATATTCTTGTATGCTTGTTCTGTTTTCCTCTTCCAATGCTTTTGTTTCAAAAATTGTATGATAAACAAAGACACTGTTGCTAAGCAACTTTAAATTTGTCCTTTTTAAACTAAATGCTTATAGTTTGAAATATAATGTAAGTTCAGTGTATACTGTGTGGTATGTTGTTAGAAAATAATTAACTTCCTCCTTCTTGGACTTTTTTCTCAGAAACAACTTTTATGGGTTATTGTATCTACTATTTGTCAGGGAGAAGGAATTAGCCATAACGATATTCATGTATAGAGATTCTAGCTTGTATCGCTCTAATGAGCACCCAATGATACAACCTGTTCATGCTGTATAGTTACACTTTGAAATTTTGGGGTTTTCTGAAATAATAGGCTAGACTGTCAGTTATTTATCACTTCAGTGATATTGAAGTCCAAGCCATTCATTTTCACCTAGGAGAAGAAGGAGAACAGTTTATGTCTGCTAATAAAATCAACCTGTTACTAGTGGCTAGGAGTGATATATGACCAAAAATACAGCTAGGGATATATGAATATCATTTTGACTATCTTCCTTACTTAGAAGCTTCTTGAGTATATTCTGAAATTATTTCTTGCAAAATAAAGGCTATATGCAGATGACTATATATGTCTATTTCCAGAAATCAGAAGCCATGTGTTTGTTTAATTAATATCTTGTATGTTGGTTAAAAATTAAAAATTGACCACACATAATGCTAATTTTGGAAACAGATTTAGGTAGTAAAATTCTAAAATGCAAACCAGCAGACACAGACTTTTCCTCCTCAATAGTAAGTCACACTTACAGAGCGAGGGTTTTTTTGTAAAATCTTTTGCATTCCTTTTTTAGGGAGAATGATATTTCTGCATTTTGATGGATTTGGAAATAATTATTGTAGATAGAACTGAGACTTTCAGTGGAAGAAGAAAGTTATTGAAGATTGCTGCATTGTGACAAAATGGATTTTCAGTAGAGGAAAGTAAGAAATGGATGAAGGAAACAAGGAAATGTTTATTTAGGGCCTATGGTAAACCTGAATGCTGTCATATTATGTTATTTATATTGAAGAAAGGGATTGGAAAGTAGTTCCTTTTTATATAATACTATACAACTTCTGTATAAATGTTAATTACTGTATTATGGGCATTTATAAACCAACCAACTATTTCCCAAATAGCAAGAAATTGGCAGTAATTTAATAGGCAAAGATGAAAATTATTTCTTCCAATTATTAAGTATCTTAAAAGGCTATTCAGATAGATTGAGTTGCTGGGCTTCTCTTTGCCGAACTTCTCTTTGAAGTAAAGTAGATCTTCAATTAACTACATGGTAGAAGGGCAAAGTTTGGTAGATTATCCTTGCTCAACACCAGGAGTATAACCCATGCATCATGGCACAGATAACTCTGGAATTCATATTCCCAAGGTTAGAATCACTGATTATGTTTTCCTCAAAAACTTTTATATTTTTTAAGTGAAGAGGGATATAACTTTATTAATTTTAATAAGAATTGGTAATTTTTACCAATATGTTTTTTGCTTTCATTTCTAAATAAATTAAGACGTAAGAAGCAAAAATGTTTTAGTACTTTCTTTGATCAGAAACTGCAGGCATGAAATAAATATGGGTTGGAGATACTTCCTCTTTTAGTCATAAATTGTGTCTTA
>JAOXJM010000012.1:81936808-81950210 GCA_026413425.1 Tringa solitaria
AGTCACGTTTTAGTTCAGGAGTATTTTCAAAATCTGAAGTTTGTGATATGACAAAAATATTGCTTAAATAATAGCAGGACCACGGTATTTCACAACCATTGAGATAGAATTCTAAGACAGAAGACAGAAATACAGAAATACAGACAAGGAGAAAAGAAACACGCATTTAGCACTGCATGAAAACAAGCTGGGATTAAAATTAACCGGGAATTTTCCACTAGAAATAACAGGATGTAAGTATCTCAACACTCATGTATCTCTTTCTTTATGTGCATTAATATTTTATTTTTTTTTAAAAATTTCCTATGACAATAGGAGAATATTGCTAGAAGAGATAACTTGTAGGAGAAGAAAGGTTCTAGATACCATCTAAAACATACAGCTCCCAGAAAGGTAGCAGATGCAGCAACTGAGTGAACATTTGTGCTTACTCAACTTGAATTTTTGTTCAAGAAATATTTGCAGCCATATTAGAAGGAATTGAATACTTCATTTGAAGTTCAGATCAGCTGTAATAATCTCCTAAAAAGAGGAAATCTCAAAATACCAACAAATAAACGAGATATCATTGACTTCTAATGAGCACGACAACTAAGAGAAAAAGAATAAAATTTTACACCTTCACAATTTGGGGAAAATGGAATTTCTAGGATAGTGTTTTAAGAAAATTATGGGTTTATAACCAAACTTAAACCGGTTTCTTTGAATGATTGTTATATTGAAGGGAACAATTGTTAGGATGAGTTTATCCATATGATTTAAAAGATTAAAAATACATAATGTGCTTATTTTATATCCTAAATTTCACATTCCTCACCTTCTGCTCCTCCTCCCCTCCATTTTTTTTCTGGTTTTATTGGTTTTCCCTTCATTCAATTCTGGTACCAAAAGCTATTTTTAGTGATGAAATGATTAAAAAGAGATGATTTAAATGTGCTGTAAAATGAACTTCTTTGCTTAATCAAGTCCATAGTGTCTGGTGCAAGACCTATTATTTGGACTATGTTTCAGCATTTAATACTCAGCTTCAAAACTAGAAGTTACATATGTAGATTGTGCCTTTAAATTAGTATATCTTCAGTGTTCTTCTATCTTGCCACTGTTTCCATCATCTGTCCTTAATTAATAGATTAATGTTTTCTTTTCTCTTCTGGCTCTAAGAACCAGCTCGCACATCTTCTGGTTCCTACCAATAGTTTGTTGTCTTTAAAAGACTAACCTCAGGGACTCTCAAAGTGCTTAGTAATATGCTGCAGTCATTTTGATACTTCATTTTGGAATTAGAGATTTGTCTTGTAAGCTGTTTCATTTTGAGTAAATCTCAATTTTATGACTAGAAACATCTTTCTGAATTTAAAATAAAAAATCTCTTAATGTATCAATCTTTATTTTATCTTCCTTCAGTAGCACTACTTGTGAGATTCATGTTCTGCCTTTCTTCCTGCAAGCTTCTTCTTGCATCTATCTAGTAGAGTTCATGGATTTTTTTTTTCCTTTCTCTCTCCTTCTTCCTTCATAATATCATTAATGTGGCTATGAAGTACTTTACAATCTTTTGAATTCTGAAAAGATAAAGCTGAAACTATTCTGCTTTCATTTTAGATTTGATTTTTTTTTCAGGTGGCACTCTGTGGGGTGTTAAGTGTCACAGCAGATAAGGTAAGTTGTAAATTGAATTTTGTCTTATCCATATATTTATCTTTCAACATTTTCTTTTTCATTGGGTCCTGCAGAAACATACATTTAATTCTTCCTGTTTATTCTTCAGTGTTAGTTCATCATTCAGATGAATCCGAAGTCTGCTCCTAGAAAGGAAAAATACATGTCATAAGTTTTATGAAAAAGGAAGCTCTTTGAGTTTAGATCCTTTTTATTGCAGCTGAAGGGAAAGATGTTTGCTCTGAACAAAAAGGAAAAATAATGATGAAGTCTTTATGAGGAAATGAAACACCTACTGGGAATTAAATGACAGTCAGTTGAAAGGCTTCTTCTGTGAAGCTGTTGTATCTCCTCCCAAGGGGCTGAAATCATCTTATTTGGCTTCCGGGTGATACCACACGGAATTATTTCTGCCCTAAGAGAAAAATCCCCATTAATTTGAAATGATATAATGTTGAATTTTTCGTACCCCCAGTGATAAAAGCTAGAACAATTCTCCCTGCAGGCTAACAAAATATGTAAGTATCTTTTCTACGTGATTTCATAATGTGTGCCTCTGTCTGTGTGTGTGGTATGTACACACAACAGAAGCTATAATAAACTATAGATTCAGATTTTTAAGTGCTGGTAGCTGTCATCATTCTATAAGTTTTAGTTATCAGAAAATCTGATCTGAAAATTTAAGATAATGTCACCCACTCTAACTAGACTAATTAGGAAACTTTCTAATTAAAAAAAAATAATTATGAAAGGTAGAAGAAAATTCAGTAGCTGAATGCCAAAATTTTCTAAGGCAACCCAGTGAAAAGCAACTGATTGCCCAGAATGCATTGCTAATATGTGATCTAGCAACTATGTGTTTCTCACCTTCTCTAAGATTTGAGGAGGCTACTTTGCTTTCAAACATGAAGCCATAGAGAAGGGTTTGTTATTCCACCGATGATACTCTAAATAGTGTTGGTCATGGCTGATACTGAGCCTCTTTCTGTATCATGTATCCAGTGCGGAGAAATAAGGGCTGAATATTCATGAATTAAGAACAAACACCAATTAGACAACTCCTATTCGTGTCTAAAGGTAAGAGAAGACTAGGTATTTCCCCTTTTCTTTCCAAAAAGACAGTATTAGTCTTCTTTCACAGTGTGCAGTAAATACCCATGTTAGGACATCATCTTTAAAATCTTGGCATCTTTCTTCACTCTAAAGTTTTGGCTAGAAGGCCTTGCAGTCAAATTTGACCAGTCATGATTATGATGCATTCTATATATACCATGTGAAGTGCAGTAACAGAAGAGAATTTAATTTCTCAAAATAAGTTATTCATTATTAGTAGAACTACTGCAAAAAATGGTGCAAGTAGGCTGGCTGCCTTAGCAAGCTTGCAATCTGTTTGGCTAGTTTGGTGTTTCCCCCAGATTTGTCACCACTGATGGTTGTACTTCTCACTCCAGTGTTAATGATACTTGCTAAAATTGTCATTTTTCAGCATCTGTCACTTTAGTTTTCTTCAACCAGCAACTCAATGCCATATCCTAATAATCAAAGACCAAGTGAATGGAGGTTTCTATGAACTGCAGCTTGTCTCATCAAGAATTCATCAAAGTCAGGGATGGCTAAATGCACTATTTTTCCCCTTCTGAGATTTATTTGCTATTTCAAACATTTTCCAGAATACTCTCTATTGTCACTTGCAGGTTTGCACAGCATTCAAAAGGAGCTAACTGAATTTGTACTCAGTATAATTTGATTCTTGCTGTGGCAACATAAATCACATGGAATTTCTTCTGCTTCCTGATTGGATAAAAATAACTTAGATTCTGTTCTGAAAATGCTGTCTTTATGTGTATAATTACTTTTTCTTCCTTCCTTTTAAAATTTGCTGGTTTAGGAGCATTTTTCTTAATAAGCCCATTTTGTATGATATTTTCAGAAAAAAAAAAAAAAGAAGGAAGTAGTGGACACAACAAAATTATTTGAACTTTACATCTGAAGTAACATGAAAGCAAAATATTTTAGCCAAAGCTTCCCAAGATTACTGGTAAAATACACAGTGTGTACTAAAGAATTAGGAAAATATGAAAAAAATTTAGTCCTCAGAAGTTTTTGTGTGTGTTTATGTGTGTGTGCGTGCATACATGTGTTTTCAAATAGTTGGAAAATACATGAAGGATAGCCAAAGATTAGGTAGTAATTTTTGTGTACCCCTGTAGTACTATATGTGATTAATTACTTTGTTTCTGTGTCCTTAAAACATTAGGCAATAATGTCAGATTTATGAATGATTTCTTACACATGAATGTTAAATATCAGTTATTTGGAATTATAGTCGGATTTTTGATTTCTGTTGGAAATTCTTTATTCCTTTGAGTTCTTTGATCATAACAGCATAAAATTCTCTGTCAATAAGGATTTGAGAAATTTTTATTCCTTAGGATTATTTGGGTTGTAAGGGACCTCCAGTGGTCATCTACTCCATCATCCTGTTTTATTTTACATTGTTTGGAAATAGTCTTTAATGACTAGTTTTCTGGTAATTTTAAGATGGAACTTTCATAGAATATACAAATGAATGAAAAATTAATGTCTTAAATTTGTATTTAAAATGTTAACATTTTAAGTGATGCAAAATAAGGGGAAGTAAAGGAAAGGGTGTTGCATTTAGTTGCCTATAATACTAGTCTGTGTAAGTATCCTTAAGGGACTCTATTCATGAATCAGTACTGTAGTCCAATGCATACTGTGTAATTACACAACAAAATGATCTCTGCCCTCAGGGCATTTTATGCTATATATCCTACACACAAAAGAGACAAAGGTAGACAATAATGCGTAAAACTTTAATAATCAACATGACCAATGCTTTCACACATCATCAAACTAATGACTATCATGGGTTTTATAAAAATCTACAGCAAAGTAGTGTATGAAGAGATGGTTTTTAAGAAGACGGACAGTGGAGAATTTTGTAAATTTTATATGCAACTTCTGTGGTGGGTTGACCAGCTCTGGCTGCCAGGCCCCACCCAGCTGCTCTCTCATTGCCCCTCCTCAACAGGACAGGGGAGAGAGAACAAATTGCAAAAGGACAAGGGTAGAGATCAAGACAGAACCACTGACCAATTACTGTCACAGGCAAAACAAACTCAACTTGGGGAAAATTAATTTAATTTATAGCCAATGAAAAATAGAGTTGGACCATGACAAAGACAAAACCTAAATCACCTTCCCCAACCAAGCCCCTTTTCTTCCAAGGTTCAGCTTCACTCCATCATCCCCAACTCTTACACCTCCTTCCCCTCAAGTGGCAGAGAGGGATGGAGAATGCAGGGCTGTGGTCAGTCCATAGCTCCTCTCTGCTGCTTCTTCCTCCTCACACTTATTTGGTCTTCACTAGCACGAAGAACCACAGGTTTTGTGCTGGTGAAAACCAAATTAAAAGTTACCCTTTCTCTTTTGAGTACTCTGTGACCTATCCTTAGTTTAAGGTGAAGTCTATAATTTCTGTTGTATGTCTTAATCTCAAAATGTGTCTGATTTCTTTTGCTTATCACGGTCATTGTAGGCTTTGTGGTCAGGGGGACAGTAACATTATCTCAAAATTGCTTTTCTTTCATCTAGATCTGGATCTCAATCAACAGAGATTTCATGTCGCTTGTTGACAAATTTTGCTTATAACTTGATTTGTCTATGCATTTCAACATACAGCTGTATACCAACATTTTCATGGCCTATTTTGTTTATCACGTATTCTTTATGTTCTAACTTAGCACTCTCCTGCTTACTCCCTACTTTCTGCCAGGTGATAGATATGTCTATTAGGATAACGAAGCTTTCCCAGATGATTTCTTGGGTTTAATAGCCTTCTCATAGTTTTGCTTATGTCAACAAATTTTTCTGTACTTCTGCATTCTCTTTACATGGTATTTTGTTGAGTATGTTTTTTCCTTTACCATTTGACTATTGCCATGCTCTATTCTTTACTCAGCCTGTGACTTTACTGTCAGCTTCAACTGTGCGGTTGCCTCTTTCTGCATGCATTAGCTTTTTTCCACTCTTCAATTTGAAGAATTGTTTCCAACCTTCTTAATTTCAAACACCAGAAACCTGGGTTTCTTATTGTTCAGAGTTTGTTCCATCTTTGCAAGCTTTTTTTTTTTTTATTATTCCAAAAGTATCCCAACAACAAGATCACCCTCAGTATCTCTTCATTTACCATTGTGATGGGTTGACAAGACTTATTTGCTACTTTCCATCCAGCCACTTCCTGGAAAGTAAGGCCTCAGTAAATGTAGTTGTTGCTTCAAAAGACAAATGCTTTAATAAAGAATGTCGTCCCTCCTCCTTTGTTTTAGCTATGATTGCTGAGCATGTCATCATATGGTAAGGAATATCCCTTTGGTCAGTTTGGGTCAGCTATTCTGGCTGTGTCCCCTCCCAACATCTTGCCCACCCCCAAACTACTGGCCTTTGGTGGGGAGGGGCGCAAATTAGCAAGACAGCCTTGATGCTGTGGGAGAACTACTCAGCAGTAAACAAAACATTGGAAACATTTTAGCTACAAATACAAAGCACAGCACTATGAGGGATGCTGTGGGGAAAGTTAACTCCATCCCAGCCAGACCCATTGCAAGTATGTTCTCAACAAAAAACTTAAATTTTACCTTTCTGCCTCCCTACTGGCTATATGATTAGGTCTGGAACATTTCTTGTATGTCTGATGTGGATTTTTTGGTCTCCAAATTTAAACCTGACAAAACTAACTTTTGCTGAGAACCTCTTTCCTCCCTATATTCTAGGCATCTATGCAGCCTGTAACCACTAGCTCATCCCAATATGACTGCTAATGCTTATCTAGATGCCTTGGAAAATCTTCTGTATTTTTTGTAGAAGTCACTGTGGAGTCCTTTCTCAAGTCTATTTGCCTGTTGATGCCTGTGTGAGTAATACAGCAAGTTGCTTCTTTCATTTGACTGTAATCCCTTCTTCCAAGGTTGTATCTTTGGTATATAATCTTGGGCTGGACATAGCACTGAAATAATTTTCTCTTCAAGAAAATAGCGTCCTTCAAGATTAAAGTGGGATTGTTTAAGGAAGGATTGTTCAGTCATGTCTGCAAACCTGTGGTTACTAAACATTTCTAGTTCCCTGGACTCCTTCAAGTCAATAACCTTGATCTCAAGGCACAGATGTTTACCTCAAAAGATCATGAGCAGCCTACAAGTATATACATTTCTTGTTCCCCCACCAATAACACACATGACACTTGATTCAGTTAACTTGGAAATCCGTTCTCTTGAAGGGTTTCTAAGTGCTCATTTTACCTGTTTCAAATGAAGAGTGATTACTTTAGCTGGCCTAAAGCATCTAGTTGATCTAGTTGACTCTTTTTGGTAAATTTTTCTCTCAGGTAAGGGAAGAACAGTCTTTTGGACTTCATTCTCCTGTTGCTCCATTCACTCCATGTTAAGAATCCCTTTTCAGTTCCAGGTTTTGTCAATCTTCGTCTAACCAAGATGGTTTTGGTCTGTTTCAGTGCTGTATTTATGGCAATATATGTGGTTAATGTGTGATTTGATCCACACATCAGCCAGATTCTATCTTGACTGTTTTGCCCACCCCTACATCGTTGTGGATTTAAAACATCTTGTGTCTTTTTCAGTGTTCCTCAGTGACAGGCCAAATCCTCAGGTACAATGGTGATCATAATTCTCAAGATACTGAAGGCTTACAACTTGTTTCTTCAACTTGCCTCTGCAAGGCAGGCTATTGTATTTGCAACCTCTACTCAGCTAAGGTTATATTAAAAAATTGGTTGTGTTTTAGTCTGGTATCTTACATCTTTAATGAGTGGGTTTGCTTGAAGTTAGAGATTTTAATTTGTTAGCTTTACATTTTTAGACTAGATTATGTCCTTCTTTGACAGGGAAGCTTTAAAGAAATTAATGAGACTGTGAACTTTCTTTTTTCCCTAGCTTCACTTTGCAAGGAAACACGCTCTATAAAATGAACCAAAAGTTACACTGAGAAAACACCAGAATATGCCTTGGGACAAAAAGTCCTACACTCTCACAGTTGCAGTTATATTATGGAATAAGATGGAAGACGTTTACTTAGAACAACAATGGACTGTCAACAATAAAGCAGAATCATTTATCTTGTCTCTGCCTCCTCCTGTCTGCTTTAGAAACTTCATGAAGATCCCTGCCCCACTGTCATCCCAAGCGTGCCAAACTGGAGCACTTACATAAGTATTCTGTGAAGTCAGTCTAACCAGCTGGATGAACCGAGTCATTTGTCTTGGGGAATCTTCTGCTTTGACTTCAGCTGAAAATTAAGTCAATGATCTACTTTGATGAAGTTATCCAAGGAGAATTCCTGATTTTTGATATTCTGGATGCCATATGTCTGTGTTCTGCCCAGTCAGCCACAAGCGATTAGAGAGCAATTCACTTGAATATTTAAATATACAAGAAAATGTCATTAAAACTACTTGGCTAAAGCAAATCTTCAATACCCATGAAATCCTTCTTCCAAGTGCAGAATCTTGACATACATAGATACTCAAATTGCAGTTCACATTGCACCTGCCTTGAAATAGCAAGATCATACAGTGATACCACTGAAAATGTGTTTTCTCCTCTTCCTTATCTGTGATTTTTTGTGTTGCTTGCTATTTTAAGATTCTCATAATTTTATATTTAATGTTGTAACAAGCTGTTGGATAGTTTGTTATGGCAACATTTTTAAGACTTTATTCAAAGAGGAAATCATGCACATTTAATGTTCTCAACACAAAGGCAGACCTGTTATTTCTTTGGCACTTGTTGGACAACAGAAAGGCACTAGGACTTTCACTTCCCCAACACTCACCAAAGGTTTACCAGAGTGGACATCCTATCCATCACCACAAATCTACTAAAACTAGATAATTAAGTCAGCAAACATATTGGCACCTTTATTCATGATAAGATTCAATATAGATAACGAGCTGTTTCTAGGTAGAAGGTATTGTTTTCCAGTACAAAAATCACAGTTGTTTGGTGAGGTGGACTATTGTGATAATGATGTAGGATCGGGTCTAACAGTTCACCAGTAGTCAAATTTTGCTATAATAAGACTATTTTCTTATAGTGGCTGCTTAAGAAAGAATAAGTTGTTTCAGCAAATCAGACACAACAGAAGAATTTATTAGAGATCCTGACTTTTGCCACTGTATTTTTTTTCCATTTGTTTGAACAATTCACATGCTGTTGTTTTCAGGAGCATGGTAGAATACATTAGGTCTACACTTTCTTTATTTAAAAAGCTGTGTTTTACAATTACATGAAAATTCTGAATTAATTTAAGGACCATATTTTTTCTTGCAGCGGTCACATCTATCATTTGTGGCAGCAGACTGCGGAATGACATGAGTAGGCTTTAATGATCTCCAAATCTTTCTTGAGGAAAACTATCAGATGTAAAGCTGAGATGATTCATGTTTCTTACCCATTAAATTAAAAATACTGTAGAAGAGCAACACTGCCTTGTCATGCAATTGTTATGGTTCAATGAAATAATACTTAAATGAAGAAGACTAGATGACCTCTTCAGGGCACTTCCAACCTGAAATATTTTGTTATTGCAAGATGGAGAAAAAAGACAAAGTACTTATTTCCAGGAATTGACTTTAAAATGTTTTCCTTCCTTCTGCCATTAAACCTAAAAAAATCATGTGTCTCTGGATGTCTCCTTAGAATGATTGCCAAAGGACTGAAGGGCTTGAGAAACATTTCACATTCTTTCTAATAAACGTAAATTAATATTTAATTTAAAAAATATAATAAAAATTCTATAATGAATATAAATAGCTATATAGATACTTTAACGTGGCTATGAATATAGATAGTCAAATATAAAAACTCTTCCCAAGTCTGCAACACCAACAGTTTGAAAAGAGTAGAAAAGAACACTCTAAAATGCAGGCTGCCTAAAATAGACTTAATCTCTTGACTTTCTTTAAAAATATTTGAGTTCACTTGAATTTTACAAGAATCTTAGGATTGTGAAATCTCCATCCTTCAGTATGCTAAAATCTAAACGAGCAAGGTCCTGAGCAACCTGATAACTTTAATGTTAGCCCTGCCTAGAACAGGAGTTTCAACTCCATGATCTTCCAAGGTCCTTTCCAAACTTATTCATTATATTCTTCTATAAACTTTGTGTCAAATCCATTTTTATTGAAAAATGAGTACAATGTTCATGATAACATGAAAACTTTGAGTTTTCTCTGACTGTAGTGTTTTGAGGGTATTTTACTTTTATTTAAAAATTAAAAGTTACCTTATTTTGAAAAATAAACCACATTTATTGCTGCAAGTGAGGATTCAGAATGATTCTAGAAAAGCTGTTACAAGGGCAGGTTTTTTTATATTTTCATTGCCAAGAACTTCATGTGAATGCATTTTTTTTTTACTTTATTACCTTAAGATTAAGAAAGACATATTTTTAGTAATTTAGTGTTTGAGAGAATTGCAGCTCTCAGGATAGCTGTTAAAAGAAGAGAAAGCCAAGACCTGCAATGACAGATGCAGTCTCCAAATAAAGGGAAAAAAAAAAAGCCTGTTTCTTAATCAAGTATTGTTTCAAATTTTCAAAACCTGCAGAATAAATCTCCAATCAGATTTAGGGAGCGTATTTTGCCTGTTTGTGTAAGAAAATTTCCAGAGAACTTAAAAACCTTATTGAACTGTAGAAGTGTATGACCCCAAATATATTTTTTAGGTTTTGTTTCTAAATCTTCTCCATCTCTCCAAAGTATTTGGATTCATACTGTGAATTCAGTGCCCTTGGAGCAGTATCAACCCCACAGTTATTTCAGTTGTTCACATTCCAGATTCAGATGCTATGATGGTGCTTGAGATTAATATGTACATTTTATGAATACAAATGTTTTAAATAAAGTTTTCTCACATGTTTTCATTTCAGCAGTTTTATGCTTACAGCTTATATTCATCTATTTCTGCTATAGCATGCTTTTAAATAGTAGTGTTTGTGAAACTGATCTATATTTTAATATACTTTTTCAGTAAAAGTTACACATTCATGCATAGTTTGCATTATACCCGTAGTCGTAGTAACAAGATACAATGTCTAATGTAAAATATCACTACTTTACTGCAATCTCCAATGTCTCATACACCTTCTAGATATCACCAATTCAGGCTTTGTCTTAAAATTGCACATTCTTTCTGAACAGTATTTCACCAATATTGAGGTTAAGGTTGTCCTGTGGACTTTCCTTATTTCAGCAGGTATGCTCTTTCTAATGAACAAGGAAATTTTGCAATGACAATAAAAGGAATAGAAGGTGAAGAATGGAAATAGCGACCTTACAAAATTGATGCAGGAGTACTTTCATTAAAGGAAGGTACTATCAGCCCTAGAGCTGGAGCTCCTTACTTTTTCAGCTGAATACTGAAAGATTCAAATGAAGAGACAATGCAGTCTTCTTTACAGCAAAAACTCAGAGTAGAGGAAGGGGCAAAGGATAGTTTTGAGCTAAAAAAGAGCCTGTCTATCTGTTTAGTGAAATGACAGATTTAAATTGGAGATCAAACCTCGATCAACAGCTGTGAATAGTACAGGCAGCAGGGCCAAGAACTTAAGTTTATCTTCAGAATTAGAGATCGAATTTGTGTTTTTGTCTTTCAGGCTGGATCATAAAAGAATCACTGTAGTGAAGCCTTAAAGGCTACTGCTTTTAAGATATTTGCATCTATGCTTTTGAACAAAGTTCATAAAACTAATTAAAAATATAATAGTGTAAAGTAACCAGTCATTATATTAAAGTTGTTCAACACTCTCTTGAAAGCTAAAGGCGGGTGGGTGTGCAGGTGTGGGTGTGTAAGTGTGTGTGTGTTTGTGTATGTGTGTCTGTATTACTGAGATTTCATCACTGTGTGTTTGTATTTACTTTCAAACTGAGAAAACTGTGAACAAACCAATATTATGCAAACTATCTTCATGCTCAGCCTTTTTTGTGCTAGAGCTTTTTCTTAAATGTTCTGAAAATGGCACTTGTCAGTGTGACTGTTCACATTTTTCTTCTCATTTTATTCAACTAAAGAATGCTAGTCATTAAGTTCAGTTCTCAAGTGGCATACTTCAGATTGTGACTTCCACAAATTGGATGGGGATGTTGGATGTGAAATGAATAGAGTGAGAGTGTGAAAGCTATTCATTTTAATGAAGAATTTTTAAAGTCCCATGGATGACTTCCCTTATTAACATCCTACTCAGACCTAAACTTTCACTAAAATATATATTTTTTTATGTTGGCACTAATGGCACTAATGTCAAAGTGGAAAACACTTTTTCTTCACTCTACCATTAATTTAACAATTAAGCATGAGTTTTGCTCTACTAATCACTTCTCCATATGTTAAATAGCACCATGACTTCAAATTACAAAACCAATGTAAAACAATACTATTCAGACTATGATATTTGGATCTTCTGCTATTGAATCTTTATGGATGAAGTAAGACTCTGTATGCATATGATGAATATGATTCTCTTACAGAGAATTAAGACTAAAAGTTGGACACCAAAAGGTATTTACACATTCAGTCATCAATGCAGCATGCATAAACACACACTTTTAAAAAATGCATATGACTCTTTGAATATGTAGACAGACTAGTTATGCTAAAACTACAAGTTCCCATTTCTTAATGACAGAATTAAGTCTGAGAGCATTATAGAATGGCATCAGAATGTGGCAAAAAGAATTTAAACTGTCAAATACTTAAAAATTCTATGAAACATATATCACACATATAACTAGTATTTACATTTCTCTTTGATGTATGGAACCTCACTTAGGAAACAAATATTGTCCTGAGTAGATTTTACAATTGTCTGTTGAGAACATCAGCTTTGATCAAGAATGGAGTTGCTTCAAAATACTTATAGTGGAATGTGCAGAAATCAGATCATTCTTGTCACATCATTATGGAGTGATGTTTTAAATTCAAATTGAAAAGATACATGAGGATTAATGGCCACAATAGTAATACCTGACATAAAAAAAGCATCTGGAGAGCTTGCTGTAGGTTGTTTCTGGCATGTAAACAGGACCACCTGCCTTTTACAGAAAAACAGTGTCCCAAATAGACTTCAACAAATACCAGATTTCATGCTAAGTTTAGAAAAGAAAAATGTTACACCTTTTTTTTAATATTAAACCTCTAGCTTATTAAAGTGATTTATAGTTCTTAATACCAGCTATTTACTTCAAAATGAATTATATGTATATGATAATCCAAATATATAAGTATGCAGAATCTGTCTTCCTGCTTAGTCAGTAGGGATTAGTTAGATAGCTAATTGCTGCATAACCCAGAGTAGTCATGAATGAATTTTAACCTAAATGAGATAGTCTTCTGAAGAAATCTTTCTCTTAATATGTTGCTTACTTAGAAACATCTATTCCAGCACATTTGCAGAAAAAATTGCTATTAGCAGAAAGCAAATCTTTCTCAAACCTTACGAAGTTTAACGTTATGTCAGATTACTGCAACTTCGAATAGCCTCAGTAATTTTCAACCTTACTTTTCTTCAGCTGTAGAAACAGAACAAGGCACAAAGCCAACATGACAAGAAAATGCCTTAACAACTATGTTGTTCACGCAGAATTAGAAGAAAATAAGGAACCAAGACATATAATTTTCACAGTCTTGAAATGCGTACAAGTAGAAGG
>JAOXJM010000012.1:81958939-81971556 GCA_026413425.1 Tringa solitaria
AAGTTTTACCAAAAGCACATTTGCCTGTCAAGAGAAATTTGGGGCTCATTTTAGACATTTTTTCAAACTCTTACAGACAGCAGCTTGTTGGTCTCCTGATGACGTTTCACATTTCTGGTATATTTTCCTACATACAGTTAGTTTCCCAAGTTGTTCTAAAAAATCAGAATCATCCTCATCATACCTAAATATTACACTGTTCATTTAAGCACCTGAAAAGAAATGTGAGTTCCTTTGTGGTCTTTATAACCAGGGAATCTGTTGGCTTGACTCATGTCTCAGTTGCTCAAGTTTGGTCATTCAGTCCAAGGTAGAATATCAGACAGGTGATTCAATACCTTTGCTGCTAATGACTGTAACCCACAATCTATCATCTTAGGCTACTTTCTATTCTTTGACATTGACGTTATCTGGTTATTACCAGAGCCTCTTTTACTGATATACAAAAAATTACACAAAATCAGTGTTCATCTTATCTCACGCACTTGGCTGCAACTGACAGAAACTGAAGGCAAGCTTTTGAAGTAAAGTAAGAATATGAATGCTACTCCAGAAAAAGAACCTCAAATGCTTTGGCAGAGTCTTTTTTAACACGATATGTGTTCAGAGACTTCAACCTGCAGGTTATAAAACGCTTTCTAAAACTGGTTCAGGTTTCAAGGTTCTAAGAACCTCCAAAACTGCAGGTAAATTTTCACCTAGATGCATATACAAACAATGACTGAGGAACTTGCAAATCACAACAGAAGTTTGATGATCTCTCATAGGAGCAAATAGAATGCAAAATAATAAAAATGGAATACAGGTTCTCTGAAGTTACACCTATAAGAGAGAACACAGAATTTTATGTCACACATTATGAAATGTACATAAAATATTTCCTTGGCTTATGGAAAACAAGCAAATTCAATTAATTTGAATTAGAATGCCAAATTATAACAGGAGGCAGCTGACTAGAAAGGAGGGATTCATTTTCTGTCGTTCCTCCCAGCGGAGGCTGGTTTTGTTTTGTGTTTTATTTAAATAAAGGAAAAAGAAGCTGGAAGCTTACCTTTATCTTGAACAGCAGCAGGAGGTTTTGGAATACAGACAAAATTGTTGAGAAATATGGAAATTATATAAAAATATATAACATACTTCTAAAGAAAAAAAATTTCTCATCATCTTAACAAAGCCAGAAATATCTGTTCGCAATACATTTGCATACGTATTGAATCAATCTTATTGTCCTTGCATATGTGAGTGACAGCAGTTTATGTTCATACACATAAAATATTTCAACAACTGAAGAGTTTGTGGATTTTTTTTTCCATTTTGTTTTGCAGTTCTCAAACCATTGAGTGTGGGAAATGCAGTAGAGCTTTTCTTCCTGAGTTTGCTGCTGATATAGGTGACTATCTGAATGATTCTCACTTACAATAGAAACAGTAAACCTGCACTGTGAAAGGTGATACATTCAGATATTTCAGTACATGAAGATGTTATCCTTATAAAACTGTAATAAATGTTCCAAGTTATGTCCAAAATACAATAAAGGCAGTAGATATGCATTGATCCTACTGATCTGTGACTGTAGAGGAATAAAATCTAATCCATAATTAGATTTCTACAGAAATGGTATTTTCAAGCAGTTAGTACAAGTGTTTAGTCTTTTTTTCCCTACCCACTTGGCAGCAGATAAAAGGTGATTTAAAGTAATCCAGTCCAAGCAGACCAGACCAGATCATGTATAGGCTGATGCAGAACTGGATATGATGGATATTTAGAAATTGCTCTTAAACCAATCAAAAATTATTTAGAAAATTCGTATTTTAGACTCAGAATTATTTGACTGCTCTGACTTAAAAGGAAGCTCAGATGAGAATAGAAAATGAACTCTTGCTTTATTGTGAATATCTCAAAGTATTTTCTATATTAAATAGTAACAGTAAAAGTTTTACTTTCCCTCTTTTCTGAGAATTTCTTCATTCAGTTGTTATTTTGCTCCAGAAAAAAATCCTCAGTCTATTTACAGAGTTAGTACAACTTAGGGTACAAAAATAGTTATTTATATCAAACAAATGCACCAAAGATTAGAGAAATAGATATATATCAAACAAATCTCTGTGCTGCCATAAAGCAGGAATATTTTCTCCCCTCTCCTCCAAAATGCCCTTTCCTATTTACAACACCTCTAACAGCAACAATAAGCCACATTTCATGAGAGAGCACTTTGCTTTCCCTTCTCATTTTGTGTGGTCATATATTAATGAAGTTTTGGTCTGGTCTTACAAAAACAAAATGAGAGTGGGAGACATGAGCTGCCAAATATTTGATATTAATAAAGTAAGGTGCCATTTTATTAGCCTTGAAGGGCCACTCCAGGGTCACTTCAGATATGTATAAAAAGACATACATAAACACAATTTCTGCTGTGCTCTAACAGTGCTTAGGATTGTTTTGTGTTCATATCCAAAAATCTTATTTCTAGGGTATTCTTCCAGCTCAATTGCTTTTTAAAAATAATCTCTGCTATCCTGTGTAACAATACCAATGCTATTTTTAATAAAAATATTTCTTGTTAGATTAACTAAATACTGACTATGCCTCTGATGAAGAAGAGTTCTTAAGGGTAGCAGGAGTTTATTAATTATTTCTCCTTTTCCAATTTAATCTTGTCTGAAAGTTTTTTGAAGAGGTAGTGCTTTCTCATTTAGAGCCCTTAGTTTTATATGAAAATATGTTGTAATTTTGCTTTGGAGCTAATACTTACTGGGAAAAGGGGTTTTTCCAGGAAAATTGTTTAGTCAAGTGCAAAATATTATGACTAAATTATGCATAGAAACTTCATAGATTGTGTGAGTTTACTGGCAAGCCTTCTAATACCATACTAATATCATAAGAATGCTTTATTTTGACTGGAGATCCTGGTGCATTTATAAACTTGAATCTAGTTTATTCAAGCTTGAATCTAGGTTTTTTTTTCATTTCTTCTCAGTTAATCCATTATTTTTTTTTTTTAATATGTATTTTGCGTCTGTAAATGTCTGTGTCTCAGTTCTTTCTGTTTTCTCACTGTGATGGTTGAAGTTATAAATGTGTACATCAGGACTTACTTTAAAGTATAGTTACATGATGACCACCTAAAACTTTTATTGATGTTGTGGTCTAACCCCAGAAGGCAACTAAGCTCCACACATCCACTCAAAATGTGAAACGGAGCACCATTAGAGACACTAAATTAACTATATCCCAACCTGATGCCATACAAGCTGGTTTTCATGCTCTTACAACACTGAAGCAAAGCTGTCAGAGAAGTTAGTTAGTGCACCTGCTCCAGAGGTACACAGTGTTGCATGAAGGATGTTTGGACAGGCCATTCTAATGGTCAATGTTGCTTTGGGTACAAAAAAAAAAAAAAACAACAACAAAATAAACCCCACAAACAAACAAACAAAAAAGAAAGGAAAAGAGAAAGAGGAAAAGATAAAGAGAGAGAGAAAGACTGTTCCCAGTGGCCAGTCACGAAAAGAAGCAACAGGGATCCCCAGACAAACATCTTTATGTGTCTGATGCCTCAAGTGATTCCCCAGGTAATACTTCTCCTATAGCAACTATATGATTTCCAACAGGACCTGCGCAACATCTCAGCTGGTTGTTCTTGCTTATGAAGCTGTCAGAGCTGACTAGATCAGGGGCAAGTGCTGCACACTGCTTGGCTGTTGACCTCTCTGGATGCATATTATTGTCACCACTCATATAACCAATGGATAGCTTGGGGCGGCAGGGAGAATGGGGGAAAAGAAGGGTTATTCTTTCAGTGATGACAACTTCTTCCCATGACAAGTTGCAGTAGCAACACTACTGGGTTTGTGGGAGCAAGGCCATGGGAATAACAGCACAAGAATAATATGGGAAAACACTATCAAAGCAGCTTGGGTAAAGAGGTACAGAGCTGGCAGGTTGTAGCGTGGGAAACGTGAAGGCCCTTAGCAATACAAAAGGCTAAGACACCTAAAGAATTGTAGAATAACAGGCTGGTACCATCTGAAGAATTAAACACTCTTAGGTGGAGGGGCAGGTGAGGACAGAAAGGAGAGGTGAGATCCCATGCTGATCAGTAGTGCAAAATGATGGAACAGGTTTTTTGGTAGGCTTTTTTTTTTTTCCCTGCCTAATATAAAGATATGGAACTGGTCAGAACTACTGCATGCATGATACAGAAACTAATAAAATTTTAAATTCCTACCCAATTCGTACAAACCAATTGATTGAAAGTCTGAGGGTTGCTTTGTGGAACAAAGTTTGAAATACTGATTTTGAAATGGGGAGACATTGTTTTACAGAGTTTGACATTGAATTGTATCTGTTTGGAATGCTGCAGAAATTATGGTTCAATCACTTATTATCTTTCTTTGAGGACAGTTTCTTCCATGATCTACCAAGCACAAGGTAAAACAATGTATTGTAGAAACCTATGCAGCCAAAAAAGAGAAAATAATGCATAAACTACATCAACCAATGACAGCTGGGATAAATACAGTTTATATTTACTGTTTCTATTTAATTTTGTATATTAGATATTGTATTTTGATAAATCAAAAACAGTTTTCTCGTTGCAACACACCTAATACATTTTTCTATGAAAAATCATAGCAATTTTTTTCTGTCACATTTATTGTTAATATAAATCTCATAAAATATTATGAATCTAACTTTTATGTTTAGAAAACAAATTCTAAGCTTTACAAAGAATGTCACTCAGACATTAAAAGATTTTATAGAATCAGGAATTCAATGTTCATTTCTGTTCCTTAATCATATAACTACTATCTTCTTGGTGCCAGTGTGCTTAATTTACAGAGAAGTCATGTTATTTGTTTTTACTTAAGTGTCATACTGTAAGATCTTTAACCTTATTTGCAGCTCTTCTGCAGCTATATGCATAGCATCCTGTGATCCAGGTCACTGCCTCTGAGTCACCAAAGGTCGAATTTTATATGACTAAGTAAAAGAAGATTGCTTACTTCACAATACTGTGGTTCTTTGAGATATGTTGTCTATATATGTAACATAGGGGAATCTTTAATTTTATATTCTTAGCCAAAACACCCAAATATTAGAGATGATCTTGTTCTTTTTTCTTTTGAATAGCAGCCATGATAACACTCACAAAGTTGGCACAGTGTGAATTGGAACAGATATATAAGTAAAGTTCCTTTAAAATATGAGGGGTCAAAGTTCAAATAAGAAGTTACAATGAGTATGGATTTTTTGAGGCATGTACCTTCATAAATGAAGAGGGAAAAGAGTTGGACTGTGGTGAGCGCTTTCAGATTCAGCAGTCAGTGCCTGGGGACACTACTGCTATGCTCATACTGGTTTTCCAGAGATTTAACCCCTAGCTCTAAAGATGAGGCCCTCTTCTTTATCCCTAATAATGGTTATAAAACGTGCTTGCTAACTTGTCTTCCATGATCCTGCACTAAGCAGAAGCAGTTTGGACATGAGAAGGACAGAGACATTCCTTTTACAACTGTTTTATTCAGTAAATAAGAATGACAATTTTCAGCTGCCACAGAGAGTGAAGCTCGTTGTGGAAGAGATTACAGATGCATACCATGATTCATACAACCTCAGGGTAGTTCAAGCTTGGATCATTCAGTCTGACCTCTTACTCAAAGCAGGGTCAGCTGTTAGGTCAGGCCAAGTTGCTTAGAGATTTATCCAGTCAAGTCTTGAAAACCTCCTGGAGACTGCACAACCTCACAGGCCAACCAGCTCAAGTGCCTACAAACAAGTTTCTCCCCCTTTCAAATATGAAAATAAACTGAAGGTAGAGCCATGAGTTTATGCCAAGAACACTAACTTGGTCTACATTTTTCTACTGAGCCATGACAAAATATATTCTTTTTTCCAAGACCAAAATCCACTTTTTAGATCATTTCAATTTTTCGTATGTTCCTGTTTCCTTGAAGTTTGGAGAAAAAAAATCTGTAAAAATTACTTTCACCATATTCTTGGATCCATTATTGCATAAAAGTAGTTCTTGAAGTATGCTCGTTATCTGGGATCTAATGTCTAAGTTCTTGTGCTTGGGGGCTTGCTTTATTTGTTTATCTTATGCTCTATGTATTTCTGTTGTTAGATACCATAGAACTTCAGCATACCACAGCACTGAGATGTGTACCCACTCTTCTTATTTTTAATTTTACAAAATCAACAGTTTGTTATGGCTTTGCAATTTTCAGAAAGTGGACAGTTACAGAGAACCACAGCCACCCCATTTGAATTTCATGTCATGTGTTATGTCTTTCTAGCTGTATGCTTAGCTGTACTCACAAATACACAGCTGATAATGGGTTTTAGTTACTAAAATAATGTCACTAGAAAAATAAAATATCACTGCTGTCTTTTAAATATGTGTATTTAAATCATCATTTGCAGCATGGTAATACAGGCTTGCAGATGTATCACCTGAAGGTATAAACTTTCATGGATAAACCACAGGAAATAGTCTTTTTGACATCTGTCATTTACAGAAACAAGAAGGACAAAAGTGAGATTTTTATGTGAAATGTTTATCTATCTGTATTTCCTTTTTTCCAAGTAACTCTGCAGCATTCTTTACATCAGGTGATATATTTAATAACTAATTAATATTAATAAAAAGTACTTCATTGTACTGTAGATTTAGAAAGCTTTTATAGGCTAGACATTACATGATACAACTGGAATAATTCCTGGTTATCACCTTTAGGTTGATACAAGGAGTCAGTGATATAGCATAGATTTAACATCCTATTACTGCTAATTAGGCTTGCTTCACTTGCTTCACTTTCTTTTGCATCCTTGTTCTATAACTTGTTTTGTCCTTGATAGATGTAGATGTCTAGAGACAAAATATGGTCATTGCCAGATATACTCCTGCTTTCATCAAATGAAAGTTCTTTAAATGTTTTATAGCTCATTCTTCACCCCCTCTGCTGTACAGACTGCTGTATTAAAATGATACAGTAATGGTAATATCTGTTTAGGTACAGCATGTAATACATCAGCTTAGTAACTCCTTTGCCAACAAATAATGCTTATCTAGGGCCATAAAGATGGAGATTTTATTTTCCTCTGCAAGTCTGTGACCTCTCTACCAATTATCCCAGGTTCAAGATCAGCCAAGCAACAAGAAAAACAGCATGAGACAATGCCTCATTGCTAAAGAGCAGCCTAAACATTTCCCAAAAAAACCATCAGGCTTCATCTGTACCAGGCAGGGGGTCAGTATCATCAGCAAAGGATGAATGGTTACCTACTGCGGGGTAACCGGGGTTTCAGAAGTATCCAAAGCTTTTCTGCTGCTCCAAAAGCTTACCACTGTTTAACAGCTGCCACAAGAAGGCTAATGACCACAAGGAATGCGTCACATTTTCTGTCTCTGAGACAGCAATGTACGTATCTATCATTCTATATATAGATTGAAAGGTACACACATTCATTTGTGTTTTCTTTCCACTACTATTATTCACTGATGGCAGTATCAAAAATGGAAAAAAGAGACACGGTTCCAATGAGTATGATTTGAGAGATATAAGATGCACAAAATTAATGAATTAAAGGCAATGAAAACCTAAATAACACTTTTAGATGTAAAATAGATGTATAGAATATACCCATGAAGAAATCAAAATGCAAATAGTAGGGATCACAAAGTCACTGAAAGTCAGTATATAAATAAAAATTATAATGTAATAATTTTACTATGTAAATACAATTGTAAATTGTAAGTTTTTTATAAATAGCTTAGAAGAAGCTAGAGAAGCTTACTGGTGAACAGGAAGCTTTTTTCTGAGATCAAGTAGGGGGCTTTTGGGTTTTGGGTTTGGGTTTGGATTTTTTAAGACTCGTTGGGACACAGGACACTTTGGCTGCATCTTCTACATTTAGGTAAGTGAGGATTTGCTTTCTTGGTTCCCCACTGCCTGTAGTTGTGCATATAGGCTACACTACATAGTTTTCTACATCAATTACTTTTTATCAGTCAAGGGTTTGTTTTGGTTTTGTTTTCTTTTGGTTTTGCATAGTGTACAGGTATCCTTACTGAAAAGGACACAGGGACTGATTTATTAGATGACTTGTCCAAATTTCCATAGTAAATTCTCTGACTGAGACTCAATAACTTCAGTTTCCTGACTTCTGCTTGCATACCGTCCTGCAGAAAAACTGTTTGATAATAGTTGGAGTCGCAAGTCTTACTCCCATATACATCTCAAATGCAGAGCCATGATTCTACATGCAGCATTTCACAGGTCTCCAACATCCAGAAGCTGTACTGGTGGAGAGCTGTTTCACACCTTGAAAGGGTGAAATAGGGATTATCTTCTGTGTGAATCAACTATTGACCCTGGTGCCTATCAGATTGTTCCCCGAGCAGGTGCAAAAAAGTAAGAACATCTTTTAAAAAGCATAACATCTTTAAAACTATGTCTTCTGTACTGTGAGTTTCAAGTCATTAATTCATGTCAGTTTGGGCCTTTGCTCTTATAAGGTAAGTGGAAATGGATTTTCTAGCTAACAAGTACTAAAGCTCCAAGTTTTGCCTTGCCCATTGAACTACACATGACAAATTTCCAAATCTCAGCTCCTTCAGCTTGAGAGTTCTAGGCTCTCTCATCAACCTGTAAAACTGAAATAAGGATTTTTCACTTTGCAGAAGCATTGTGAAAATGAACTCTGTAATGCTTACAGGTACTGTGAAAATGACCAGCATGTGATCAAATAGACGTATGATTCTTCAGTTTTCATGATACTTTTTCCAATTAAAATTTATAAAAATTTTAAAAATTAGAAGAAATTAAGATTTCAAATTTTGGCAAACAAATATTATCTACTCTCCTTGAAATGTACTGGGTTATGTCAGATTTCTTAGCTGTATACCTAAAGCAGATTATATCACAACATGCAATGACCTTCTACTCTTCAGAAATGTCTTAATAATGTATATCATGATATCATTTCCCTTTTTTTTGAAAATATGTGACTTCAAAATTTTCACATTATAGACTTTTGTATGCCTTTTAATTTTTTACTGCTTTGACCTTCGCTTTAGTCTATTATTATTATTACATGTTGATGGCAGCTATTTGTCTGAACTCAATGTTTTGAAGCTTTTCTTATATTTTATTATCTTTCCATGATAAACTGGGTAGCTGAGTTAACACACAATAGATGTGAAAAAGAAAGGCAAAAGTTAAAAAGTCTTTAGCTTCTTTAGGAAACATCAGAGGAAAGAGTCTTGCTACTGTTACAATTAAACGATGACAAATTTGGGCAAAGGAACCATATTTCTGCTTATACAGTAAGGGTATAAGGAAACATTGCACCTTTAATCAGGGCACAGTAAAATCTAACCCTAAATTATTATTTATAGCAGTGATTTGACCGCTTCCCAACCCCCATGGAGCAGACTGTGGTTACTGCAGGGATGGTAGGAGGTTTAAAGTAGCTCCTTACTTCCTTATGACAGCTATGGAGTGATCTGTGTAAAGATGGGACAGATTAAGGATTTAAGTCATGACCTGATCCCTTTAGCAGAGTACTCACTGGCTTAAGTTTAAAGTTTTGAATAGGCACAACTGAGTTTGCTACTGATAAAAAAATAGGATTACCACACCAAATACTTGATCCAAGGCCCTGGTACTCATCTGATGCCCTCCAATTTCCTCAAATGACCATCTGATTATAGTCAAAGTGCTTAGGCTGGAATTTTCAAGTCAGTGAAAAAAACAAAAAAGGCAGTCTTGGTAATGCTGTGTTTATAAGGAGATGGGAGATAAATTCCATTAGGAAAATCTTCCTTAGCTTCCCTTCCCATCTTAAGTATAAACTAAATATTTGAATATTGGAATTTTGAAATACTTGATCCAAAAATGAGGGAGAACATGTTGGAACCAAGAATAGCAGGTGGAAGTAAATGATGGAATGGAAGGAGGAACCCTGCATACTAATAACCATGTTTGTATGGTTTATGATTATTAATCACATGAAGAACAGTTAATAGTATTACATCTCTTACTTTTTAAATGAAAAACAGCAATGAAAGTCATCCTAAGATGAACATATGAGATGCTTCTATAAAGCTCCATGATGTGTCATGAAAGATGGGTAACACGTCCCATATTTGACTGAAAGGTAACAAAAGAATTTAGCCAAGAGCATGGTAATCCTTTCAGCAGATGGTGAAATAGAGGCCTCTATCTGTTTGGGTGTAGGAGAAACTGCAAACTAAGGACTTCTCTTAAATCATTAAGAGTCATTTAGACCTCTCTTTAAAGGAAAACAGGTGCTGAAATTTAGATCAAAATGTAACTGGAGTTTCATTATTTCAAAAAGGGCCAAGAGCTCATTTCACTGTATAACAGGAGCTACTAAACAACTGTAGATGGGACTGCATGTATCCATTACTATAAAAAACCTGTGCTCCATAAAAATCAGAAAGGCCTGAATCTCGGGTGCAGATCAAGCAAGTTAGTTACATTAAAGATGTTTAATTTGGTAATTTTGAGTTTGAACAGAACATTATTACTTGTTCAATTCACCTTCATGTTTAAAGTGAAAACAACTCCAAGAAATGAAATATCGCTTAAAATATTCAGGTCAGCAACATATGCCTCAAGAGATAAGACTTTCACTGTTATTTTAATTAAGAGACCAAAAAAGCAAGCTTCAAGTGTTATTTACAGGTTCTTGACATATTCACTAATGAATCATAGGATGCCGTAAAGGTTATTCTGCCTATTACAAAAGAAGTGCACAATAATTATTTTTTAACTTACTTATTTTCTTTGCAAAGTTTTATTCCATTCATGATAGATCAATGCACTTAAAACAGGAAACACAGATTCTTTTTTTACTGTTTCAGCTAGCTAGCTAGCCAGCTTCATCTGTGAGATAGAGTACAGTGGTACATTATTATCATGCACACACATACAGACTTTCCTCAGTATTTATCTGTTGCATTAGAAAATCTCTCAGCTAAAACAAAACAAGAAATTCTTTTCCAAATCAGTGATTTTAGGATTGATAGAGATGATAATGCATCCTGCCTCTGATATAAAAGGTGCTAGACAATGTATAACAGCATATGTATTAACTTTATGCCAGATTTTTAAGTAATAGTTCTAAATACAATATGTCTCACATAATAATGTGAGATATATATCTTTTTCTGTCTTCTAAAGAATAAGCATTAGCTTACTTCAGTTGTGGCTTGCTACAGAAGGACAACATTTACACAGCATTAACAGTTCCTCTTTTTATTTAGAGTGCTGTCTAGATTAAATAGCCAACATTGGAGAGCTAATGACTTGTCCCTATGAGCAAAGAACCTAAGTGCACCAAATCAAAGATTCTGTATTTTTCTATTTGAAACATCTTTGTTGTTTCACCCTTATTAAAGGGAGGGGGAAGAACTAATTCTATAATAAATCATGATTAAAATAATGTTTTTATTATCCATCTTAAAAATAAAAAAATAAAATCTCGTCTCTCATCACATCACCAGAAACTACAGGTTAAGATTTTATCTGAAAATCATGACTGACCAAACTGGGCATTGAAGGCAGAAATAACAATATGAGATAGTCTAAGCTATACACACTAAGAGGAAGGGAAGAAAAGTTAACAGTCAAAACCTGCCTCAAGGGTGACCATGAATAGTAAATTAGATACAACTTGTGGTAAATTGTGGTTGGAAAAAGTCCATACCTGTCCCTGCTGAGGTCCTTAGATACATTTCCATGTCTGCTTCAGTTTCGCTGCTTTTTGTGAACAGATACAGATTTATCAGTCTCCAGCAGCCGGCAAGGGTACAGGAAAAACCAGAGGGAATTACATTTCCCTCAGCAGCAGGAAGTTTCCCTCCAGCAAGAGATTTTCTGAGGACCTTAAATGAGGCCATTTAATTTCCAGCCATGTTCTAAAAGCTGTGTTTAGTTTTGGAGTAGACTGCCTTCAACTCAGACACTCATTCTGATCTATTTGTGTCAGGTTGTGCCCCGAAAGATTTAGTTAAAGTCAAAATGAGTGGATTGTCTCCTCTCCACCTGCCCATAGCGTCTTCCACCCGCTGTGAGC
The DNA here is from genome assembly GCA_026413425.1 of Tringa solitaria. Lineage (NCBI taxonomy): Eukaryota > Metazoa > Chordata > Aves > Charadriiformes > Scolopacidae > Tringa > Tringa solitaria. Next base: position 81,971,048 of record JAOXJM010000012.1, read on the forward strand.
CTGTCCATGTTAGGAGGTTTACCACACCTGCAAGCCCCTGTTTGCCCTCCAACAGAGACAGAGCAGTGAAGAGCTCTTTCCACAAGCCAAAATGAGTCAATTAGGATTGAAAAATAACTGGCTATAAAGACACGAGACTACTTTTTTTTAAGTATATGTGCCTCTGACAACAAGCATTTGAAATACTTTTCTCTGCTGTGTTAGGTGATAGTGGAATGCGCTAAAACAGCACAGATGCACTAACTCAGTGTCAACAGGTCTTCTGAAATATTCTGTGTAAATTAAGCTGTTGTTTTCTACCCTTGTTACCTGCACTCATCAGTCTGGACCAAATTATTTCTGCTTATGGACAAAAAAGTGAATGTACAGCTTTTGTCAAAAGCCCTACACCTGGTATGCTCCAGAGTTCCTTAGGAACAATGAAAGGGTTTGAGAACTTTGTGCAGAGCCCTGAGAATGGAATAGAATAGAATAGAATAGAATAGAATAGAATAGAATAGAATAGAATA
>JAOXJM010000012.1:81971834-81984161 GCA_026413425.1 Tringa solitaria
TGAAAAAGAATTAGAAGAAAATGTGTTCTTGAAGCCCACAGCAAATGGATAGAAAAGCAGAATAAGCCAAATGGAGGATGTATAACTTCTTTGCCATACCATATATTTGAAAATCTTTTCAGTGCTTTTCATGACCACCGTAAAAAGGAAATGCAGAACTGCAGCTTGAATACTGTGTAGGACTTTCTGAATAGAAAGTTATAACTCTCATGGTCGATTTGGGTATTTCTCCATCCATTCACATTAAAAAATCAATCCTCCACCCGGATTTAAAATGAAAACCTAAATGAAGCAATTATTGTTTTGTGAGCCCCGAAAGAGAAAATAAGTTTACTTTGTAAGCTACTGTAAAGCCTATCATTTAAATACAGACTTTAAATGGGTGAAACATGCTTTGAATTCTTCCACGGTATTCTTATTACAGGTATGTAAGTGACAGTCTAGAAAAAAAAAAAAGTAAATCTCAATAGTAGAGTTCTTAGAATGGTAAGGGAGAGATGTAGTATACATAAAGTTTCCTTATGGTATCAGTAGTTAACAAAAGCCTTGGAGATGTAGATCTAATCAGGTGAACCTTCACTTTAAGGAAGGGTAGTCTTTATTTGCTCTTTTGTACTTCTAATATGAGTACATAATTCTACAATTATTTGAAAGCTAAGAAAGAATTCCTCTATCAAGAAAACACAACAGAAAAATCTGAGGAATGTGGACAATATAGCTATGGTGATCACATGGAAATCTACTAAGCGGCCCTTTGCTTTTTAAATGAAATTTTCATCAAATAAATTTCAAAAGTGACATTGCTTCTTTTCTCACAGAAGTCTTCTCCATACCTAAGAATCCAAAGAAACACAGAGGAAATAATATAGAGAAAATAATAAACAAGATGGCTGAAATAATATAAGTAATCCACATTGTTACAGAGATTCACATCTAAAGGAGGATTTTATTTTTACATTCAGTGCTAAAAATTCCACTGACATGGTACTACTAAAAAATGTACTGTCCAAAAAACATGAAAATACAGTGGTGTCTTACTGTGAATATTCTTTTAGTGAATAGTGCAATCTACATCTCTCACCCATCTAGAAGGAAAATCAGATTACTCAGAAGTGACAGAGATGGAATTAAAAGGCTCACGGTTTCTTGTAATTAGATGACACTTGCTATACTCTCTAGTGTCTAGTCTTTTGTATAAGTTGATCTGATAGTAAAAATTACCTCAGATGGAGGGAATCTACATGAAGAAAATATTCCCAGGATTCCAAAGGCTGGCAGCTGTTGTTCTTACCTCAAGATGCAAAGAGGCCCAGATATACAGAGATTCAGTAGAATGGGAGCTATGAAGCTTAGTATTCAAATAGTATTTTTTTAATTTTATGTAGTGCGGCTACATTTTTCACAAGAATTTTTCACTGTGTGTAAGTAGGATCATCAAGATAACATCCTTTAAAAATAAAACATTAATGCAGTATTATGTATAGTATTGGGCAGATGGTAATGGGTAATTTCAACAATATTACAGAAATAAAGGGGAATGTTTTAAATTGAAATGTTACTACAGAGAAAACTGTTGTTTCTTGCATACTTTTATGTTTTCTTTGGAATTTCCTTCAGTGCCAACCACACCACCATGTGCTCATAATAGTTGCATCTATTTGGATTTGGTGAAAACATAATATCTTACTTTTCTTCTGGAGTCTTCAAAACCTCATGAAACTTGTTTAGAAGGTGCTGCCTCTTCTTTTATTCAGATCACTAGCAGGGAAAACTATACTCTGTTTCATATTCTTATGCACAACCTATGGGTGCCTTCTGAATTATAGAAGTATTTACTAGAATTCAGACCTCTCAGTATCTCTTAACTCTGTAGCTTCATAAGATTCACCCTAGTTCGAATCTCATTTCCTCTCATATTGTCATGCTGCTCTTAGTGTTCAAGGGGATAGAACAATTTATTAACAGCTTTCTCTATTTTCCCACTGACCATTGTAGTGGTTTGGCTGAGACAAGGATTTCATAGCTTTTGGCAGAGAGAGAATTTAGCTAAGAAAGCTACTTTCCCGCGTTGGGTCTGGTTGGGATGGAGATAATTGTAGTCCTCATAGTGCTATGCTTTGTATTTGTAGCTATAATGGTGTTGATAACACACCAATGTTTTGGCTGCTGCGGAGCAGTGCTCTCACAACACCAACACCTCCTCTCCACCACTAAAAATGGCCAGTGGGCTGGGGGTGGGCAAGACATTGGGAGGGGACACAGGTGGGACAGTTGAGCCAAACTGACCAAAGGGATATTCCGTACCATATGATGTCATGCTCAGCAATCATAGCTAAAACAAAGGAGGAGGATGGACGACATTCATTATTAAGGCATTTGTCTTCCAAACAACCACTACATATACTGAGAACCTGCTTCCTAGGCAGTAGCTGGACATTGCCTGCTGATAGGAAGTAGAGAATAAATCTTTTTGCTTTTCTTTTCTTTCCTTCCACACTTGGCCTTTCTTTTCTTTATTAAACTGACGTTATCTTGGCTCACAAGTTTTTAATCTTAATTTCTCCCTCTGTCCTGCTGAGGAGGGGAGTGAAAGAGTATCTTGGTGGGTACCTGGCAGCCAGCCAAGGTCAGACCAGCACATCATCCCATGTCAATTTATTATGTCTCCTAATCTGTTGTAGGAGATGGAGTAGACTAGTTACATGGCTATGTTGTAAGTGAGTGTAGGGTGCAGCAGAAGAACCTTTGACTCTGAAGACTTCCAAGAGTTTTTAGATAAAGCTCAGTGCATCATCAGGAAAGTTACCTGCCAGCTCCACCAATAGAAGCCATTTAGGCATATCAGCTTGGGGCTTTACACAAGCCATCTAGGTTCTCATAATTTTGGAGACAGCATAGTACATTAAAAAGCATGGTGGCATTCATTCCGGACTCCTGATAGGTCATGAATTAAAAAAAATCAAATCCTTTTTAACTAGTTCAGGTGCATGGGAACTTCATAGATGCCATTCTTAATGATCTATCTTGGCCTGCAAAAATTTGAAGTCTGAGAACACCTTTTAAAAAAGCTTGTGGTACATCTCTTTGTGGTTTCAACTAGTGTCTTTTACTTCCATGACAAAAGAGACATTTGTTGCTTTGACTTTGGAAATGGAACTAATATTTGGAGCTAATATTCCTAATAACACTTAGTTAATCTATGCCATTCAGTGGCATGGGAGTAGAATTAGGCCCACCGTGTGTTAACTGTTCTTGTATTTTGTGGTATTTTAACACTGGAAGTGTTCAAGGCCAGGCTGGATGGGGCTTTGAGCAACCTGGTCTAGTGGAAGGTGTCCCTGCCCATGGCAGGGGGGTTGGAACTAAATGATTTTTAAGGTCCCTTCCAACCTAAGACATTCTATGATTCTAAGATTTACTCTAATTAAAGAAACTAGGAGCTTGTTTATTATAGACACTGAATCCAAGTTCACTCAGTTTCTTTTAGACAAGAGTTAAGAATAAACTAAACAAAATTGTGGTCATTTCAGTCTTAAATTACTGTTTCGCTGCAAGGGTTTGTTGTTGCTTAAGTCATATAAAAGTTAAACCAGGCCATTTTTCTTCAGCGTCTATACCCAGACAAGGCTTAAATGATTATTTTTGGCAAGCATGTCATCACATGATAAAATTCATGTTGTCATTAGGGTGGATGTAGGCATTTATCTTTTGCTGACAGCTTCAGACAAAAGGAAGATAAGTGAAGCAATTGTAATTGTAAAGTGACCTTTCTGCTTTAAGGATACTGACAGCTATCCTCTTACTGCATACAGTATGCTTGCCATCATGATAATTAGGGTTTTTGTTAGTCTATTGTTGGTTTTTATACTTACAGTGCTCTCTCTTGAAATGTTTGTAGATTTCATCTGGGTTTCTCAAGATAACATTGACTATGTACCTGAAAAAATGTCAGCAAATAATAGTACATGTTTTCTTACCAGGACTCTTGCTTTTTTCATGTTCATATCAAGCTATAATTTCACTGACCAGAAGAAAGTACGGTCTTTCTTCTTCAGTTTTAAGAAATATTTTCTTCATGTATATCCCTTTTGTATCCATGCAGATAGAATCCAGCAGAGTAGACCGACTGTAAAGATTCATGTATAAAATAAAAAGGTATAAAATTATCTTTTGAATACAAGAAAATGAAGCTGTACTTGCAACTCAGTTTTCACAAACTGCTTGTGAAACTGCTTGTATATCTGCCTATAGCTTAGGCAGCTATAGAATGGAAACATTTACTCATTGATTTTTAAAATAAAGCTTATCTTATCGCAAGTGCATGGTAAGGACTCTTATTCATATTGCCAGTGAGAAAGTGCCAAAAAAGAGCTAGATGATAAGGAGTAGACTTGAATTTGATTTGGCAATCAGTCAGGTAACTAAGAAAGCCCTATTACACTTTTGTTGTTCAAATACACATGTATAAATCTGTCTTTCTGCTTGCTACTCACACTTCAGATAAGATCACTGGCAAGGTGCTGGCACTGGGCATAGTTATGGCCTGACTTTCCATCTTCTTGGTCAGTACCATTGAATAAATGCAAGGATTGCCCTGATTTACTACAGCTGTAAACTTACCATCCTTCTTTCCTCAGGGGAAGGAGGAATTTTACTTAATAGTTTGCCTCAAGTCATAAACTAGATGTTAATGTAAGTCCTCTTTGACAATGCCACCCTGTGGTAGTCAAGTTGATTCACTGCTGCCCAGAAATAGAGCTCAGCAAATAATTCACGGGGCTTCTCCCTCAGCTTCTGCAATACCTGTGACTAACCTCATCTTTGCCAGCATTAATATATTACTTGTGAGTTTGACAACTATTTTTTAAGTGATTGCTATTTGGATTGTTTGTGCATGTATGCATGATGACAACTTGTGGATAAACAGACAAATCCCATGCTTGAGAAGAAATGCTATAGTCAATGAGGAGATAGTTTCCCCCCATGTAGACTTCAAAGTTTTTCATGTTTTCAATAATTTTATTATTTTTCATATAGTTTCAGTAAGTTTGATGCCTTCTGTTCTTAAAAGACCATCAGTAATATTTGACAGTAGGCTACTGTCAGGCTACTGTAGAGATAAAAAGGGGAAGGTTGCTGGATTTATAAATATGGGAATATTGTGTGCCAAAAATGTGTGATAAGGACTATGTGTCAATACACCCTCTACCCAAAAACCTCTCAGAATTGCGGAAAGACCCTAGGTCGCATGAATCATACATTGTCAGCTGCTGCTACTTAATTTGCCTTAAGAAGGAGCAGTCTTCTGTCAATGAGAGTGCCTACCAAGGAAAAACAGGAGGTATAAAAAAAAAAAATTCCTTTACTCTCAGATTCCTAAGGATGTCTCTGCAACTGGAATTCTGACTGAAATTCTGCAACTGTGGAGAGCCACATAGGTGCTTACAGATCCTTTTGTATAGTGCTGTTCAGGCTTTTCGATCCACATTACTCATTTTTTATTATTTGAATGATTCTCATAGAGTCTGCTGTTATTGAAGGCAGACAGATAGAAAAATATAGATGTATATAAAATTTTTATGAACAACAGACCATACAGACTAAGCTTAATGAAATAATCTACGTCATACACGGAAATATTGACTGTCAGTCCAAATTGTTTTATTTTTTGTTCTTTGAAATCTAGCAAAGGAAAACAGCAAATATGCACATTTCTTTTTATAATAAATCCTTATTAGTAGAAGATTAGTCAGCGATAAAAAGACAGGAGATAGATCATATTATTGGCAAACACTATAGTAATATGCATTTTAGGTTTTCCAGGCACAACCATGATATTTTAAAGTTTATTTTTCTACTTAGAAAAAAAATGGATCAACCGATGTTGAATTTTTTTCTTTGATAATATAATCTGGAGACCTAAGTCAGTGAAATGGACAAACTCAGATCCAGATCTGGATGCATCTTTCTTCAAAGACTGTAAGGATCTAACACTGGAAGTTAGGTGCAACAGTTGCATATCCTAACTACCTGCCTTTTATGAAAAGCAGACAGGTTTCATTTGACCTTGCACTGTCAATGTATCACTGCCTGTACATACATACATACATTCAAAGAGCCTGCCATTATTTAGGGAATTCCTCTATCCTTTTGGTACCAAGAAGCGCATGAGAAATGTAAAGAGAAACATATAAATTGCCTAAAGGTCTCATTGAACTTCTCTTTAGGTCTATACTTTGGAGCAGTCAATGCTGAAAGCTATGATATAATGTGTAACAGGAATACAGAATTATCCATGCAGAAAATATGAAGAAATGTGTTTCTAAAGGGGAGCTTTAGAGTAGTTACTTATTCTAGATAGCAGTCTCTATAAAATGATTTTTTTCCTGATACCAGTAATTTGAACAATAAAAGTGAAAGAATAACAAATTGGTCTTTAAAGGTGACAATGTGGTGATTGAAATGAGTGATGTTCCTACACATATCAAGCAGCAAGAGCTTTTCCTCTGTCTTTAGTGGTATATAAATCAATCAGTCTTGCAGGGCCGGAGACAGATTCTTTTTTCTCATTATTAGAAGAAGCTTTATATACAAACAGATTCCTGTAAAAACAAAAGACATTTCGCTGACTAACATCTTTGTACAGCCACAAACAACATTGCTCTCTCACCTGTTGTGATATATTTAAACAATAAAATTGAAATTAGACATTCCCAGTTAATAAAAAAAATTCTGTCAAGAATGTAAAACTGAGAACAAGCTCAATATATTAACATTTAAATTTCTGTCTGGAGACTCTACTCCATGATTGTGGGAGGGGTTCAACAAAACATTTCTACAGACTTTTTTTTCTTGGAGAGGAATCAGGTTTAGTGATAGCCAAGCATTCTGCAAGATTTGCCTCATCTAGTGAAATAGCTACTAGTAGCATCCAATGTTAATATATCAAATTGATAAGGAAATAGTCTAGATTTTTCTCTCTCAGAAGTCATCTTTGCAAAATGATATTCTTAAAATGGAAACTGTCTTTCATTGAGGAAAATTCTTCTGATATATTTTTTTTAATTGCATTGAAAGAAAAAGTCAGATATTTTTTAGTCCCAGCAGCAGAATGAGATTTTATGGTCCATTCACCACAAGAACTGTTTCCCTGAAGGTTTTAATTCCAGGAACAGTCATTCAGTTTTGATTGGCAAGTTTATAAGAACAAGAGGGAAAGCATTTTGTCATTTTAAAAAATAAATTTTAGAAATGTAATCAGATAACTATGTCCCACAGAGGGCACGGCAAGCCATGCCCAATGAAATTTATTAGAGAATTATTTGCCAGAACTAGAAGCATCCATAACCAGAATCTTAAAGGTATTTTAGTACAAACAAAAAAAAGAGAAGGAAATTTCAGGGATGGACTCTGAAAAGTAAGCCATTTTTTGGCAGTAAAAATAGAGGTTAGCTCAAACCAAATTTCAGATGGAAGCAGTTCTTGTATTTTTCACATAGTTGGCTCTGGAGCTCCATTCTCTTCTTCAGATGCAAAATGGCAAAGTAACAAGTATTTGACTTTTATGCTTGTGAACTATGATACAGCAACAGATTCTTCTGCTTATCTTGCATCTCTTCTTGTAGTCTGACTGCACTGATCTTCCAAAGCATTGCTCAGGAACCTGAAGCAAGTATTAAACAATTGTCTACAGTTTTCTCCTCATTACTTTCCACTTTACTTTGTCTTATCAGCCCTCTTCAAGTTCTTTACTTTTCAGTGATACTATCCAGAGCCTCTCTTGGTGGGTTAAAAATGTGGAAGTTAATGCTTTACAGACCTGTAGTTTGGCTTTCCTTATTTACTTTTGATTTCCATAGTCCCTGATTTTTCTCTTTTAATGCATACACTTTCTTAAGTACTAGATCTAGTCAGATTATCTTCTTTACTGTTGTGCTAGCTGATAAAGTGTACCAGTGATTCTAAAATAATACTCACATTTCCGCCTCAGCCAATCTTTTCTTTTTTGTTGGCTCATTCATTTAGAGACTTTTACATCTCTTCTGTGGGGATTAGCTTTAACTCTGAGCATTTACTTATATGGCGCTGTAGCAGAACAGAAAATCAAAGAGAAGAAAGAGTAAGAATTCGCAAGAATAAAAACTAGAAAAACTAGCTATAAGGACTTTGGAGATCCTGTCTGTGTAAAGATGTACAGGGCAATTTCTTTCCTAAATGCTTCTTTCATTTTATTTTTGTACCTTTGCCCTGACCCAAACTTTCATCTCTTTTTTCCAAAGAGTCCATTACTTAATCTTCTTATTTCACCATTAATCATTTGGCTCCAGCAACATCCAATACTGCCAGGAATTTAAACCTTTTCCTATGTCGGCTATGATTCTTATCCCTGTTGACAGGTCTAAAATATAGCCTCTTGCAGTCTATATAAAGATGAAACATGTAATGATGTATGAACAACAGTGTGATCTGGAGTTTGAGGTTTGTGAATTCAGATTTTAGCACAACACAAAGACTGGGCATTTTCAGCTACTCACTGCAATATCTGTTTTTACAACCAAAGGATACGCACATGCTTATGAAGAGGTGAGAATATAATCTCAATTTTACTATATACTAAGGGCCAGGTTGTGTCTTGAAAAACAGAAAAGAAAAACAGAACAGCAGGATTCCTTAAGAAATAATGGTAGGCTTGTTTCTAAGAATTTTTAGGAAAGGTCAGAATGCTGTGAGTCTGAAATTCCACCTTTGCTTTGTTCTGCCTCCTCAGTTATCCCAAAACAGTTAGAAGATGATTACACAATTCCGGTAACTAAGAAAACTGGGTTAAAAATTCAGAAAGGATTAAAAGGCCATATTGTTCCCCAAATTTGATGCTTGCAGATGAGTTGTATTCCAAAAAAATCAATGCACTGAGAACTGTGCTCTTAAAGGTGTACAGGACTCAGCTCTGGAAAACCTAGTCACCTTGAAACCTGGATGTTAGCATTAGGGCATGACAGTGGGTGTATGGAGCAAGAGACTAGCAACCTCTGTACTGATGAATTCAAACACAGGCAGGTATATGTAGGCATGAATTTGATCCATGCTAACTACTGCCTTCCAAAGAACTCCCAAGCACACTTTGACAATTCAAAAGCTATCACAGGGTGAAATCACCGAATCATTCATGTTGGAAGGTGTCACAGAGAAAAACTATTAATTTTACATAGTTTACACAAAGAGCAGGTTTGAAATGGTTTATTAGTTTGCCAATGACATGTAATTAACCAGCAATCAATGAACTACATATGCAAGATGAATATTGTTAATACAGCGGATAAAGCAGAATACATTTGCAATATGTTTATAAATCCATACAAATGTCTAAATATGTCTCTATAGATAATCACAAGTAGTTCTAATCACAAACATACACACAGTGTTACACACGCAATCCCTCCCTAACACCACATGTGGGTAAAAAGTACCCCCCTGTACTGTCTGTGGGTGCAGGCACCCCTATTTGCACTCACACCATGCGGGAGTTGTGGGTGCTCTCACCCCATGGGGCCCCGTGCTCCTCCTCCCTGCAGTTGGTGAAGCTCCACCCACAGGTTCTTGAGCACCCCAGGAGGTGTGGGGCTCTGCTTAGGATAGCCTGTACTGTTGCCCCCTGGCCAGACAGTGGGCAGCTTGTGGAATCTGACCACACTGCTCTGTCTGGCTGAGGCAGAGGTGAGATGGATGACTTATAGCACTGTCAAACCAGGTTTTTACTGCTGCTGTGTCTACTCCAAAGTCTCTTCCCACATGTTACAACTTGTTATGATTCTTTTATACTTTTGTTCCAAAAGTCCCTCTGTAATTCGTTGGTGATTCTTTTTCCAGCTGATGTTCCCCTTTTACATGATCAGTTGGGGGCTGATAGCTGTCTTTCTCTTTAGCACAATGAGCTGTGGGCAAATGCTCTCCAGTTTTGCATATTCAACCCAGCACACACATTAAATAGCCCCATGTTCTTACCCTAACAGATGCTGTTATCCAGGCCATTTGCCAAGGGTAGACTGTGAAAAAAACTCACAAAAGAGATCTTCTGAAACGTTTTAGCTCAACCTCATGCTCAAAACAGGTTCAACATGCAACTCATATTGTATTGTTTTGGGTTTTGGCCAGCTGGGTCTTGGAAACCTCCAAAACTGGAGATTGTACAATATCTTGGAGCAATCGACTTCAGTTCTTAATTACACTGAGCAATTTTTTTCTTTTATCTACTTGGAACCTGCCTTGTCATAATTCAAGACCATTTTCTCTTGTCCTCCAGCCATGCACCACAGTAAGAAGCTTGGCTTCGTTTTCTCAACAACTTCCTTGTAGGACCTGGAAGGCTATTGGCAGATATCCTTATAGCCATCTCTTCTCCAAGCTGTACAAATCCAGTTCCAACATCTTTCCTTACAGGGTACATGCTCCAACCCCTGACCATCTTGAGGGCCCTCCAATGGACACACACAAGTCTATCAATGTTTTTCTTGTGTTGGAGGGCTCAAAATTGGGAGCAAAACAAAAGGGGATGTGTGTGAAACTGCACAATTGTAGACAGAGAGAAGAGTGAGATGATGTGAGAGCAATAACTCTTCAGACACCAAGGTCAATGAAGAAGGAGGGGGAGGATGTGCTTCAGGTGCCAGAGCAGAGGTTTGTCTGCAGCCCATGGTGAAGACCATGGTGAGGTAGGCCGTCACACTGCAGCCCATGGAGGATCTGACAGTGGAGCAGATATTCACCTGCAGCTTGTGGAGAATCCCACATCAGAGTAGCCTGAAGGAAGCTGTGACCCCATGGGAGGCCCACTCCTGAGCAGCCTTCTGGCAGGACCAGTGGACCCATGGGGAGAGGAGCCCAGGCTGGAGCAGGTTTGCTGGCAGGGCTTGTGACCCCAAGGGGACCCATGCTGGTGTAGTCTGCTCCTGAAGGACTGCACCATGTGGAAAGGCCCCATGCTGGAGCAGTTGATGAACTGCAGCCCACGGGAAAGACTCCTGTTAGAGAAGTTTATGGAAAAGTGTCTCCCGTGGAAAGGACCCCACACTGGAGCAGGGGAAGAGTTGTGAGGAGTCCTACCTCTAAGGAGGAAGAAGCAGCAGAGACGTGTAATGAACTGACCACAACCCCCGTTCCCCATCCCCCGTCCCCTGTGCCGTTTTGGGGGAGGAGGGAGAGAAATCATGAGTGAAGTTGAGCCCGGGAAGAAGGGAGGGGCGGGGGAAGGGTGTTCTTGATATTTGGTTTTATTTCTCATTACCCTACTCTGATTTGATTGGTAATAAATTAAATTAATTTTTCCCCATGTTGAGTCTGTTTTGCCCATGATGGTAACTGCTGAGTGATCTATCCCTGTCCTTATCTCAACCTTTTCATTATATTTTTCCCTCCCCTGTTCAGCTGAGAAGAGGAGCAATAGAGCAGCTCTGGTGGGCACTGGCATCCAGCCAGGATCAACCCACCACAGCTATACACCAAGAAAGGGTTTACTTCCTACAAAGGCTAAAGGAGATGCAAAAACTCATCTAGTTTGAATGGCAAAAAAGCCAGCGTGTCCCAAGGCACACTGGCAACAGTTGTGGGCTGTGTGCTGAAGTACTGAATCCTCATCAGGGACCGCAGACCTTGGGAGGGTAGGAGCAAGCTGTTTCTTAACAAGAGGGGAGTGTGATAACAGTAGATAATGGCAGAACATAGCAGGCATGTTCTACTAGACAATTACGCTTCTGAGCAGTCCCAAAAGCCAGTGGAATATGTTGTGTGTCAGGATATGTGTCAGCTAATTTTCAGTCTGATTAAGGCTGACTTGTTTGGGGAACCAGGAAGCTAAATCACATAGAAGAGTCTGTTCCATGCTGGTGGCATAAGTGTCAGAGAATATTCCTGAATATGTTTAACTTACTAGTGTATATGTAGCGTATATACCTTCTTTTTCCTACTTCCCTCTCCTGCAGCCACATTATGCAGTAGCTCAAGACGTGTTTTCTCAAACATTCTCTTCAATTGGTCGTCAATGGAGACTAAATTCTGGCTTACATGTATGGCAAGCCATTTGGATCCAGAGGGAAATCACATTGAAAGATAAAATTGTAAACTGAATTTTTGTCTGGAAATAAGTACAACATAATATAGTTCCTTTTACAGTACAAATGATACAGCAGTGAGACTGCTTATTTTCTCAGAATACTTTGTTTATATATTATTAGCAACTGAGTTCAGTGAACAGAAAATACAGTTTTCTTTCAAAGACTGACAGTTCCATGCAAGTCCAGTGATCAAAAATTCCTGAGGGGAAAGAGTTTCTAT
>JAOXJM010000012.1:81990410-82000543 GCA_026413425.1 Tringa solitaria
CCTCAGTAGTACTTTCCAGAAGATCTACCCCTAACCTATATTTGTGCCTGGGGTTTTTCCTCCCTGGGTAATGGTAAAGATTAACCTACAGGAGTAGTGAGTTTGGAAAGCTTTTGCCCCAAACCCAAGTAGAATATTTTCATTGGGGCAAGAAAGGCAGACTCTGATCTTACATATCAAATTATTGCTTACAGTGTATGTAATGAATTTAGATATATGCTTGGAACTATTAATGATGCTAGCAGTCTGGTAACATTGCAAATAATAAATATTGCTATAGCAAATACGTTGGTTCCTAGCCCCAGATTAATGACTATTCATGTAAAGTAGTATCTTCATGTCTTCCTAGCAGGTCAGAAGCAGATCTTCCAAGCAGATCATCAGATTGTGCTTGAGATGGTCCAGTGTACTAAATCAAATTACCACATCAGGGCTAACCACTGGCAAACATTACAAACTTTGGTGGTTATACTTATTTGGATACTGGAGCTGAAAAACACTCCTGGATTCCCTTGATTTTACACATTGAAAACTTCTGTTCTGCCTCCCAGTTCTTTATTTAGTGTAGCATGAGAGCTAAAACAAAAACAGATTCAAACTTCATCTATCTTGAAAAAAGGAAGACTGTATGGTATTTTTATACTACATAGTTCACTGTATATGAGCCACAAATTCAGAAATATCTACAGAAGGGTGTTGTTCATGAAAGAATAAATCTACAATCTTGTTTTCTTACAGTGTATTCCTTGTTCAAAGACATTTGCTTTGAAGGTCTATGGCACTTTTCGTTAAGGGCACTGAGTTAACACGCAGTTGTATCACTCTAAGACAGTAATTTTTTGTCATTTTATCTTATTGTTGCCAACTCTAAAACCCATTTGCTTTCAATAAGAAACATCACAAAAGAACGTTCAGCACATCAGTGCTGTCCAGATTCCAGCCATTTAATTATATATACTTTCCTCTGTACCTCATGATGATAGACTGTCATCCATAAGATGAAGTACAGAGAAAACTGAGACTTATTTTTTATTTATCTGACAAAGATACATTTCTCTGATAGCATCCCTTTTATTCTAGAAGCATATTATCTCAGCCTGAAAGACTGACAGCATGCTTTTCCTGGTTTCATTCATCAGTCTGAAGCTTTCTCACTGCCTTGGCCTCTGTCTTCTTGTGAAAGACAACTATATGTCTAATAGGACAACAGAAGTGCAACTTTATTGTTTCAATGAACTCCCACAAGAGTAAGATAGATTTAAGTCAACATTTTAAGTACATTCACTTTGAGTGTGGAGAGAAGGGGAGGAGTGTTTTGTCTGCTAAGATCTGAAAGTCTCTGAAGCTTGATAGTAATACATGTATGTCTCTTCAACAGAGAGTAACAAAAATCACACAAGTTCAGATACAGAAAGGCAAGTTCCATGAGTATGTGCTACCCTGAGTTCTGTTGCAAGAGTGTAGCCCAGAAAAGTCTGTAGAAAGAGTTCTGCAGACAGAAGGGACACACATTGCACACTGTGGTGGCTGAGGCTAGCTGATGGCTACTGGTAATCAGCTCATTGTGGATAGGGAATATGTGATTAGGGAAGCACAGAAAAATGCCAGAACTTCACCATTTGCACCTTTCTACCCTTCTACTACATTGGTACTAGCAACGTTTTTCCCTCAGTGTACAGAAAGGCCTGACATCAGGATACAACTTTAGTGAGGAAAACTCACCAAACTTGCCTTAATACTGCAGGTTTGCAAAGACTGAACTACAGCTTTCAGGCATTTCTGGCAATTAAAGAAAACTAAGTCCACCAGAAGTTCACACAGGCTGGCCACAGCAGCACCACAAGGTTTGCAAAAGGAACTAAAGAAAAACCAACAATGCAAAAGCATTTCTGTACCTCTTTCTGTAGTAACAGCTCACCATCATGGTGCTCCCAAAGAGTGAAGCCAATATAATAAAAGATTCAAGTGATGCACATTGCAGACTCATTGCTAACTCGTGGTTGAAGCTGAAGAATTAACTTTCCAAGTATGCTAAAGATACAGAGGCATTCAAGCTGTTACATCCAAGCATAACTCTGTTTTCAATTTTCAGTGATACCTGCTTCCCCCTTTTGAGAAAAGGAATTAAAATGCCTCTTGTCTTGTTTACACAATAGCTGTGACATCATATTGGAGATAGATTTTGCTCCTGATGCTGTTGTAAAAGAAGCCTACAAAAGTCTTCATTTTTATCCAGAGTACATTTCTATGGTAAAGTCAAGCTTATATTCTTATCTATTTTTACCTTTCACAAACCACAAAACAGTGGGAAAATATTGAACTTTTACTGCTACACTAAGATTATGTACTGTTTAAGGCAGGGGGAACATTTCTTTCCCATTCTCTGGTAGTTAAGGTTGGAAGTGAGTATAGGGACCGTTTCCTGGATATTGCTCCAGTTATGTTATATTGCATGACTTCTCAGAAGAGATGAGGAGACAGTTTGAGAACATGGAAGAGCCTTGGTTTCCACCTACCTCTTCATTCCCACCTATCTGGAAAAGTCATGTAGTAATAAAATGTTAGAAATGGCTACCATAAGTGCAACAGTAACGTGCTTCACTGAGCTACTGGTAAGGGTGTGGACTCTCAACAGCACTTGCAGCAGGTTTTTAACTACTTTATCAGAGCTCTATTTTTCAGGCCAATTCAGTAACAAGTCAGCAGTCACGTATTTTGTTCTGTGCTGGGGCTGCAGCTGAAATACATTAACTTATTTCAAATGGGATCCATGCTGTCTGGAAGTCAGGAGAATGAAATAAGCATAGAAGAGGCAGGGCATAGAAACAAGGTAGGAAAGAAAAATAGTTATTCTGATACCTTTTAAAGCATCTCAAAGTGAAGACTTAGTGCAAATTTGTGAAGCTGCTGAGAGAAGATAACAGCCAATTCCCAGCTTCAACACAATGGAAATTGTTTGAACAAGGAACTCTGGGAGTCAGTCAGCGCCCAGTCTGCTGTGCCCAGCTGGCCACTTAGGGTGGCTAGAAAAAATTTCAGACAGAATTCAGTCCTTGCCTTCTTTTATGTAACTTTTCACTCACTTCTGCCCACACAGTGTGCTTTTTAAACAGCAGTGTAAAATGCAGCTGCACGAATCATATACAGACTATTCCCAATTAGTGAGGAAATTTGAGGGTCCCTGAAACAGATCTTATCAATATTAAGTGCTAGTATAAAGTAGAGATTTAGAACTGAATTCTGCTTAACCATCTTGCAAATTTCCCTGTGGAAGCACGAAAGAAGACATATACAGACACATACACTAAAAAATAAAAAAAAGACCAGACACCTGGCTTTGTGCCAGGCCTGTCTTCATATAAAGATCTGCCTGGTTAGACAGGTAATGGCATGTGAGAAGTAATACAGCAGTGCTAGCATAATGTGTATAGCAATCATTCTAGTTGCCCCACACATCAGCTAAGAATAAGTAAAGAATTTTCAATATAATGGTGTTTGATTCAAAAATCTTTCCTGGTTTTAAGCCTTCAGAATTCATACTCTTGAGTAACTCTTCTATGACACTGAAACTTGCCTTGGTTTTAGTTCAGAACAATTTATCATTAAAAGATAAAATCATGTCATGGATCATAATGTGCAAGTTCACAGTGTAACTGTTGTTTTACAGATCACAAGAGAATTTCAGGGTGATGACCCAAAGAGAGAATATAACATCAGCTTGCTCACTATCTCCTTTGTGAATAGCTGTCACTCAGTATTACACATTTATGTTTTTCCCATGTTTGTTCAGGTTAAAGAGCAAAAACAGTATAAAAATCTTCATCTTACACTTGAGTCCAAATTGTAATAGAATGTTCCAAATGTTGACTGCTATAAAAAAATCTATCTGGTTTTGTCATATTTTCTCTGAGGAGTTGAGAAGTAACTGCTCTTGTAGGTTTGGGGTTTTTTTTGCTCTGCTGCCTTCACAAGGCCGAGGGTTAAGATTATGATCATACAGTAAGAACAAGGTAGATGGAAACAAACTTTCTCCTGTATATGCATATAGAAAAGCTCTGGGGAATGCAAGCCCCTGATGCTATGTAAGTGTGGATCTCCCTGAACTCCATGACAATATGGTTCTTTCCTTGACTTTGCACCTACAAGATATCAAGAATGAGTATCTTCCTCCCCCAGAGACAATACAGGGAGAGGAGGAATAATACACAAGAAGTCATTTGCTAACACTGTAATATGAAACTTTTTATATGCAAAAATTATTAGACAAAGGAAACCATAATATTTACTTTTTGTTCAGCCACATACGTGTAAATCCATTAAATTTCACAGAAGTATATAACACCTCACTAAATTTATACAAAGTATAAGAAGGTATCTAGATGATAACCAATCTTCAAAGGAAAACTTAAATGTCAGGACTTTATATGTGACTATAAGAACTGTGAGACTGGTGTCATAAATCAATGTTCCTGAGCACAATTTCTTTCTGATAGTAAATATACATTCTAAAGAGGGATTTCATGAACTGCATGAGAAAACTTGTCCTTGTTTTTAAGGATAGTGAAAGCCATGGATACTGTCCAGAGACTATAATTATGCATTTTAGGTCCAAATGCTATTATGGGGAGATATTTATGATTTTTATCATATTGTATGTGCAAAATATAAAGAAAAGCTCTGTAGTTGAGAATAAAGTTTTTTTGTTTAGTTGGTTGGTTGGTTCTTTTTTTTTCCCCCTCTCTGTGCTCCATCTCCAGGACATCTTACAGGGCATCTTATTTCTTTGATCTTGGGAGCTTCTTTTTTCTTTATTAATTCATATGTAATTTTCTTGCTTTTTTATTTTCCCCTGCCTCAGACTTCTTATTGTTCCGTTTGTATTGAAATTTATTTATAATTATTTATAATTGTTTATAATTTTATAATTATAAATAGAATTTTATTTATAATTATTTTATGGAAATTTATAATCACTTAAATTATTTACATTTAGTCATGGTTTTTAATAATTTTTTTATTGTATGATTATTTTTCTTTTCTCAGTTGATCTATGCCCTGAACAAGGATAGTACTAACTCCTTTCACTTCTTTCAATTTGCATCCAAAATACATAGAACACAGTTGAAATTTTTCTCTGAAAACTTTTTTTTTTTTAAAGTAATCTTTTTTCTTTAACCTTTACTGTGGCTTGCCAACATATTGTTTCCCTGGTTTTGTTTTTCTTAAAAATTGTACCTTCACATTCTAGAACTGTGGCAAAATGTTAAGCAAGAAGGAACTAGAAAAAGATCTTGTTAGAAATGTTATAGTGAAGGAAAGAGAGAGAGGCATGACTGTTACATTTATTGTCATAAAACTTATTCATTTTTAGAAGCAAGTAATTCTTCCTTGATTCTTTATCATTGCCATGTAGTAAACACCTACTTTCATTTTTCTTTTTTAATTGTTTTAAAATAGTTTCCTGAGGTGGAACTTCAGAAGAAACAATCAGTAACGGTCAGGTAACTTGCAGTTCAGTGATTAAGGTTGCCTCCTCTTGCTCTTTCTGTTTGCTTTTGGATTTGTTTTTTCTGTTTGGTTTTTTCGTTTGTTAGGTTTTTTTTCCCTGCTTACTTTCTTTTCTTATTTCACTTGAATGTCACTAGGGAACATGAGAGAGCACAAAAGAAACATTCTTTTCCAGTTTTGAGTTTTCCCTTGTTTTCCAGATTTCTTCCCCAGCTTCCTTCTTAACAAACGGGAAATATAGAAAGAGAAAAAAAAAAAAAAAAGGAAAAGAAGGAAAATAAAGCACAAACACAGAAATACATTGTTTTTCAGCTTTTTCATCTGAACTAATTATATGCAGCATGTTTGAATATGAAACAAAGTTTTTAAATTTAAATTATTGAATGATGCAATGCAAGTAGATACTGACATCACAAAGATCCAATAAGATTGTAAAGTATTTGATGATTGTACTTAACATTGATTGACAAAAATATATTAAAATTCATTTTATGCAGGTAATTTGGAGCTAATGGGCCAAACTCGACATTCTTGCTCTAGAAAAGATGGTGGCATGATGTAAAAGATCAACTTTTCTAAGCCCTTAATAAGTCAACGGAAGATTAGAGTATAGCCTACCATTTCCTGGTAGTTCATCCCATACCTTTGCAATTAACCTGAATGCCATTCTGTTTTCCAAGAGGCTGCTGAAGCTCTGAATATGTAGAAACTGACACTGTAATCATAAAATTATTTAATTTTACTAGCTTTTATGACTCAGATAGCAATCTCTAAAGCAGAAAAAATCTAAGAGAGAGTTATTGAGAAAGTACATGAGATTGAGATAAAAATTCTTGAAAGTCAAACATAAATTTTATGATTATACTTGTGTGTATAGGAAAACATTTTTATGAAGCTTCAGGAAAGATTTTACTTTTTTGTGCTCAACAATACTATTTATTTTTTTTCCTTTTTATCATGTAACTAGTTTTAAAATGACACTGAATGATGTTACTGACTAGTTTTCCCAGAGTTGCTGCTGGAGCATCATAGTGATGACTAAGTGACTATTAAAATCATCTCCACAGTTCAAATAACCAGAGATCATATTAGTGCCTACAAGTCAAACAAATAGACAAGATACACATTTTTGCAGTGATCCAAGTAAGTTTGCAGTGACTACATAACTGAAACTCTGTGAATATTAATGATATTAATATTAATGAATATTAATGGTTTTCAAGCGTGATCAGCAATGTCCCATACTTAGTTTACATTGCAGTTTTAAAAGTGCCTTTGAATAACAATCTGGTGCTGAACTGACAGGCTGTGGTAGAAGTAGAGAAAAGATTTAAAGGACTTGTTGACATCTTTGTTTACGTCTGCCTATACTTGCCCTCTTTTCCATCCCTCTTCTGTTGCTTTCACTTTTAACTTTGCAGTCTTAGCCAAGAAAGTGAATTATAAGCTCAGTTGGCACAAATCACTATAGTAATTACAAAAGAAGCATTCAACACCAGGGAACAAATAGTATTTCATTATAATTAGGATTTGTCAATACTACAAACTTGAACTGTACAGAATTTGATTAAAGTACTGCTGTGTCCGGATTTGGTTTGAGGTGATTCTAATTTGCAGTGTT
Source organism: Tringa solitaria (assembly GCA_026413425.1). Taxonomy (NCBI): domain Eukaryota; kingdom Metazoa; phylum Chordata; class Aves; order Charadriiformes; family Scolopacidae; genus Tringa; species Tringa solitaria. Next base: position 81,997,540 of record JAOXJM010000012.1, read on the forward strand.
AGCCTTCTTTTATCTTTTTCACTTTATCACTTTATAACCTTTTCCAGTCCATTAATGATAATGGGATCTGATTCTTTCCATTTTATTTTGGTGAGGAGGTTGGAGGTGTGCACCATAAAGAGCTGCTGAGTTACTGTCACATGACCCAAAAAAATAAGAAAGAACATAGTACAATAGATTTCATTTTTGACACTCAATTTTAATCCATAATGATACACAATATGGCCAGATAAAGAACTAGCTTAATATTAATTTTATTCTCCTCTTATAAAGGTATCTTATACTGTTTGGTGTGTATGCCAGCAAATTCAGGTGTTTCTTTTTTTATCCCAGTGATTTCTGTCTTTTACTAGATATGCTTATCTCTGTGTTTTCATTTTCCTGATCTTAAGGTACTTCATTTCCAAATAACATTTTGCCTTATTTATTTCCAGGAAAATGTAAACAGAACAACAGACCTTATGGACACAGCAAACAACACAAAATGATATACCGCCTATACATAAAAAACCCAAAACATTTAAAACAGTATTTTGTTCCTATCTTCAAATCAGGGTGTGGATGCCCATAAAGGTAAGGGTTATTTAAAGCAAATCACTGTCTCTAGTCAACTTAATAATTATGGTGACAGTGTTCACAAACCTGGACATCATGTGCTGCTGCATCTGTTTATAGTAACAGCACATCGAGCCTGGGCCACCTAGAAAATGTGGGAATCTTATGGAATGTCTTGTTAACAGTTTAGTTCGAGTGTTCACTATTCAGAGTGGAAGTCCCTCATGAGTAGTGTCCCTCAATACTATTTAATATCTTCATTAGTTACAAAGACAGTGGGACTGAGTACAATCTCAGCAAGTTTGCAGATAACATCAAGCTGAGTGGTACAGCTGATATGCTTCAGGAAAGGGATGCCATCCAGAGGGACCTTGACAAGCTTGAGGAGTCAGCCTATGCAAATCTCATTAAGTTCATGCAAGGTCCTGCATGTGGGCAAGGGCAATCCCTAACATTAATACAGTCTGGGGGATGAATGGATTTAGATCAGCCCTTTGGAGAAGGACTTGGGGATACTGATGAATTAAAAGCAGGACATGAGCCAGCAATGTGCACTTGCAATCCAGAAAGCCAGTTGCATCCTGGGCTGCATCAAAAGAAGTGCAGCCAACAGGTCAGGGGAGGTGATTATCCTCCTCTACTCCACTCTTGTGAGACCCCACCTGGAGTACTGCATCCAGCTCTGAGGCCCCTGGAACAAGAAACAAATGGACCTGTTAGAGCAGGTCCAGAAGAGGGCCATGAAAATGATCAAAGGTCTGAAACATCTCACCTACGAGGAAAGGCTGTTGGGGTTGCTCAGCCTGGAGAAGAGAAGACTCTGGTGAGATGTTATTTTAGCCTTTCAATATATAAAGGAAGTTTATAAGAAAGACATAGAAAGACTTTTTACCAAGGCATGTAGTGACAGGACAAGGGACAATGGTTTTAAACTGAAAGAGGGTGATTTTAGATTGAGATAAGGAAGAATTTTTTTACCATGAGGGTGGTGAAACACTGGAACACATTGCTCAGAGACATTGTGGGTGCTAAACACTAATTTTGTAATTAATTAAATGCTTTTAAATGATATTAATATATTTTATTGCTCTCATTAACAACAAAAAATTGCAATGTAGCAAAGCACAGGAAAGTATGAGTCGTCATTTTGATCAAGACTGCAGAAATTGTGAAATCATTGTTTTTATGGGCACTCAGTACATACCACATTCTGAGGCTGCAGTCCAATCAAGTTGAGGAAGGTGAAGAGCATACTGTGTTATAAAGGATGCATTTTAGAAGCAAGTACAGATTTAGAATTAAATTGTAAGCCTCAGGTAAAGAGGTTATAGTTTTTTTCCTCGGTTTTGCTCTGAATGAAAAGTGAGCTCAAAATAAAAAATGCTAATGTGAGTCTATCAACTGTCATGAGAACTCCTTTTATACAAAAAAGAGGAATTTGAAGCCCCTTTTGTGATCTTATGAAACTCATTTGATTTCTGTGGATGAAATCCTGGCCTCACTTACTGAGGTTGAACTGCTGTTGAGTTTAGGATTTCTTTTGCAGTGTCCAACTTCTGCATCTGCATGCTGGAGATAAAACTAATTTCACACATCAAAGGGATGGTAAGAGGCTTAATTCATTAATTGTTCTAAATTGCTTTGAGGTCTTCAGATAAATGCTATGGAGTTGTTATTAATTTATTCAATTTAGGAAAGCCAGTAGTACGGCTCACACCAGGTATAGCACACAGATGCAAAAATTAGCATTGCTAATTATGTGTCAGAGCCCTGAGTTTTTCCCCGCTTCCCTGCTGGGGTTTGACTGCCTGTGCTCAAGGCCAGCTCTGATCTGGTACAGTAGCAGGACCCAGGGTCAGAGTGCTAGGAAAAGGACTTGGAGAGAAAAGGCTCTGAGAAGCCTTTTTGGCATCCTGCTCCTCTTTGCACAAGAGGTCCATTAAAGCCAAGATGATTAGCCTTGTCTTTGCCAGAGCTATCTTACAGTTTTGCCTGTAGTCATCCATATGTCTTATGTCTCCTGACCTGTGGACTTAACTTTCCTGCTTGATCTTGGACCTGCTTTGTGGCTATGGGCTAGCCTGGTGATCTGAACTGTCGGCTGAACCTAGTCACTGGACCTGCTCTTTTTCCTTGAGTACCATGGGAATATGCACTTTATCTTTGAGACTGCTGCCCCTTCCGCCCTGCTGTCACTCAGCTACTGCCTTGCCTTCTCTTCTGGAGTAGCTGGTTCCTGCTGTTCTCTGACTCTACCCTCAAAAGAGTTGTAGCACATACCATGGACTGTTCATGCTTCCCTCTGAAAATAAACAGCTATCATGTGAGCTAATAAAAGACAATCTATTGTGGGGAATCTAATAATAACTCCTTGGGCTTTTTATCACAGAATCACCTAGGTTGGAAGGGATCTTTAAGATCATCTAGTCCAACCATAAAAAAAAAAAAA
>JAOXJM010000012.1:82000643-82012426 GCA_026413425.1 Tringa solitaria
TTGGACAAGATGATCTCGAAGGTCCCTTCCAACCTAGAAGATTCTGTGATTCTGAAGAAATTCAGCTATTTTAGCAACCATCCCAAATGGTTTCAAGGACTGAGTAAGAGAAGAAAGGATGTACATGGCCCTGAGAACATGGTGACCCGACAGGGATGCAATAAATATGGACACTGTCTGACAAACAGGCGATAGCAGGGAGATCATTAGTTTTAATAAGCAATTAAGCAGTTAGAATGTTTTTCCAACATGAAAAGTGAGCAAAAGGACAGGTGAAGAAGATGAAGATTGAGGAAGAAACAGCCCTCACTCAAAATGAGGACCACCAGAAGGCACAACTACGCTTGCCCAAAAGCTTATTATAATACATAAATGATTTCTTGGAAATGTAATGAACATGCTAATGTTTTTTTGGAATGACATTGAATATGTACACCTGTTGTGTATAAATTTAATTTGACAACAGTGGTGGGTGTGCACAACAGGAGGAGCTATCTCCCGTGTACCCGGCGCCGCAATGAAGAATGCCTGCTTTCTCAACTTTAAATTGAGTCTTAGAAAGTTTTATCCGCCGGTTTGCGGTAACAAAACATAAGCCACACCCGGGCATTATGGTGTTAATACCAGTGTATTCCTTTGCCTTCTGCTGCAAACTACAAGTCTTCTCCCTGAAAAGTTGTCTCAGTCACTCAAGAAAAATGGAGGTTGGGCTGCCAAGGATCAGCGTTTGTTTGGCGTTGCTATTTCTGAATTAATACTGAGGAATACACTTTGTATCTCAGCAGTAATTAAGTTCACAACCATAGGAGGCTATGAATTGAACTGAAGCCAGCAGGGTAATTTTTTCTGCCATGTGTCCATCTTTTCCCTCTTCCCCTGCCTCCGAGGTCCAGGAGGCTTGGCTTGCTTTTTGTTTCTTCCTTCCCTCTGATGAAGCACCGGGGGTAGTATCTGAAGCAGCCCACTGCCACTCTCGCCATTTCCTGAAAAGAATCACCATTAGCAAAGAGCACAGGAAAGCAGGGAATGAAAAGAATCACAAGAGAGAAAAGGGCAGAGAAGACAAAACAGACACCAAGAACCACAAAGGAAGAAACACCGACCAGAGGGAACTGATTTGCCTTGGTGGGAAGTTCACCAGACTTAGTGCTCTGTAGTCCCAACTGGCCTTTGCCCAGTCTCTCTCACACTCTCCTCCAGTCCCTCGTCCAAGCTGTCTCACCTACTCCCCCCACGGCAGAAATCACCTTTAGCTCTTGCAGAACCCCTGAGAGTTCTTGAGCATGTATGAATTTACGTCTTCTCACAGCCCACTGCTCTCTGTCAGTTGCCCCCATTTCTAAAGGAATGGCTGTCAGGAGAGGAAGGGAGTGAAAAGGAACATAACAAGGGGGTATCAAAAGTGATTCATGTACCAAAGTGCATGTAGAGAGTGAGGTGCAACAAGGCTTGCAGACAGACAGATGGACACGTATTAGTGGAGAGAGAGATGTGTGCGCACAGAAAAATGGAGGAAAGCAGTGAAATGAGAGCACATCGTAAAACAAAGCACTTTTCCTTCCAGGTCACGTTTATCACTGTAAGATCACCAGCTGGCAATTCGGACAAGGAATTGGCATGCAGCCCACCGGCTGGCTACAAGCAAAGCTGCTTGTTAATACAGCTTTCCAGAAAGAAGCTGACACTGAACCTTGGAAGGTGGGACGTGATACCAGCGGGGAACAGACATGGGATAGAATCTCATAACCTGGCCACACAAGTGCTTGTTCTAAACAACTCCCTGGTCATCAAGTTTCAGCTTCTCTCATCTCCTACTGAAGTAGGACTAACGATGGGGGAAGCAAGTAAATATTGGAAAAATGTCATACCTGAAGTCTGGATTTTTTCTTCACTTTTTTGCTTTCTTGTAGTTGTCCTAAAAAACCAAAAAAATTCAGGAAAAAAACCATTATGCCATTGCCACCAAACTCAGGAAAATATCTTACCCTTCACAGTAATCCTGAAAAGGGGTTGCAGGAATCTTTCTTCCAAAGACAAACATAGGACACATTTTCCTTTTCAAAGTGTATCAGATTAGTTTTCCTAACAGACCTACCTAGTTTTCCTCTCTCCTTCACTTTTGCCCTTCTTTGGGCTTTTGCCCTTTTTGGTGTCCTCTAGACATGTGTTCTTTGACCGTGTAGGGTTTTTTTGCCTGTTTGGTTTCAGGAAGCTGTGGGAGGCTTCCCATTTCCTTCCCCTCTCTCCTGTGGGACCCACTATTTCTGACATGGGACCCTGGTGGGAGGAGGTTTGTTTAGTGACCTCTTCCTCTTGTTTGGTGTTCTTCCGGGTTGTTTCCCTTGAAGGAGAGAGGAAAAATGAGCAGATACCTTGTTGAACCTCATCCCATTGGCCTTGGCCCATCGATCCAGCCTTTCCAGGTCCCTCTGCAAAGCCTTTCTACCCTCCAGCAGGTTGACACTCCTGCCCAACTTGGTGTTGTCTGTGAACTTAGTGAGGGTGCACTTGATCCCTTTGTCCAGATCATTGATGAAGATGTTAAAGAGAACCAACGCCAATACCAAGCCCTGGGGAACACCAGTCATTACCGGCCACAAACAGGGTTTAACTCCGTTCACCACCACTCTCTGGGTCCGGCCCTCCAGCCAGTTTTTAACCCAGTGGAGAGTATTGCCACTAGGTTATTTCAAAATCTAGAGCAAGGAGGGAACAACTTTTCAAGATAGTCAGTACAAAAATTATCTCCTTTCTTCTGCTTGAGAAATAGATATTTTTTTTTGCATATTGAGTGACTACAAGCAGGAACTACAGCCACTATTCGTGCTTGCTAGGTCTTATGTGAACACCCTAGCTGTGACCTATATTGATCTCAATGACAGTCCATTATTCCTATTAAATATTTCCTGGAAGTATATACACAGTGTAGTTCAACTACTAATACATTACAGACATTAAGATTTAATTTTTTTTAATCACAATCCTGACCAGTTAAACTGCATGAAAAATAATGCTGTTTATAGCTTAACATAGAGTCTTTATATTGTCCCTTACTCTGGCACTGCCCTGAAGACACAGCAGCAGCTGCCAACTTCTGCAAGCTTCCTGCGGATCATGGCAAAGAATCTTTTTAGTATGCTGATTAACTCACTGCAAAGGCATAGCATCTTAAACGCATAATTTAAAGGACTTCATGTGAATGCAAAGTACCTTGAATTTGTAGCTCACTTGATAAATGGTCATAGCACAGAAAACTAAATGTGCTTAAAATGTTTCAAGATGCTCCTCTTTAACTGAAAAAAAAAATACAGTGTAATGGTCATATAAACAGAACATATGAGTGAAATTCCATTTTTGGTTTGCTTGGTCTTAATTATAAAATTGTTATACAGGTGACAGTAATAATTGTAGGTGGTAATTGCCAGAATGTCAACATACACGAAAATTCAGCTAAGTTATTTGTACTCTAATATCACATATATAGCAAATGTAAGGTATTTTGCACGTAGCTACCATTGCTTTCTCTTCTCACCACATCAACGATAATCGTTGTATGTACTTGGCACCTCCTGAAGGTCCAGACTTTCGCGGCTCGCATTGGCTTTAGATCTCAGACTTTTCTAGATGGCACTTTAGAACAATCAGTTCTGTGTTTTTTCCTGTAGGTGCATGAGCCAGCCAGCGCTTTCGCTTACCTGAAATACACAAACAAAAAACATTTCTATCTTCCTTTGAAGCCAAAACTCTGATTTTTTGTAATCTTCTCAGTTAGATTTTTACTTTGTAATCTGGAAATTATTTTTCTCTCTGTGTATCTTAAGTGCATCATTTGCCCTGAGTATTACAACAAATCATGTAAAATGAGAGTGTTTCGGAGAGAAACACTTATTAACAGCCAGAGCAGCTGCAATGCCTGAGCTCCTTACAGGAAGCAACCTTTCACAGTTTTGTTTTCGTGTCATTCCTAGCAGGTCAGATTGGCAATGATGAGCCGATAAACGGAGTGATTTATTTTTTCTGTTCTTCAACTCCATTTATCCAAGTCATGCTCCAACACCAATCCTCCAATAGTTGGCTGTGCCAACTTCAAGGGCGTCTTTCTGCTGCACTGTCTGTCAGACTTATTAACCCTTTGCACTGAAACTGTCATCTCATGACTGAAACACAAGGAATGCCAGTTGTATATTATAAAGGAGAATATGCTTTTTTCTTTAATTGCAGTGAAAAGAGTAGGACTTTTGGGCTACTTAGTGTTTTGTAGGCTTTACAGAATTCTAACTTCCATGCCTTGTATTCTGCTTAGTTGATGGTTTCTGTATTGACAATTCATGCAGAGCCATTGGGTGGATGATGATGGGTTTTTTCTGAGCTGAACAAGTAATGAGGAAATATTCTGGCAAAAAGACAATTACTTCATAATCCATTAGAGAAGATAGAAAATTTTACCTGTCAGTTACACAACCTGTGCAATACATTCCATGCAGGTTTGAACATTGTTATTTCTCATTCAGAAATTTGAAAAAGGAGGTACAGAGCGTACCCTTCCCACTCCCCAGTTATTCACAATTTAATTCATTAAAATCATTTAAATGGCACATCACGTTGGGAAAAAAAATGAAGTTGTTCCAATTAAGTAAGCGTCAAAGTGATGTGAAGTTATATCCACAGACAATTGTTTTTATTAGATGAATTTCCAGAATAATACATGTAAGTATCATCCAAAGTATTTCAATGTTAAAGAATGTTCTGTAATGAGGTTGACTATATGAAAGTCTGTTGTAAGAATGAGGTCAAATCTTGCCATTCAGTTCTTTCCATATGTATAGTAGTAAACTTCATTCTTCTAAGTAATATACAAAGGCTTATCAAACCAGCTGTATCATGCTAATAAAAGGACTGATACTTATATAAAAGAACTATGTTGTTACTCATATTACATTACAACAGAATAACTCACTATAAGCAAAATATCCTTACCACAATTCCTCTCACAGGAGGGAGTAACTTCTCAAACTGCATCAATTACTAATGCAGAAGTCATAGCTGGCTCCTATTGCAGCAATTAAATCTTGGCAAACAGTTGGGTTTTTCTGCACAACAGTGTGCAGAGCCTAACCCCCTCTTCAGGGTTTTGTGGTTTTTAACCTGGCAATATGAGGTAGATCTCAACTGGGGAGCATGTCTGTAATATACTTTAAAAAGATAAACTTGCATAAGAGATTTAATAGAAAATACATGTAGACCTTAGTTTAATCACTGAACCAAAATATTTTTTCTTGGAAAGTAAAACCACTAAAAGCTACTGACACAGATTAAATCCCACTAAATCACACAAATGCATATATAAAATTTCTGACCAATCATGAAAGGAGCGATTTGGCAATGCAACAAATTTGTGTCATAAATGCTCTGCCAGTTTTAAAAATGTCCTTTTTATAAGACTGTATGCTCTATTGTTTTCCCAGATACTCTTGTAAACATACACTGTACAGCACTGATGGGATGTATATTACACTCATAGTACTTCAGAAAGAAGTACTGGAAATGAAACACACGACTTTAAGAGTTTTACAAATACTGCAAAATTTCATACAGTTTAAATCTGTCAAAACAAATTTCTATAACAGGTTGTATATTTTAATGTGCACTGGAATTTTATTATAAATTGAATGATGGGTATATGAAAAGGAATATAAAAGTCAACAGTTCTTTCCAATATCTGACAAAAAAATAAAGCAAAATGAAATGCACAACTAGCATATACTGACAATGAAGAAAAATCTTTGAATTATTACAGTACTGTCGTTTTTTCAACTAACAACTTTTGCAATTTCTTTTTTTAACTAACATTTGTACCATTATAGGGAGGTCCAAAAAAGAATACAGAATGCCCTTATCCATGGTCTCTAAACTGTAATCCAGGAATAGTATTACATAAATGGCTTTCCCATTAGCCTTGTGCAAAATTCATGTACCGTGCCTTTCAAGATCTGGGACTTCATGAAAACTGACTCTTCATGATGCCCATGAACACGCAGTTCAGTGGAGATGCATGTCATCAGTGGCTATTGTTTTCTGTGCTTGTAGAAGTTTGAAATTAAAACCTTTCTCAACCAGAGCATCTAATTCCATATTCTGGCAAGAATCTTGTATAAACAGTGGAAGAACAAAACTCATTCTCCTTCTGCCTTCCTTGCCATAAGCAAAGTAGGCATTACGTGTGTGTACTTTCCCAAAGGATCAGTATTTAACAACAGGTGAATCCTCTGCTAACAGGGAAAAGAGTACTAGCTAACTCTAAAGGTCATACATTTTTAAAATGTTTTTCATGGACTTTTTTGGTTCTATCCTTTTTTCTAGAACATAATGAGACCTCATTGACCTCCAGTCAAGGCACCCATCAGTTAAAGGAACAACAGTGATTTTCTTGCTCTAGATACAGAGAAAAGCCAGGATTTAATTAGTTTGGTCAGTGTGAGAAACAGAAGAACAGGAGGTGCTCTGCAGATATGAGCCCAACACCCACGTCTAACTAGTACTCAACCTCTGCAGCTGGTCAGATGAGATGAACTACCCAGGCAACCAAAGTGGGTGTAGGTGGTTTGCATGGTATAGGGGCAGAACCATTTACCTACATATCTTAGTACAGATTACATAGCAGGAAAAGGACAAAGAGTACAGCTTGGGAGTGCTAAAGCTAGACTACATTGAGATTATTCAATCACAGATCTCTTAGCACGTAACATGAATCTCATTTATGCTCACTCACTGCTTCTTACCAATGACACAAACTATGGTAGCAAGTATGTGGCTAGAATTAGCCACATATATACGGGATCTGAACAATCAAAATGTTTAGGAGGGGGCAAAGAAAGAAGATAAGTCAATGCCAAGATAACAGAAATCACAGCACCTTAGCTACAGCTTTTAAAGAAGAATTTTTAAAGTCACCAATTCTCTGGAAAGGAAAATCCCGGAGTGCTTTAAAACACATAATTGCAAATATTTCTTCAGCAAGAATTGAACAGAATAGCAAGATTACTGGATCTGTCAGTAGAATTTTGCTGACATTTTTGCATGAGTTCAGTCAAACTTAGGTAAAATACTTCTGTTTCAGTGTTCAGGATTTGTTTGGTTGGTAGTGCTTCCTACTATGTGATGTTAATCTCTGTCCCTGAGATTCTCTGTAGCAAACACATTTGAAAACTCAGAAATCCACATTCTCCCATCAGTTGTAAAATTATTGAGCGGGTTCATATCTGTCCATCCTGATACCATCATTTTAATGTTACAGTGCTCTGTCCTTTTGAAAATCAGTGAAACAGTCTGGAAAAAAAAAGAGGAAGTGACTGCTGATGTGGGAAGATGAGCTGAAGGAGAAAGAAGGGATCACTTCAGATCAGATGGTCTGAAAGAAGAAACTGGTTGAGGTAGAGGAATTGCATTGGTGAAAGCTTTTCAGGCATGAAGAGTTGGAAAGGCAGAAGAGAAGTAGTCAGAATCATTGTTAGGGAAGAAGGGGAATGAAACTGTGCAAAAGATTTAAAATTGATAGAAAAAAATAATTGAAGAAATCCAGTATGGGAAAGGCAGAGATGTAGGAATGAGTTTGATAAACCAGATTGAAGAAGACCTCAGAGATATAGAAGAGGAAAAGGCAGAAGAAATATTAGAAGAAGAAGAAATGGTGTCTTATAAGAAGGAGCAAATAAAATATTGCTATGATCACTTGTGTGATGAACTCTATGTTTTATGCTATTCGTTCACAGCTGTGAGTTTCTGGAAGACTGGGTCAGAGGGAGACTCCTGAAGGACAGGGATAGTTCCTGGGGTGCAACTGAGTTTGTTCATTGGGAGCAAAAGTCTTAGCGGCTCCAGTGTGCAGCATGGAAAGGAGAGAAGAAGGATTCTCCTCAGAGGAGTAGGAATTAGCCTGATAACCCTCAGAGGTGACTGAAGGACCAGTCTGGAACATGCTGATTTTGGTACAGTTTGGAAAATTATTAAGTTGCTTAAAATCACACTGAGAAGTAAAGAAATCATGGACAGGGTTAACTGTAAACCCTTCTTTATTTATGTTCAGTCTGATCTAATTTGAATTCTCTATTTAAAAATTTGATTACTTCTCTATAATACAAGCAGATTTTTCTGCGTTTAACCTTTTTAGTCTTCATCGGGGGCTCAATGGGGTCCGTATGTCAAAGGCCTTTGAAAGGCACCAAATTAACAGGAATTGAGAGCAAATGTCTGTGGGAAGAGGGGAGATAGGGTAGAATAGAACATGTAAGGTTTTTGGAGAGCTGTGATCTCACCTAGAGATTCTTCTTTAGTTTGTACGTTGAATTCAAATAGTGTGGGTCCGTATGTACAGTGACTTTGATTAAGTCCTTGGATTATTCTGGATTTACATTATTTTAACCTATACCTGTTACTGTGGTGAATTGATGTGAACACAGTTTTCTTTCAGTAGGATCTATCAAAGGTAGTTGCCTAAGACAAAGCCGTTCACTGTGTACATCAGGGTTTGATCCCCTGGGTCATCTGTCAGCAGTACCCATTACTGACACAGCACTAGATAGTTATATAGCACAGTGCCACCTCAGCTATTTCCCTGTCCTTCGTCTCAGGGTTATTGTTGTAACACTTCAGATAATTCTTTATGTGCTGGTTTGCTTTTAAAAAATGATGGTTATTACAACTCAGTAACATTTATCCTAACATGTTTCCTCTGACCACATATTTGTTATATCTAAAGTAGCACAGGGTAAAATAATGTTTTTTCTACTATCGATTTATGAGAAAAAATCTTTACAGTATTAATAGAAAGGATGTGCATAAATTCCCTTGTGCACTGACAGCATTAGATTTCCCAGAATGTATGTGCATTGCATGTCGTTTGGTGCTTTGCTTGGCTAGAATCCTCCAGCCCTTTCTTCAGTCCTCTAAAATCCAAGTCATTAAGGTACCATCACGTGCACAGGCAGACATTTCTGAAAAACTTTCACATAGTTACTGTTGCTAGGTAAATCACTCCCTTGACACCCATGTATTTAGATATGCTTCTCACTTTCTTTGTCTCAGATCTGACACAGTGACTTGGATTTCGGGGCAGAGGTAAGGAGAGATGCACACAACCAAATCAACTGTGGGAATAAAAGAAATAAAATTAATTTCTTTAAGGAATTTTAAATATGTTTTAATGAGAGCTGGGTAGAACTTATTCATACTTTGACTAGATATTTATCAAGTGCAAGGGTAAAGAACAGCAGTTACAGCTAAAAAGATAACCATAAGTCGGTTCTGGCCCTACCTAATTGTTGAGAAATTGCAATCTCCAGACTGAACTTGTCTTTAAGTTTTTCACTCCTAATGTACTTCCAATCAGTACTTACATGTGTTTTATGCACCTATGTTTATACACATTTGTATTTAGGCCAGTTTCAGATAATGTAAACAATGCAACAAATTATTTGTCCACGTCCTGAACATGAAACCTCCAGTCGCAAGATATAAACATTGATTTCTGACTGTTAGAATTTATGGGGTGAATGCATAAGGCAGGCTAAGAAATAAAAAAGGCAAAATATTGTTTGAAAAATTTATGGGTGGTAAATGAGAGAAGGAAAGTAATTTTTTGTAAAGGGAATACTAGAGTGAGTTGACCTTTGATATTCTACAAGTCATCTAGACATTATCCTCAGAACGTTGAAATTAAACAGGCTTGCAGTAGCACATTGGTTCTAATACAGAATTTAAGTACAAAGGTAAAATCCACCCTTTGTGAACGTTCAATGTACTTTTAACTGTACTGGTAATATTTCTAATGGATAAGTGACAATTCACAGAAAGAAAGATGTGTATCATAGCTTCTATAGACATTTCCTAGCCAATCCTTTTAAAAAAGTACATTAAGACATATCTGTTATGTAAACAGCAGTGGAACTGGAACTGGAATTGGATTCAGGAATACATGGATTGGGATTAAAAACAGATGAACTGACAGAGTCCTCCTCAGATGCTATCCATTGAAGAAAGGTGCTGACCCCTTTGATCCCTCAGCTTTTTTATTGAGCGTGATGCAGATGGGATGGAATATCCCACTGGTCAGTTTTGGGTCACCTGTCCTGTGCGCTCCTCCCCACAGATACAAACACTCTATGCTCTTCTGCTTCCAACCCTCCAACTTGGTACATAACAAAGTTAGCTGGCCTTGGTTATCATAGCAATAAGTATAAGCAGAAGCCTCTCTGCTTACCATTCCTTGGTATTAACTATAAACATGAGACCCCATCACTCTGGAAGCAGTCACTGTCTGAAAAACATACCCTTAATTTCAGAGTACAATCACTTAGAAGAGACTTAACTGAAAAGTAAAATTACTGAAAAGAAAATTGGTTCTGTTCTATCTCAAACCAGGACACTCTGCAATGGAAGAAGGCTCAGAGGAGATGGGCAAGGAGGAGGCACCCGTGAAGCTCAGGGAATAATGACTGGTCACAGCTGTTGCACAGAAGCTGTCTGTATCTCAACACAGCAGACCAGAGCGAGGTCCTTGTTTTAAATAAACAGCTATTGACAGTTCAGTGGATCAACTAGTGGTCTAAATGTTCATTAAATCAGCATGAATGTTTCCCTGAGTTACACAGACCAGCATGGGAGGAGTGAACACGTGTCTCAGCCGAACAGGGAGTATGACAACTAAACAACTAACAATAGGACTTAAAAGAGAGAAATGGGCATGAGCTGGCTTCAAACCATGTTTTCCTTCCCAGCAACTGGGGTCACCCAGCAGTGACAGTGAGTATATTATAGAGACCGATAATGGGGACCACATTGGTATTATGATTGTGTGTACTGCAATTGCTATTCTTTGCTAAGTTTAACTTACATTTGTACTATGTTTTTAGTATATTTTGTATCACTCTGATAAGTCAGAAATCCCATGTAACGTCAACTGTCTTCAAACACGTAAATTTGATATTAAATGTTATACTCTCCACTCATGGAATATCTAAAAGAACCTGCTCAGAGATATTGGACTCTGACACAATGATTTTCTGCCAATTAAGCATTTGATTTCTCTCTGTTAATGTTCCATTAGAGGATGTTCAAATTTTAGTTACATCAACAATAGCATAATTAGTAATAACATAACTGAGCATTATATATGCATGCACACACATACGCACACACATACATGTACTATATAACTAACTCTATGAATTAAAAATTCTAATTGAACATAAGCCACATAATTTAGTAATTTTCTTCATGATCTCTCAAGACGACATTTTTAAAGAATCAAAGCACTGCTGCCAGATATATTTTTTTCTGCTCTCTCAGTGTCTAAGTTTATCTTCACAAGCTGCCCATTCACAACATGAAATTAAGTAACTTTGCAGTGTTGTCACCTGGATCATTATTTTTTAATTTCTCTTATAGAAGTAGTATGTCAATTTGGGGATGTTAAATTTTTTTAGCCTTCCTGATTGAAGCAACATAACCTCCCCAGTGTGAATCTTTTAATTCAGGGGTTTTATCCACTGTCAAAATAAAAGCTTACATTAAATAACTTAAATGCCCGTTAATTTCATTAATTTCAAAGTGGTTTGAAAAGTGTTACTGACTAACTTATATGGGGCACAAAATATTTATTTATATTTAAAAATAACTAGAAGGGAAGAAGAGTCTCTACAGTTAACTCTTCAGCATTTTCTGCAACACATGGTATTGTATTAAAAATAAGAAAGCATTCTTCTGAATAAAAATTAAAAAAAAAAAAA
>JAOXJM010000012.1:82012526-82024285 GCA_026413425.1 Tringa solitaria
ATTGTATTGTATTAAAAATAAGAAAGCATTCTTCTTAATAAAAATTAAAAAAAAAAAAAACAAAAAATATTTGTTCCCAAAGTACTACCTGAAGCTGGTAAGTCTTTCTAAGATCTTCAAACATTCACAGACTTATTAGCAAAAAACATGTGGTCTCTTTCCTCCCCTGCCCATCTCCCACCCTACCCTTTTATAAAGCTTGCTATATACTCCTATACTCCACTAGAAGTGGGAGGCGTCCCTGCCCCTGGCAGGAAGGTTGGAGCTCAATGATCTTTAAGGTCCCTTCCAACCTGAACCATTCTATGATTCTACGATTCTATGATTCTACGATTCTATGATTCTATGATAAGGGCAATGGAACTAGAGACAAAATCCTGCCAATGCTGTACATTGCAATGTGTGAAGGGAGGAAACAGCCCTAGAAATCTCCCCCGGGCCCCTGACTGTCACGTCTGAGCTGCTCCTCAGCAGAGAGGGAGCCAGCAGTACCTGCTGTTCCCCGGCTGCGTGGGGCAAGCAAGGGGAAGTTGGGCTCACAGCTGGACACTATCAGGTAATAGGCTCCTGTGGGATGGCTAGGAGGAAGAAGTTGGTGGTCATTCACCACAAGCACCAGAGTTGCTAGTTGCCACATGTATGCCTGGGCTCATCTGGAGCCATTCATAAGGTCCATCAGTTTGAGATTTTTTTTATTGTGTATGTTCCTAATGCATTAGTAAATTATGTAATGTCCAGATATATTCTTCACTGAGGAATGCCACCTGTGATTTAAGGTAATTTGAGAACAATATGGTATTTCTCTCAGGTGTGGCAACTCTGTAAACCAACAAATGTTACCACTTGCTTCAACAAGCAATAAAAACCTTCACCTTTGGCAAACAAGAAACACAAAGAGAGAGGTCTCCAGAGTTTGAAAATCCTGTGTTATTATTTATAGAGTGGATTAATAAACTTTAAAATGGACCTTTATTTAGAAGGCAGAAACCCAGAGAATTTAGTTCCTTTGGTGAATGCTTTCTGATACTCTTAATAGCAGCAAGCTAGAGAAAGAAATATAGTGGTATCATACAAGTTTTCCACTTAGTGTTTGTGGCTACTTAACAGACTTCATTAAAAGCACAAATAATAGCTTTATATTATAGCTTTATATTTATATTATTGCAGCAAGCACAGTTCAATTTATATAACAGGAAATGGAACAGGAAATAGAATGGAATAGAAAATAAAGCCATGTCTGCAGAGACGGTGAATTCTCCATCATTCAAGATCATTGGTAAGAGGTTGTATAGCAGTATCTGTCAGGAATTTTGTAGGTACAGCTGATTGTGCTTTAGGGTAAGAGAATGCAATAGAAGACCTCATTTACAGTGTTTCAACAAACAGTCAAGTCTCAAGAACTCTTATACAGATTTTCCAACAGCAGACCATAAACAACACAAAAAGCTAAAAGCTGGGTTAATTTGAGTGCCAAGTGACAAGAGGTAACTGCATTTGGCTTTTAAAAAGTAGTGCGGCATTAATCCTTCATAATACTTTTGAATTTCTATAGCACCTTTCATCTCCAAGCACTTTGCACATTATTCAGAGTATCACTGGAAAGAAGTTTCTTCTGAACTGGCCTGTGGCAAGGAAAGCAAAAGCAACCATATACAAGTGAAGCCCTGCGCTGTACAACATTTTTCTTAAATTATTATTATTTTAGAATATTCCAACATGCACTGTCCATGGAACCGAAAGTATCTACCTTACAGGCATGAAATAAATAAACTCTGCTTGTATATTGATGTTTGGATTCAAGGATATTATTTAGTATTGGTTATTGCTATAGGACTCCTCATCACAAGTTGTTTGCAGCTATGCTAGACATAAAAAGATGTTTTGGTTTTTTTTACTTTAAACCATATATAGTTTTAAAAGAAAAACAGAAAACATACAGCAACAAAGATATTCATGAATGCTCTGAGAATGAGCAATCATGAAACACCAGCTGTGTACCTCTGTGGAGTATTTCCGTAGCAAAACTGAGTTTTAAGAAGGGTTTTCACTGTGGATGCCAAATTGATTGTCCGTTTATTTATGAGTTTACAAAGCGCTTGCCACAAACCCAGGAAGAGAATGTCAGCAAAAGCAAGGGTACTTCTTAGAAAGAAAATCATTAAATTGGCAGAAAAGGTTCTGCATTGCTGGAGTGAAAGAAAGAATTCTTGCACACACTTCCCAGTAGTGTGCAAGAACAGCTGTGTAGAATATGCTTTGACAAGAAAAGCAGTTAAGTTTATTTGACACATTTGAAAATAGCAGTCCTTATGATTTATGCTTGAACAGGATAATTTTCATTGTACATAAAAGGGAATTTCTTGAGATCAGAAAGGAAGGTAGTAGTACAGAAACCATGAACTGATGAAAATATTCTCCATAAAATCATTTGTTGGAATAAAAAATCAAGTTTCAATTTTAAATATACTTTAATGTAAAGAACAGGTACCATCAGAAATTTCAGTCTCAGGGTGCACAGTTTCATTGTTGTATTTTCACTAACCTTGGACTTTAGATCCATTACAGAAAGCTTTGTTTGTTTGTTTTTTTATTGTTTTTTACCCCTGAGTCATTACGCAGCTGGTTATTTCTTCAGTTTGTCCTTGTGCAGGATCTACCCTACATATTTTCTCTTTCTTTATAACTTTAAGTTTATGCCCCTCAAGAAATGTCTTAGTACTTTTTCAATCTTGATTGTATTCTAGGCAATATGAAACTTGACTACAGGAAGGAATTGTGATTCCTACTGCGTAAACCAGCTCTGCCATCAGCCACATAGAAAAATAAAAGGATATTGTGGAATACTTTATTTTCCAAAATTCTCAAAATTCATCAAATTCTTCTTCTCCCTCCATCCCCACATTTGTCCAGTAGATGCTGAATGCATGTGCAGCTGCTTAGTGAAAAGGATCCATGCTGGGTTTTGGTTTGGGTTTTTTGTGGGGAGAAGGGGTAAATGGAGTAAAATCATGTTTCTTGCACAATTTACTTACTTATACTTACATTTTCAAAGCACTGTAGAGTCAATTGATAGTTGTCCTCACTTCTGTGGGAAAAGCTATTGCTGTTATTCCAGTCTTACAGAAACAATGAGAAATGGTGACAAATCAGTAGGATTTACTCCACTAACAGTTTTTGTCTTTTTCTGTGTTTAATTACAGGAACAGTGACTTTGATTCTCTTCTGAACACCCATTTTAGTTAAAATAAATTTTCCCTAGGATGAATGAAAGAACTCTTGTTGACGTCGGTTGATTTTGTCATCAGATTGAGTAAATGAAATAAAATCTAGAGTATATGCAAACAAGTGCCCTTAACCCTCTGCCTAAAATGGCAACGCAGGTAGCAGATAATGTATATATATCTGGAAATAATGATCATACTCATTTACTATCTTGAAAAGTTTGATTTGGGATTAGGAATCTGGTTGTACAATCCTGTTTCATAAAAGAGAATGAAAACTGCAGTTTTGGGAGCAATTCCAGAGGATATTTGTTCTGTTCCCTCCAGCTTTCTATTTGAGATGTTTGTGAAGTTTATTCAGGCTAATCTGTTTTTCTTAGATGTCAGAGGTTGGGTTCTTTTAAATTTTTCCCACAAAGACAATATTCATCCTTTAATCTGCACCCATACTTTTTATTTTAATAAATCCTTTTTAAAAAAAGTCATATTAATGACTAGCAAATTTTTTCCCTCACTTAGACGTTAGCTAAATTTCCATTGAACCTATGTTTTTTTTCTTGTAAATTCAATTAATTTTGTTAGGAGGTTTTGTGGGTTTTTTTCATTAGTCAGCTGGCTCTTTACTATTCTTTCTTGGTATTCTTCTGACAATAACTGTCTCAAAATCACTCAGAAAGCACTTAGAAACCTTGTATAACTTCTGTTTGGTGTCATGTGGTGTTCTGAATTGAAAACTGTCATTAAGTGATTATCCTTTGACTATTTAGTAGTAATAATCATGGCAAATGTTACCGTTCCATTAGTTGCTTGGGTTTGTGTCTGTTCATCTGTGCTGTATAAAATGCATATTCCAAATGTAATTCCAAACTCTTGGAAAAGTTAAGGATTTCCTAAGGCAGAGTATTAAAATAATATAGGACATATCGCATGACTTACTTTCTTTACCCTGGGAAAAAAAATAGACCATAGTGAAGTCCTTGGCATTCATCTACTGCTTTTTCACATGCCAAGTTCAATTGAGCTGTATATTCTTCAAGGATGTTTAAAAATGGCAGAGCTGTGAAGAGATTTTACTACTATACAGTCCCATCTTCTAGTCACTACTCTCTTTGGTTAAAGCTAGTGGGAGTTCTGAGTGAGGAAGGGTTGTAGGGTCAAGTCCACAATGTTAACAAAACATTGAAAATACAAGAATAAAAGTACTTAATGATATAAACACTTCTGTGAAAACTTTGTCATCATTGCATTCTTGAGTGAAAAATATTCTCAATCAGCTGTCAAGCTTTGTATAATTGCGCATGAGCTGGGAAAGGCCAAAGACTGCCCTTGATTTGTATACACTCCAGTGGAGCATGACCACAGTCACGTCAGAGTGTTTCCTTCAGCAACACACTAGATTTAGAATCATAGACTCATTTAGGTTGGAAAAGACCTTTAAGATCGTCAAGTCCAACTGTAAACCTAACACTGTCAAGTCCAACACTAAAATATGTCTCTAAGTGCCACATCTTTTAAATACCTCTAGGGCTGGTGCCTCAACTGATCCAGGGCTTGATAACCCTTTCAGTGAAGATTTTTTTCCTAACATCCAATCTAAACCTCTAAACCTGAGGCCATTTACTCTTGTCCTATCACTTGCTATTTGGAGGAAGAGACCAGCTCCCACCTCACTACAACCTCCTTTCCAGCAGTTGTAGAAAGAGATAAGGTTTCCTTCAGTCTCTTTTTTTCCAGACTAAACAATCCCCTTTCCCTCAGCCGCTCTTCACAAGACTTGTGCTTAAGACCCTTCACCAGCTTTGTTGCCCTTCTCTTGAAGCGCTTGAGAACCTCCGTGTCTTTTTTGTAGTGAGGAACACAAAACTAAACACAATATCCAAGGTGCAGCTTCACCGGTGCCGGGAGTGAGGGAGTACAGGGGGGCAATCATTTCCCTAGTCCTGCTGGCCACACTATTTCTAATACAAGACAGGAGGTTATTGGCCTCCTTGGCCACCCAGGCATACTGCTGGCTCATATTCAGCCAGCTGTCTACCCTAGGGATGGAGGACCTGAGCCATTACCTTATCCCTGTCATTCAAAACAGGGGGCTAACCACAGGGGAAAGCCTATACATGTTTTTTGAAGTCTATAATTTTAAATTAATTCTGGTTAATTATGAGTTAAATACAGGTAAAGGTCCTGAAGTAATTTTGTCTTACTGACTAGTTAATCTGAGTATGAAGATTGCAGTCCTAACCTGGAGGACCTGGAGCTGTGAAAACAGAAAAAAGAGCCTATATGCCTTCCTCATGGGGTACTCTGCAGAGGTGTTTTCTCATTTTTATTCCTCAGGGTTTGACTTTATTTCATCTCCTGATGAATATTTATGTATAAAAATTTAGAAACAGGCATGGGCTAAAAAATTTCTAAAAGGATGACAATACAGTCCTTCATTGGTCTCTATTTTAGCAATACACCAAAACTACCATGCTTAATTTAATGTGTATCTGAGGTTTAGATAAGAGGCAAGGCAGCAAAACTAGTTCCTGACAATTCAAGGTGATCTTGCTTAGATGCAGAAAACAGTTACCAGATGAAGATAAAGATGTTATTATCTGCACTAACATTTTTTGGCCATGTGGCACAGATGATTTGCAGTTTGCACAGACCCATTTTTTGGTAGAAAACTGAAACTGTGGCAGGTTACTGCATTGTACTCATCAAAAGATCAGAGCAATCCACAACCTCATGTTTCCTTTAGAGTAGGAAAAAAAAGCCAAACAGTACAGTCAGAAGGCTGGGATAAAATAAGTGCTGCTACAGTATACATCCTTGTTGTAGTTGGGGAAGCTCAGCTTCCAGGAAACAGCTAAAGTTCTGTCCATTTAGCAATGTTCATGCTTTCATAGTTATGCCCTGTGAAGTATTTTACTGTGGTGTGGATAAGTTGTATTGAACATATTCATTTTTGTTTATCTACTCAAATCAGCCTCACTTAGCATTTAAAGCAGAATAGTTCAAGCATGCTCATAAAAGTACAACTTTGCTGTTGAGGCAGTTATTGCTGTCTCATAAATTTTCACTTAACTGGCTGTACTTTCTGAAATGTATTCTGTGCAATGGCCTTGTTACTGCCACAATATAATTTTTCCTTTTAAGTTGATGCATATTTTTAAAATTGCACCATTATTTCTCATTGTATTGACAAAATATCTTATTCCCCCGTACTCTGCCATGTCTGCCTTAATGTAAGCCAGGACTGGGCACAGACCACTCTGCTCAGTTTTGTTCATTTAGCAGAGAGCTGTTGAATATGCTCTCTGTGAAGAGCAGGTTCCTCATCTCATGCACAAAGGCTGAATCTCTTATCAGAATTTCTAGGTACACTGATCAAATTTCCTGGCTATATCCTGATCTACTTATCTGGAGCAGTTATGTGAGCTGTTTGTAAGGTAGAAATTTTTTCTAATGACTTATTTCATCTGTTTGAAGTAAAAGTCTTAGTATTTTTATTAAACCTCTGTGCTTCAGGACATTCTTCATTAGTGTAATATATTAATCTGTTAAATTGTGTTGATTTTTGTTTTTCTGTGATTTTCAAGATGTGCATATTTCATTTTCTTAGCAATGGGGAAGAAAACAATTGAAACCAGCATATTAAATGTAAATAAATGCATAGCAAATTAAAACAGAAAAGCAAAGGAAAAAAAAAAGATGGGGTGAACTCTTTGGATTGATAGAAATTTTCTTTGTATAAAATTTTAAGATTTCACGAGGATGCAGTAAACTGCCTAGCAATGGGGAAAAAAAAGCCTGAAGTTTGCATTTCAGGACTTTGTGTTCTCTCATCTTTTTACCATAGTAGAAAATTTTAAAAAGTAGTGACATTGTTTCAAATATTCATAGGGTAAAATGTTTTACAGTTGATTTATTATCAAAGTTTTCAAGTTACTGCAGAGGAAATTGTATGGGTGCTTATAACATCAGGACTGTGAATTACTGCCCAATGAGAAACCTCTTTAATGGAAACATCAATGGAGATTCAATGGAAAGCTTCTCTTTACTTCACATGAAACTAACTCTGACAAAGATCATCGCATAAAGTATGGCGTAATCTACCTGCAGTACTTTGTCCTTCCATCATAACACTTTGAAGACCATTTGGATCTTTCTACAATTTTCCTGCAGAGCTGTTTCATAAAAAAAAAAGACATTCACTGCTGTGAATTTTTAGAAATGTTTTTCTAATCTTTCCTCAAGTTTTAGTATTTTGGCAAGCCTGGCTTTGACAGTTGTGACAGTTTTGAGAATAACATCTATTGAGGAGGTGTAGCACTGATAACAAAACAATTACTACAGTAATCGCAACAATATGCAAAATTTTATCTATAGATTTAAGTAGGTAACTGGTCATATTGACATCCACTGGCCTATTCAGAAGGCTTAAATTGTGCATGAACTTGGAGACTTGCTAGATTGTCACTTAAAGAAACTGTTGAAGAGTGTGAGGATGTCCTAGTACATAGCAAAGTCTATACTGAGATTAAGATTTGCTAACTTGTTTCTTATTATTTTCTGTCACTGTAGAGTGAGAGATTGCTTGGTTTCCATACTGTTAGAAGTGCTAAATGTGTGTTAATCTTTCTGTCATGCAGACCCTGATTGCCTACCTGATGCCACCCTAGCCATATTCCCTAGCTACCAGTTACAAAGAAATAAAAATGTCAGAAAACCTAAAATTAAAAACCAAAACAACAACAAAAAACCCTCCTATTGTTTGAAAGGACTTTTTCATTGTTGTGTTCCTTTGATCAGAAAATTGTCAAGCATTTGGAAGCTTAAAGTTCAACAAATACACTCCTCTTTTTTAAAATTAAACAGTAAACCTTTTCTAGACATAGCAAGAAATAAAAAATTCACAAAACAAGAATACTGTTATGAAGTTTAGAAAGCAAACATCTCTTGAACTCTAATATTGCATCATTCAAAAGTTCTTGCAGACAATTCTCTAGAAAGACTGTCTGCTCACAAACCAGAGAGTCAGCAGATTGGTTCCATTTGTTTTAACTGATTTAGAAATTGTAGGCCTTTGCACAGGAAGCTGCCATTGGAAATTACTGTTGTCACACTTGTTGCTGGGGCAGTAAGGCTTCTCTGTCTAAGTCTGGCTAGCTAATTAATGAAACGCACCTTTTGATTAATTTGATGGATACTTACACAAATTATCAGTATGATCCTATATACCCTGTGAACCATTTTCTATTTAAACCTAAACTTCTTACATTTTATATGCTCAAGAAAATATGAAGGCATTTAATCAATATGGATTTATGTTGAGCTTAGTAAGCGTTCATACTCCAGACAACAGAGGTAAGCTAATTCTTTCTTTTAAGAGGTTATAAACCCATATCCTAAAAAAATATGCATGTATCTTTACCTTTAAAGAAAGACCTTTAAAGAATGACCTTTAAAATAATCCCATTGAGATCAAGAATGGTAAGGAGCCTAGGAGGAAAAGAACTAGTCAGATATACATAATTTTTGTTTATACTTAAAATCAACTATATTAGTTAGCTTTGTGTTTGCCATTTCTTATTGCTCCTAAGCATATCATTTTTCCTTCAGCACCTCTTGTGAATCTAAATGTGAATAAATGATTGATATTTCCTGTCATGTACACTGGACATTAACTTCAGAATTTTGTTCAGTGTGTTTAAACAAATTAACTTCTATGTATTTATCATACAGTTCAGTTCACATGGAAAGGGGAACCTTCATGACACCAAAATAGGCCTTTACTTCTTTTAAAATAGAACTTGATTTTCTGAGTAACATACTATTTCCCAATTTTGTCAGAAGCCCATAAATAGAGTTTTCCTCTAAGGCACCAGGTCCAAAAAAATTGCTTAAAATCAATCACGTTTGTGCAATGGTATTTGTTTGAATGAGCCTTTCTCTGTAATTGGTGACAGGGATGGAAAATGGCCCAGATAGGCAGGTGTAAGAGAGGCAGTCTGAGAAAGAATAGTATTCCTGAGCCTTATTCTTTTAGTTGCTCGCTGCTGAAAGAGTATATTGCAGAAGAGAATGATAGAGAAAGTACTGTCCAAACAAGGGTAGCAATCAGCCTTTACATTTTATATCACCTGAAGAAATGGAAAGAGTACACAAAATATTGACTGATTTTTGAATTTGTGAGCAGTTTGGGACAACACATATCATGTTAGGCAAAAATCTGTTCACTTGACTAGATCCATAAATAGAGATGAGTGCTAAGTTGAAAATGTAACTTGTCAAGTTCTCTTCTTCCTGCCATCTAAATTTCCTAGACAGTCAAGAGCATGCTTATATCTTACAGCACGATGCAGATCAGAGATCCTGAAGCAAGTACCAAAAAGCTAGCTCAGAGATTGGAAGCAGTAAAGCTTCATCAGCTTGGACCGATTTAACTATTCTACTTTTGGACCTGAGCTCCTTTCTTTATGCAGCCCTGCACTGTGTGAATAAATATGGATCTGTTTTATGATACTGGACTGTATTGCAGAAACATACTTGAAGTGTCACCAGAAAGTTCCTTTAGGTGATGCTATGCATAAGTATAACTGTACGCTCGCATGACCTGCCTTAATGGCATGAAGCAACCTTCACTTAACTGCTGCCAAAGACTTCACATGCTGGACTGAGCTGCCTCTTATGTCCAGCCCCATGGTATTTTACTTGACTACTCCCTGTGAAGTTAGGCAAGAGTACCAAAGAAGTCAGCACTTCTCGTCCAAGCAGCTTAAGCACCTCTGAGATCTGGCTTAAGCAGTATGCAGTAGTCAGTGCACAGAAAAGGATTATACACAGTCTGCACCATTGTCTGTCACTCTGCATAAGTCAGAATGATGTGTTCATCTCTAGCATGGGTGGAAGTCAAGCCAGTTTTGTTTATATTTTAATTTCATCATAACCAACTAGGACACTGAAATCTTCATTGTTATGCAACTCAGACTTTCACATTGATGTCATGTGTTATATTTCAGATGACTTCCTTGACAGCCTAGGTGAAGTTTCCTTCTAGTAAGTTTGTAATGTTGTGTTGATTGACTTAATCAATATCTGTCCTGATAACAGTTCTGATACAGAAGCACATGAAGTTGTTTTTATCTGAATTATCTCCCGAATCAGTTCCAGTAACCTCAGTTTACCACTTCAGCCTATATCTTCCTTCCTCCACCTTTCTCCTCCTGCAGCTCTAGAAACGCAACCCATCTGTTCTTTGCTATTGTAACATTGCAATTTAAAATTGTATCTAAAGCTGGTTTTCTCATTGATTGGTTTGTTTCCCCTTGATGTCAACGTTTAACATTTAACACTTGGGGCTACAGAAGAAGAGGAAGACAATCATGGCTACTTACAGTGTTTAATGTTTGAATGTTTCACCTAATCCAACAGGAAAAGTAACCACTGTAATCTGCATGCTTTATTACAGTACAAATAATATTTTAAGTTACTAGAACCGGAAATGTTGTTTTTATGAGATAACATCAACAAAATCTGATGTAACACTGTCAGTACTGCCCTGCTGAAGTGTCAAAACAACACTAACAGCATTAACTATTAGGCGGTTTTCAGGCTAGAAACATACTGGATTCCCTTGGTATCGGTTAACATTTAAGGGTTGCATCATTTTTCTGTCCAGCTGAATCACTGCATACACACCTTATCTTTCTTGACTTACAGAGTTTTGACTGTGCACAGTTCACTCTTACGTTCTCTAGGAAATTTAGAGGAGGGTGATATCATCTCTACCCCCAAGCCATATAAGATCTCATTCTGTTCAATCAGTAGTCAAAGAGTTGAATATGATTTATCTTAAATCAGATTTTATTACTTCTAGTACTCTATTCCCAAATGATTTCTGAATGATTCTAGCAGGGAACTAACTGAAGTAATAATATATTTTTAAAAATTGTTTACTATTTATTTATTCAGAAGAGGAAGTTGATGATGAAAGCAGATGACTACAGTTCAGTCTGAGATGCCCTTTGTTACCAAATTTATTTTCTAGCTTGAAGGACAAATTATGTCTTTTATTGTGTCTAATAGGCAAGTTGCAAATCTCTTGTTACAGTATTCCAGGATTTATTTTATTGTAAATAACTGCTAACATGATTTAACAGAGAAATGAAAAGTTACTTTTGTTCGCTCCTCTATTAAATTATTTTTTCACACCCTAAATAATAATACATGTGTCCAAAACAAAAACATTTTCTAAAATTTACTCTTTCCCCTGTGCATCATGTATTACTAACTTTTGCTATTATGGTAAGACTCAGTGTATTTATTCCATTGATAATAGGTTATATAATGCAAGTGTCATTAATTTAGTTCTGTTTGAGATAAAATGACATCTCTTCTGTTTCAATTATACAATTGTCTTAAGTATTCTAATGTTAACTACATTAAATATGTTGTCTTGGGTTTCAGCTTTAGTTAGCTTTTTATTGACAGCTATAAGACACAGCTACTAATGTAACAGTAGCATACAGATTAATGTTTTCATATTTATTT
>JAOXJM010000012.1:82027995-82039041 GCA_026413425.1 Tringa solitaria
CCTGCGCTGGGACAGGGAGTCCCCCAGGACAGGAACCCCCCCCAGGGCAGGGACAGGGACCCCTCCCCATCAGGGACACCCAGGGACAAGGACCCCCCTGTCTCCTGCGCTGGGACAGGGAAGCCCCCTCAGGGACAGGGACCCCCCCAGGACAGGGACAGGGTCCCTCTGGTTGTTGGGGGGGGGGACGGGACAGGACACAGGGAGTGTCCCCCCCACTGACAACCCCCCCCCCCCCCATCTCACAGACATCATCCGACAGCCCTCAGAAGAGGAGATCATCAAACTGGCCCCCCCACCCAAGCAAGCCTGAGGGGGGGGGCAGGAGGGAGGGGCCAAGAAGTGTTGTTAGCAATTTTTCAAACAAGACAAGAACAATTTTCACTTCTGGAGGAAGACGCAGGGAAAGAGAGAAATATTTGAGAAGGTGAAGCAACAGTTGAGTCTGTTTGTGTATTGGTAATTAAAGTGCCATTTTCTATTTTGTTTTTTTTTTCAGCTGTGGCGAGGCCAAGAGTGGAGGAAAATAACATAGGCTAGAAGGCCCATTAACTCTGAAACGTGGCAGAATGACCCAGGACCTCCACAACAGTTGTGGTCTCCAGCCTAGAGACTTTCCTACTTGGTGAAAAAAAAGGGACACGATGAAGAAAAGGAAGTCAGCCGTACCTCACCAGAGGTGGGTTCTCTCTCCTGACGCTTCCCCACCAGGTGCTACATGGTGACTGGTGCACCAGGAGCTCTCTGCCACTCAGCAGCGAGGCCAGCTGATCATGAAGGGACAAAGGGACGGGACAGTCAGAGCTGGCTGTGCCCTCAGGGCCATGACACTCCCAGTCAGGTTCTGTCTCATGTACACTTTCAGTTAGCAGTGTATTTCACTGACATATAGATGGATTTTGTGAGTCATCTATGTTGTTTCTCACATTGCATAGGAATAAGGCAAGGTTTTTCAAGCAGTGGTAAATAACTTACATACTAACTGCCCTTGATTGCTCATAATTTCATCTCCTTTCAGTATAAGTCTAGTAATATTTTTATCTCTTCACCTCTGGAACTAAGCTGCATTAGGTCGCCCAGCAGCTTATGGAGATAAATTACTTCTGGCTGTTTCTTTACAGAGCTCTCTGTCAGCAAGGTGACTAACCAGGGCGATTTCCAGTTAATGGCATTGTATCAGGACTATGAACTCTATGAACTTTTCCTAACAGTTAAATCTTTCTTTGGGGTGTTTCAGATTCATCTAGGTACTCTTTGTCTTATTATCTATTTAAGCAAGCTGTAGACCACACATGGTGGAGCAATGCATTTGTACATAACGAAGGAACTGTATCAGAAATTAAGGGTTTAATAATGAAATTAACAGATGAAGTTCTGTTCCCTGTAGGCTGCAGGAGCAGACTAGATTAATCTTGATCACAATAATCATTTTGACTGTTAAAGACTGTCAGTGAAATTGAAAATTAATTGTCTTTATTGTCATGCTAGTAACTAGAAAGATTGAGAAGGTTTTGTTACATCTCTAGAATGTCTGGTAATTTATATTTATAGGTCATGGGATATCATTTGTCATGCTCACTGGATGCCAAAACAGATTTTAGTGGGAATACTGATTTTGTGTTTTGACATTTGCTTTGAAGAGGGAAAAGAAAGAGGTCACTTGTTTGGTTTTATTTATTTGCATCCACCAAGTCAGACTGATCGAACTTGGCTCCATTGCATGGTAACTTTCACTGCTGTCTCTGTGAGACAAGACTCTGAGAAGTTCTAAGTTTTAGATGGATTTGAGTAGACTTTTAACATTAGACCCAAAGCTGTAAAATCAATTTGTATTTGAACATAAGCTAAAAATCCCAAAGTTTTGCAAATAGACTTAACCAGAACAAGTTGGAACAGGAATAAGGCCAGTTCTTTCCTTTCAGGCTTGCTCTTAGTCAGGAAGATCTGAAAAAAATTTTCAGATTGCAGCAAACTCATCTCCTCTAAGTCTCCAGATAAAGTTTCTTTTTTGTTCATCACCTTTATGATTTGGCTGTGTTTCTCCTCCCTGCTTCTCTCAGCAGTCTCTGTTGCTCTCCAGACGCACAACTTCCTTAACACTCATTCCTGCACTCAAGGAATTATGTTTTTGTCTTTTGTTTGATCATGCTCATTTGCAAGAGGTGGAGTCTTCCAAGGTGATCTGCACGTTTCGCACTGTTTTATCCATCACTTTGCTGCTTCTTCTGGTTGAACTGAGAGTGCTAGCAAGGAGGAGTTCATATGTTTTCAATGGACTGATAGATGAATCACATAGCCTGAACATCCCTTGACTTTGTACTGTAATTTAGTAACCTGTGTGCTTTCTATAATAAAATATTTTTGCAGTTGACATATTTCAGATTGCAATGCCTAAAAGTCAGGTTCCTAAAACCAGCTTTAGCTTCTAAAATAAAACTTAACATTGTTTAAGTCTTATTTTTCTGACAGCGTCAGCAAATATTAATCTTAATTGTTTGTTTCCTAAATAAATCGCATGTCCTGGTATAAGTTTTCACATAAACCATTGGATTAAAATTTCAATTTCAATAAAATAAAAGTAAAAATAATAAACTCTCTTTCACAATCTAGAATGAAATAACAGAGTATCTTTTGGCCAAGTACATTTTTAGCACTCAGGGAAATTTTCAGGCAAATCACATTGCAGCATTCATTATATATTTGTGTATGATTTTTTTCCCAACTCATACATTCAAGATTAAAAAAGCTGAAGATTTTTGTCCATATTATTGTATTATTATAATACACAGCTTTGGAAAGTTATGCATTTATAACTGTGTCCTGTAACCAAAGCATAAGATGATTCCACCCATGTAGCAGAAGCACACTTCAAAGTTATGCAAAAGGACTCAGGCATAAGTACACTAAGGTAACCTAAGTCTTGGCAATGCATATGTATACATTTTCACCAAAACCTAAACACTGAACTGTGGAAGGATTTACTTGTGTTTATGCTTATGGTAAAAACTACATAGTAGGTGAGTGGGAACCTTGTCCTGTGTTTTTTAACTTCACCTGCCTGATGATCTTCTGAGGTTTCCAGACAGAAAGCTCATGATTTCAGAAGGTAGTATATAAAATTATGTCACTGTCACCTTGTTGGACAGAAAGAAGAATACTAGACTCACTTAAACATAGTTATGTTACACTTAGGTATTCTATGCACATATGTATTAACCATACTTTTGTGTATTACGTTACTATACTTACGTAGTTAAACTGAGTTAGGGCTTCCAGTGAAACACTCCTTTGAAAATAGGTTATCATCACCAAACATTAAAAAAAAAAAAAAAAAAAAAAGAACTTGCACTTTTTGACATAGGAAGGTATTTTTATGCCTGCTTTGCATTGGGTTCTATGGAACATATGGCACTTAAACAAGGCAGAAAAAGTCACAGAAGGTGGATTAACAGCTCATATATCTACATGTTTTTGCAAAGAAATCAATGTGCATTTCAATGAATTTATGTTTAGGCAGACAGATGAGGAAATATTAAGTAAAAAATCACTAGGGAGACCATTAATACACAGACAGTAAAAATTGATTCAACTTTCTGTCCAATAGCTCATCAAACACAAGATTTTGGAGTTAACAACTGAATACATGGTACTGATTCTGATTACGCATGTTCAAGAGCAGTTTTTCCTTTCTTATTCTAAACCATTTTTTGAAAGATTTTATAAGCTTGAGAGGCCATACTTTGTCTCGTGAAACACATCAATCTTATACATACTGTTAAGTTTTCTTACATTCTTATCCTGCAACAAAAATGAAGGTAGCTTGCACCTGCAGATGTGAATGTGGACACTTCATTAGATACACTAATGGTCCCATTTGCCAAGCACATTTAAATACAATTAAAATATGCTTCCACAGAATGTGGGATAAATTAGTCATGAGCTGGTATGAGACACAGGGTGGGTTCAAACACAATGTATCTTATATAGGAAACTAATTTCTACTTCCCTAGGGTTTGCTTTTCTCTTTAAAATGCAAACCTTTCAGTCCTAGAGGCATAGTTCCCTGGCTGTTTGCTGTTGTACAGAAACTTCACATTTTTTGTTTATCAAATGCACTTAATCATGTGCTTAACTTGAGCTGTGAGTGAACACTACAGTATCTCTCAGTGTCATGGTGTTTCATCCATCCAAGAAGCAGTCTTGCTGAACTGTGGTCATCCTGTCTCTTCCATTTCCTTCTGCGAAAAGGAAGGGAGGAAGGAGAAAGGTCTTACCTTCATATGGACCTACCCAGGAATCCAAGCCATCCAGGTTACTTACAGATAGAACTATGCTTTCTGAATTTGTCTTACAAAACTGCAGTCATCCCTTGGAGCGTCCTCTGTAGCTCTGTCCTCATTAAAACAAGCTCTTTTTGTGGCATCATTTTACATGTACAGAATCTGCAAAACCTTATGCCATGCCAAAAAAGATTACTTTTATATGGCTATTGTACATCTCTTGCCTGTCAATTTCAGTTTGGAAATTACCACTTAGAAATGCTTTAGTATGTTCATCAGATAAACCATGCTTTCGGACTCACGGACTTGATTCTTTTATAACTTGCATGGGGATTGTATCCAGAGGTACCTGTCAGTATCTCATTTTCTTGGCCACTGTACAAACATACTGTAAGAGACAATCTCTCTTAGAATGAATGCTCTCTTAGAATGGGTAAAATGTGAAAACACAGCATGGCTTGGCAAGAATGAGGAAGCAGCAAAAGCAAGCAAATTGCTATGCCATTACTGAAGTCTCAACTTATTCTGCTTAGATGTTGTCAGTATGCAGCACGCTGTGTGCTTGCTGTGTGCTACTACGCAGAGAAATTTGTAAATACAAATACGTCTCCTATCTCTCCTATTAATAATTGGCATTAACACAAGATTTTGCAACTCTTTGCAGAAGGATTAAAACTTTAGTTTTAACATAAGCAGAACAGGAAAATAAGAAGTTTAGCTTCTGCAGGGTGGGTGGGTGTTTTTTTTGTTTGGTTTTGGTTTTGTTTGTTTCTGTTAGGGTTTTTTGTGACTTGAAATAGTAAGAATTCTATTTTACATTAGATTCAGATTTGGCTCTTTAAAGTGTTTAAACTGTTCTAAATTAATCTAAAAAATAAAAGCATCCACATCACTAGGGAAACCCCAGCAGAAGCACCAGATGCTAGACTTGTGCATATTCTTCAAAAGCAATCAGTTTGCTTCTATAAACCACTTCTAATATCTCTTATGACCAACTACTAATTCTATTTTTCCCCAGGAGCTCCTTACAAGCAGCTTTTCTTCTTTCAAGTACAGTTTACTGTTCACAGAGATTTAAAATGCACTATATTGATAATAGGTAACGGTCTTCTGACTAAGTGTTGTTTAGGCAAGCCTAGGCTTGATCACTGCTAAGTCTCTTGTGTGGGTAGTGACCATGACTGTGATCTCAGTCCAGTTACCAATTAAACGTGTCCTTTTCATATGAAAAACAACATCACTTCTCCAAGTAACTGCTTTAGAGAAGTAAAGCTCTGAATGAAATTGTCAGGCAGAACTTTCTCCTTCTGAGTGTTTTGATACCTTATCTCAAAAAATATTTATTATGAAGAACCTTAGTAAAGCATTCCAGTTTAAAACATTGTCAAGTGCCAGCTTATGGTATTTTTGCTCTATAAAAAGTCTTACTATTTAATCAGCTGACATATTTTTTGTATACCTTGAATTGTAGATAAACCATCAACATGTATGCCTCAACACTGGAAGAAACTACAACACAATGTCGTCCTACAAACATCTGGCTGATGTGAAATGGTTGCAGGCGTTTCTTTTATATCATGAAGAGGCACAGCTGTAATACAATTAAATAATAATCTTATCTTTTTAAGTATATTAAGTTGTAGTGTACTGGGTAATCTCTATTGTTAATGATAATTCACTTAATTCCTGAAGCTAGTTATGCCAAATTAGTGATCAAACCATGCTTTCCATGCTGAGCAGTCTGAGAAAATGTATTTTTCTGTTTCTTTTCTGTTCACAATGAATTCATTTCTATAGATGTATATATTGTTAAATCACTGCCTTTCTCAAAATCTTTTATGGAACTCGAAGAGAGCACTCAAAGAGAGGTTTCGTAGGATGCTACTTTTGGTACTTCTCTATCTAATCTTAGGTTTAAAGACGTGTTTTCAAAATCCAGCTAGGATTCAGTATACCTTGGATTTAAGGATGTCTAAAATCATTTCAGTTCTCCTGGCTTATGACCATCACTGCTTGCACTTAAGATTTAAGATTAATTTTTTTGATTATTAGTTGAAGAGGTTTAATGTGAAATAAACTAAAAGAAAAAAACAAACAAATAGGTAATGATTTTGTTTTCTAGAAAAGCCCACCCAAGAGTAGTTGGAATCCTGTTATGTACTCTGTATTTTAGTAAACAACACTAGTAAACAAATGCTAGCCAAATATGATCAAATGGCTTTATGGACACTATTGTTCATCTATTTGAAACATTGCTGTGTAAGGAATCTCAAAGGAATAAGACACAATATTTAAGTCACATTGCTGAAAATTTACTGTTCTTTCTATTTTTCAGTTTTACAAAAAGGACATTTATAATTCTTAAGGGCTCTGACCAGTAGACCAGGCTACTTTTTATATCAGTAGATTTAAAATTTAAAAATATTAAAAAAAAAAGCTGGAGTTATGCATTATCTTGATTTGTATACTTGGAGCTCAAGATACATTTCTAAAAGCACTGCCAAAAGTAAGAACTGATTCTCTTTACAGTTAATTTCATCGTAAGGTTCTTTTAAAAGAAAGGGATTTTTAGGTCCTAAATTTAATAATTACAGCTTTTCTCTTTATGGAAAGAAAAAATTTTGGAAAAAGAAAGCAAATACAATGAGATTTCATGATACTTTCATTCCTAATGCATAACCTTAACACCTCTTCAATTTATGTTTCTTTTTCTTTAGAAGTCTATTGAAGTATATAAAGATCACAGCAAAACTAATAGTTCAGTACTGCAAGCTGCTAAGCAACTTTTTTTACATTCATCTCAGTGAACTTCAGCAATGTGTAGGCATCACTGTGAGCACTGTGGAGATATGGACTGAATGTTCAGGAGTTACCCCATGAGATTTTTCCAGAATTGAGACTAATTTCTTCTGACTGTTAACCATGTGAACTGTGAAACTCCAGTCAGTAGGACTATTTGTTGCAAGATTAGTAAGTGCATAGTACTTTGAGAGCACTCTACATTGTTCTAGGGTCTAACAATATACCAGTAAAAGAGTAGCTATGGTCTCCTTTCTCCTGTAATATTAGTAATTTCTTCTAAATAAGCAGGTTTCTATTACCAAAATCCAAATTAAAGATCATTGTTATAGTTTTTACTATTGTCTACTTTGTACTTACGTATTTGTACAAAACTAAGCATATTAGGTTTGCTTTTTAAGGTTTCTTAGAAACTTTGCCTATAGCTTGCTAAAATCTGACTAGAGTCAGAGACTGCTGCAAACGAGCAGCAACAAAACACTTCCTGTTGGCACATTGTTATGGAGTAATCAGAACTAACACTAAGGAAATAAATTATTTAAGTTTTGAAGAGGCTTGACAGTGAAAGCGCACAAGCTTTGATTTTTTTATCCCTTAAAATAAAGCAAATAAGGCTGCTCGAGTGTGTGTTGTGATGACACCATTCAAGATGATTTTGGAATATCATTTGTAACATATTTTTGTATTTTCAGCTTTTAGCTTCTTATATCTGTTAAGAATTGGTCTCTGGAACTAAACTATGGGACACATAGAGAAAAGGGTATGCACATGTCAATTGAATTTAAAAGGCTTTGTCAGCTCCATAAAAAATGTCTAACGTGTGAACCAAACTGTATTTAATTGGTTAATTTTGTGAGTGCTCTGAAATGAAAGCACAATATCAACCTTAAATGGTATTATTAAAATAGATGATCTCTCCATTACATGATTTGTGAATATTTATGAGTAAACCTTTTCAAGCTTTAGTCATAGTCATAACCAAATTTATATAGTAACTTAAGCATAACCAGAATTTCTCTCTTTTTCTTTTTTTTTGTAAGAGCACACCAAATTACTCCAATCTCTAATGCCACAGTTTAATTTCTTTTAAAAGTATGAAACAGTAAAATTAATGCTTTGAATTATCTTTTTTTTAATCACTGCATAATTTCAAGGAAAAATTATCAGTTAGCTACGAAAAGAAGAATGTCATCACATTAGCATGTCATCACACACTAACATTGTCATCCTTATTCAAATCTACTCCCTCTGTAATGCCAATCTTGCTTTCCTAAGGGACCTTAATTTAAAAGGCTGACCATTAGTTCTTTATTCTTACACCATAGAAATCATATATTCTGTGATTTTTCTGCATACAGTTAGCACTCTTCCTGTACCAGTGACAAAAATTAAATTTAGATGATATATATCCAAGTAAGCGTTAAAAAGAAGCTTAGGAACTTGAGTACTTCTTGAAAAAGTGTACATTTTTCTTTAGTAAATGCCACAACTGACACATTTTGAAAATTTTATGTACCCATAACTAGTGAATAATTTTTTGTTGTACATATAAATATCCAAGCACATTTTTAAACCTCTTAATCACCTGTATTCTTTTATATTTCTTTTTATTTGTTTCATTTTTGCCATCACTTATTTGAACCCATAGCTTCTGTATTATGGGAGAAGATGCAAAAGCAATCATGATATGGAAAATATCATGATGGACAAATTCAAGGAAATCTGTATGAGGTGATATTCACCTTTATGTTTAAACTAACACTACTTCATCCTCCAAGGAAATACTGATGAATGAAGGTAATCTTTTTGTACTCAGCATCCTCTGGTGTATTAAAATTTTTTGTTTCAAATACTTGTTCTTTTTCTTTCTGACTCACCTTTTTACTGATAATTGATCACTCCTCTTATATAATTTGTGCAGGACCATGTAAAAATGTGACAGCAAACAACAATGTGAAAGCAAGTAAATGAAAAAGCCACCAGAAAGCAATATGCAATAACAAAACTGGTTTGGGAAACAAACTTGAAAACAAGAATCCCCTTAAATTAGGTTTCTAGGGTCACTCATATTTTAGATTACAGCACAGCAGAAAGATGCCAGTAACATGGAAAATCTGAGTTTTAGAACAGTTCCTAAGTTTTGTTTCTTGCATATCTTAGAGGTCAAAGTACTCACTTTTTTAGGAAGGTACAAAACCATTGGAAATCAATGAAAAGACTTAGACTTCAATGAAGCTAAGTTCTGTAAGAGCATCATGCTCATCACATGGATTGAAGTGAGCTGTCATACCAGCTGACTCTCACAGTTTCATTATCAGTACTTTGGCTCCATTTCCCCACACTGCTTCTTTTCTTGTTCTCTATTCACATAAGATATGTCTCCCACTGTAAAAAAGTAACTCACGCCTTTTTTTTTCCACCCCTTTGGTAATGCTGTAGGTATTCCCAGTGTGAAACAAATAAGTAAATAACGTAACCCTGGAGCAAAATCATAAAAGGTCTTGCTCTTTTTTTCCACTGCCCTGGATAGTTCTTTTTACAGATTGTCCCGTATCACATGTCTGAAAAATATCAGCAATGACTAAAGATATTCAACACAAATGCAATTTCCATGGTAAAATTGTAAGGTTACAATGAAGCTGGATTATTCACTGGAAATTTCTGTACATGCACCTCTTTTTCCTCCTTTCTTTACCCTTTGGTTTGTATGACGCTGTAGATAGCTTGATGTGTATATTAAATATATATTTCTTCCTTCCAGAAATTGTTTGGTATCATTTCGCCCTTGTTGCTTATCCCCCCCCTTGATTTCAGTGATGTCACGAAACATCGTCCATTGCCATGGCAACGATCAGTGGTGTGTGGCGTGAGCTGCGATGATTACAGGTCTGCGCTGCTCCACTGTTTTTTCCAGTCAGTTCACAGACACATCTTTTGTTTCACAGTATGTTCCAAGTTGTGTTATTAACACGCTTAACCAATTTTGTGCCTATATAAATGCCTGTCACTGTAGAAAAAACATTCCCCAAAGGGCTTCCCATACACCCTTTTATGTACATGCAGACCCACTGCTCAAGCTAGCATTTATGCCTTTGAGTGGCATTACCTTATCTTTGTGAAGAAGGGCATATGGAAGGGTTAATTTCTCATATGAAATAGCACTTTAGGTCAATTCTTCTTCCTAGGCCTAGAGGCAAACAGGCCCAAGCAGGAAGAGTGGGGCAAGTTGTGAACAGTTATTAAATCAGGGGGAGAGTACTGCACAAGGAGCTTTGCCTTAACAAACATCGTCACAGAAATCTTCCTCTTTTTTTTTTCTCTTCTTTTCTTTTTAAGAACAAAGGTTGAGCTGTGATTTACAACCCACATTCATGTTCTGAAAAGGGAGATTTTCCTGACACATCTCTGCCTGTGGAAGAGCTCTGATTCAGCTGTTGGAGACACAGAGCCACAGCTCAGCCTTTCTCACATGGCATGTAGCAAACATTTCTTTCTAAGCTCATTTAGTTACAGTTTGCCCTTGGAGGGAAGGTGGACAGAAAAACTCATTCTGCTTAATTTTGGGGTCATAGTTGCACAACATGTAGCTGTGAGCTTTCATGCACAATTTATCAAGGTGAAATAAGCTCAGCAAACATTTATCTGCACTTTTGCACTGGGTTAGCAAATTCTTTTGTCAAATTGTTCCCAAATATTTGCCAAGCACAGCAAAAAAACATGAAGTCTTCTGCATTACCTAAATCTCCATCTCCAAATTTTATGACTATGTTATTTTATGTAGTAACTTTCAGAAAATTAGGGGAGGGGAAATAAAAATTTTCTATTCATTCCTTGTCCTCCTTAAGTGCTTAAATGAATTTACCTTTCCATCTCTAACCCACTCAAAATCCTCGCGACCTCTCACAGCAAGTACAGGGCAGGCAAGGGATCAGGGCCAGCCAGCATGGGTTTATGAAAGGGAGGTCCT
>JAOXJM010000012.1:82049610-82060177 GCA_026413425.1 Tringa solitaria
AACCATATGTGCAAGGGTGTGGTACAGGGAAAGTGAGGGAAGTTGATTCAGTTGTAGTTGATTCAGTAGTAGACAAGAGGAGAGAGCTTACATTTGCTGTACAGAGAGAGAAGAGACATGAATTTGGCTTGTGTTTCGTTTAATAATAAGTCCACAGGTTAAAATGGAAGTCTTATTAAGAAACAGTATGAAGTATGTGCAAAGAGGTGCAGCCAAAGAGAATAGACTTCTAAGACTCCTGTTTCTTGAATTTTCAGTTCTATCCTTTGCTACCTCAGACACACTCAAAAATCTATAGGAAAAGAATATGTGTCATTTCTTTCTAGCGTGGTGGCAGTGCCAATAACATGCTGAGGAAGTCAAAGAGACAATGAGAAGAGGAAGCACAATATCAGTAGAGGATTTAACTTACCTTGTTACAGATCGGAGAAAGGTGACACTGAAGCAGGACACTAAGGCTGAAGTTTTAGATACACATCAGGACTCCTTCACGAAGATAACAAAAAGATAAATCCAGCATAGCTGTACACAGTTTACAAAAGGGGAACCACAAGAAAATGAGGAAACTAGCAACATGGAAACCATATCAGATGCGTAAAGCAAAAACATACCACCTGTCAAGAAAGACTTGAGAAATGACAAAGAGAAATAGTTAAACAGCAATGTAAAGGCAGCTAATAAATTAAGGAGGCATTTTTAAAAAAAAAATTAATTTGAGTCTAAGAAAATAACATAAATTCCAAAAGGCACAGTGTAGAAACATAGCAAGATGAATCATGAAAACATCTGAAGAACAACTTGGAAAGATTCAAAACTGATACTACACATTTTTTTTATATACAACAGGAGGGGGAAGCTTTCCAGAGAATCTGCAGGGATAATAGAACAACTGGGATATTGAAAGAATGTCCAAAATATATAAAGGTTATAACATTGATTATTTCTTTTTTATTTTTTTTTCACCCATATTAACTATGAAGGAGTTTTAAGTGTAGAAGCAGGGACCCTCCTTTTCAGAGTATGTGTCAGAGGCTTTGTCTAAAATTGAAGTATTGACAGAAAAGGTTATGGATCAAGGAGACGATGTGAGCAATAACAAATCACCAAGAACAGATGGCTTCTGCCCCAGAGTTTTGAGGGAACTCGAGTGTGAAATAGCCAAGCTACAAACTGTAGTGTGTAGAAAACTGACTCAGTGTCAGAGGACTGGAAAGCGGTTAAAACAATGCCAATTTTTAAAAAAGAGCTCCAGGGAAACTATGGATGAATAAAGACTGGAATTAAGGGACATATGGATAAATACGAGATGTCACAAACCTACTGGAGTTCTTTGAAAAGATTTACATGCATTTAGATAAAGGAGATCTGACTACCATTCCATTGGATTTGCAGAGTGCTTTCACTTACATACCTCATGAAAGATTTTTAAGAAAACTAAAAAGGGAAAGTACTTTTAAGGGTAAACACTAATCAAAAAAATGGGAAACAAAACTGAAATACCAAAATGATAGAAGCTGCTGATTCTGTTAAGCTATTCAGGGTAGTAAATACGATGTCCAGCTGTGAAAAACTGCAGAAAGTGAATGACTAGGAGCTGAACTGACAGCTGAAAGGCCGTGTAGACAACTGTAAGTTAAGTCAAAAATCCCTGCCTGAACTACTTCCCTTCTAAGATCCAAATCCTATCCTGCAGCACGAAGAATGCAGCATAGGTGAGAAAATCATCTCCCTGATTCTCCACCTCCCGGATTCTCAAATTTCATACTCCATATGTGTACTGCAGCTATCTTGAAAAAGCTGTAAAATAACAGTGATGGACCTGGCCCTTATTTACATGGTTGAGAAAGAACAAACCTTAAAGGAGGAACGAACACTTAATCCAAAGCCTCCCTGTGAAAATGTGTGCATGGTTGAGTCTTGTCTTCACAGCCCTTAACTCATGACAGTTGCAAACATGATTCACTTTATTGCATGCTAGGATCCAACCATGATCGATACATTTTGATCATTGTCATCATTACTTTGACAGAAACCAACGGTGCAATAAATCTGTGTCCTAATGCTTCTACTTGTTTATGATATAAGTGCAGGAGTAAATGCAGTTGGATTATCAGGAGCTATTAACTGTGGAGAAAATACTCTGAATATTCTGACCTTTTCTATTTATCCAACTTCACATTTTCAGAGTTCATTAGTTGTAGGACTCAAAAAACGGGCTACTTCAACAGATATATCTGCATTGCTGTAATGTGTGGCAGGTGTGTGAAGTTTCATAATGACATATGTAGATTATGAATGTAATCAAGCCAGGAGACCAAGTGCCATATAGAGTAAGCACATATGCATACAATGATGTATTTTGGTTTAGTCTTATGGCAACAGCACTTTGATTTAAATTCCAAATGAGATTTAAGGATGAAATTAAAATTTGCCCTATAGCTGTAATCATGGCATAGTTATGTCAGGACTGTGCTCCCGTCCACATCTAGTTAATAACTTGCCAGTTATTCATCTGAATAGATGAGGCAATGGACTAATTTGGGACAGTGGAAAAACTTCAGACAAAGTGATTGACTGAACTCCTAGCCACCTTCATAATTATGTACTTGAGTAGTTGCTGCAGCCCCTCTCACTGCCGTGGAGATCCCCCTCCAGGCAGCTCCTGCTACACCCAAACCAACCAGTATGTTTCAGTGTGTAGATTAACATCCTGGGTGGAGAATCTCACCCCCCCAGAGAGACAAGTCCCATCCAAAGACTCCCAGAGAGTTGCTGTTGTAGCAATTGCCATTGTACATGCATAAGAAATTTGTAAATTGTCAGTGAAAATAGCTCTACAAGTGCCAAAAATGGTTATATGAAAAAGCATGCTATACATTGGTTAGTAATTTGTACACCATTTAATTAAATTATTAGCAATAGATAAGTATGTGGAGGAATCTCACAGAATTGCAGGCTGGCTTTATAAGGAGTAAATAGCACAGCAGTTCGGGGAGTCTCACCAGATCCAGGTGCTGAAACACCATGAAATTTCTCACACTGTAGTTCCTGCAATGTGTTCATGAGTTAAGCGTCTTTCAGTCAGAAAGGAGTTGTGGAAAAGTCAACATCCATCACTAAAAAACTGTTGTTCCTTTCTTTAACAGAAAAATACTAACTCTATTACTTCTTTAATGGTAATTGTTTGCATTCTGTAATATAAAGTACACTTCAAATAGTAGTACCACAATTTTTACAATAGCTAAGTCTAGGTATCACAGATTTAAGATGGAAATTTTGCAATAAATTTAAATAAAAGTGTCATTACTATTACATTTTAATGGTATCCTCATTTAACAGTACCAGTAATACCTTTCAATAGAGAAGTATTCCATAGTTTCTTTTCTGGTTTAAGAAAAAAATCTCCTTCAAAGATTTAAATCTGAAAGTGTATAACAGAGTAACATTATACAGGTAAATGTGCAAGACAATTGTAATTGAAAAAAGCAGTGTATCAGCCTGTGTCATCCCTAGTGATAATCATCTTTTCCTTGATTGATCTTTAGGATTTCCGATTCACTCAAAATTTATGGATTTTTTATACCAAGCACCATGAAAAAGAGACTTAACTGGGCAATGTGCCATATTACTCAGAATTGAAATGTTCATACAAAAGGAAGAATCAAGTTCGCAAGGTGAGGCAAGATGTTGCATTTAACTTACCATTATTAAACTAGTGCTAACTAAAACTGATCTTGTTGGGAGAGAAGGAAGTGATAATGATTTCACTTTGAAAAAGAAGAGCTGAAAGTAATGGCATAAAGAAGCTATCTGCTGTTACTTATCCTTCCAAATCCAAATAATGAAGCTATTAGGAGTCAAGTTAAAACAAGCAAAGAGGTGAGTCTTCATGCAACATTTAGCAATGTTTGCAGAGGTTGTTGTGAAAATAAGAAGCTTACATTAGTTCCAAAGACTGGTTCGTGGGAAGAGAAATCCTATCAAGACCCTGAGTTCACACCACTTAAAAGGTTAGAAGGTGTATTCAGAGGAAATATCTTGTATTCCTGCCCTGGTTTTACTCTTTCCTAACAGTTAGTCTATGTCTACGCTGCTTATTTGTTTTCTCTTGCAGATGGTAAGAAGATACATCTCTAATATATCCTCAGGGCCCTTCCCGAAAATCTGAGAATGAGGTTAATAAAAGATACTAAGGGGGGACGTCAGGGGGAGAAGTGTTCAAGACAAGTTTGAGGAGGAGGGGGCGATGGGAGGCACAGAATTAACTGAGGGTCAAAGGCTCAAAAGTGGAAGAATAAGGAAACCAAAAGATAACCTGAAAAACAGATGCAGACACCCAACAGAGGCACACCCCCTGTTCCCTGAAAAGAGTCCAAGGAGCTCGATGGTGGGCACAGCTGGAAGGAAGATTCTGAGGTGGA
This sequence comes from Tringa solitaria, assembly GCA_026413425.1. Lineage (NCBI taxonomy): Eukaryota > Metazoa > Chordata > Aves > Charadriiformes > Scolopacidae > Tringa > Tringa solitaria. The sequence continues at coordinate 82,054,032 of JAOXJM010000012.1, forward strand.
GGAACCATTGGTCCAACCCATTTCCATGTAGCCTGCTGAAGTGTGTTTTAAGTTTATATTGTTCAGCACTGTCTGTTTTCTGTGTGTAACTCAAAATAGTTCCCAGTGGGAGAGTACTTACATTGACAAAGACAAAGCGTCTGTGCCGACAGATTTGGCAGTGGGGCTGCAGGCTGAATGGGCTATGACGAGAAAGATGATTTTAGTTTCCCACACCAGAACAGGATCTTCTTTCTTAGAAAAGAGATTAATGACATACAGAACGCTGAAGGTAAGGTAGACGTAAAGATGTTTTCCTTAGCTATGCAGTACCCGCTACAAGTGGTTGATATGCCTAGCCACGTAGCTTTGGGCTTTTTTTGATTGTTCGGGTTTTTTACGGAACAGTAAGTAGAAGGTTTTCAGTGACTCAGAGAGGTCAGTTCATTTAACTTACTTCTATGAAGAAAGTGTGAAATATCCAAGATAGTAAAAAAAGGAAGGAGAAAGATATTCAACTGATGTTAATAAGCCCTACTTTAATGTACACCATTGAGGTCCTTCCACCATTCTACAGTCGGACAGAAATAGCTGTGGTGAAGATTTCTTTAATCTCAAAATCTAGCTAATAATGGTAAGCATTTGGACTAGTCACCTCATTCAGGAATTCTATAATTACAATAATAGTATTTTTAAAATTTTAATTAAAGTACAACAATACTTAAAAATATAGTCTTACTATCTACTCTATTTTTACTAGACTCTAAATTGAAAGGAACTGCAGATAAGGTACAATCGACTCACATGAACAAGTTCATAAGCAGAGTTGAAAGTAACAATTACAGATGAGAGGCCTGGGAGCTTAATTCTGCACCATTGGAACTATTGAGCATTTGGCTTTGGAACAAGCACCAGATTTATATTTACTGTCAAGGAACAGAATATAGAGAGTTGCTGGAAGAATTTAAAATAGAATTTAAAAGTAGAATAAAATGGCACTTAATGTACTAAATCTAAAACACTGTGTGCATATGTAATCAAACTTTGCACCACGGCCAGTGTAAATCTTTTAAGGGTTATGATTTCTTCTTATTATGTATCGAAAGGGTGAACTTCCCTTTTGTTGCAGATTTTAATCTGTCTTTGACGGTGCTTACAGGTTTCATACCAGTTACTGTAAGTTGAAGTGTCCCACAATGACCATACATAAACATAAATTCAAACATCATCTGTTGATTTCCAGTTTCTTTCTTCCATTTTCCACATTTCTCTTATCATTCAATCAGAGTATGTTGCTGATAGAATTCAGTTTCAATATACGATGTACTTCGTTCCTTGGCCATTGCCTGCCTCTTGTTAGTTTCAGTGTTACTATCTCCCCTCAAGCATGTTTCCTTTCCTTTTCTTTCTCCTTAGCACTAGTGCTCATTTTATTAATTTTAACCATATTTCAGTCCTTTCTGGCTGCTATTGTATTTTATTTATTTGATAAACCCAGAATGAAAAAATAATCCAGCAGCTTTAGAAAGTCTTCCATCTCAGTCCACTGTTCTATAGCATTACACTTTGCATTGAACTGTCAACAGGATTTCTGTATTTTCATCGTATAATGATACAATAGTACAAATTGGTCTCATTTCAAATCGGTGAGGTGATATTCTCTAATATTTCGATAAAATTTGAATAGTCTGATACATTGCAGTCATTCAGTACTGGTTTATGTAATCTGTTAAAGGATAAATTATTTTCCCAACAATTAATTTATAAAATTGTGCATTAACTTACTTAGAGTTTAATTTCTTCCCTCTGTCCTGATTGTCTCAAATCACTTATACTTAATTTTATTACCATGATAGTTTTCATAAGAATTCTTGAAGTCATAATATGTCATAATAAAATATCAGAAACCAGAACATTTAAGGTAGAGGACACAATAAATTTACCCTCCATTAACCACTAAAAGAAGTCTTTCCTTCGGTGAAAACTGATGCAGCAGTTACTTTCCCCTCTCATTTAATCTGCAGTCCTAATATTCTTTCAGATTCCTCTCTCACAAATATTCTTATACAAGCCAATATATTTGTTTGGCATTTTAATAAAACCATAGCCCTTGTCCTATTCTAATTGTATTATTTTCTAGGAATTTCTATTACAATCTGGGGGGAAAAAAGTGGAGGGCTCTTTGTTTTGTTTTGAGTGCTTTTTACTACAAACATTGAGAAGAAACATTGGCCTTTCAGCATGTAGTTATGTTTGTCTTTCGTCATGTAGTTTGAATTTAAATGTCTTTTTTGTCCTTCAGTTTTATTATGAGAAGTCATTTCAGTACTGTTTTTCCTGCACAATTAGTGGAATTTCACTGGGTTTTGATAGATAAGTATGTACTTTGAAATGTTTTCAATATTTATTTTCATATTTTTAATATAACTTAAAAATGTATGTAGAATATTTACATATTTATATACTTGCAAAGGAGATACCTCCTATTCTTGTTGTTTCTTATAATAATGTTGATCAATTGAAAACTCCCCTGGTTTTTCAGTATGTTCTTATCTACATAAAGTAATTTGCAATATGTTTCTGAAAACTCTACTTTCCAGAGAGGTGACATATCCTACATAATGCTTTGGAACAGACTGAATTGGCTACATAAAAATGTATTCCATTCTTTCTAAATGTTTTTGTTTAAACTACATTTGAATTTCACATATGGAGGATCATCATGTTAGATCTATTGGGGAAAATAAAACTGTTAAACCGAAAAGCCTATTTTTCTGACAAAAGTGTGGAATCTGATACATAATGAAGGAAAGACGTTTGCAAGAAATGTACTCTGTTTACTGAATCAACATAGCATCAGGGTGGGAATGAGCTTATTTCAATGTCATTTTAATTTAATTGTTCCTTTCAGTGGAATCAAATTCCTGAAATAATGTGATGCATCTGTGAAAATGGCAAATCCAATCCTAAGGTGCTGCAGGCAAAACATTTCCAAGACAAGTAAGGAAGTATTAGTGCTATTGTATAAGGTTCCACTGCAAACTCATCTAGAAAACTATAAAGTTCTAGTCAGCCATATTCAAGAAAAAGTTACCAGAATGGGAGGAGGTACACAGAAGGGCAACATCAGGGGAATGGGCAGCCTGTACTTGGAGAAGATTCTGGTAGAAGACCACAGCTTATTTGTATGAGCAAAATAAAGCTTAAAAGGGGTATGATTGCTGTCTTGGAATGCATCATAAGGGAAACTCTTAGAAAAGAAAGGAGCTGTTAAAGCTAAATGTGAGTGTTGGCACAAACACAAATGGGAATGGAATGGTTATAATTTAATTTAGCACAGATATTGAAAGATGCTTGGCCATCAGGATAAAGAAGTTCTGAAAAAGCTTTCAGATTGATGAAGAAGGGCCTAAAATCTATTTTTAAGATGGTGTTTGATCAGTATTAAGGAACTTAGCTAGATGCATGTGATTGCAGGGTTGTAGTGAGCTGCCTCACTGCTAAATATGCTTGTATGTATCATCACGGCATCATACAAAAAAACAAAGTGGTGAAATAACTGTCAGTTTCAATAGGAAACTGAGTGATTCTCTTTGAGGTGCTCTGATTTTCAATTATTCTCTTTTACTTACAATTGATGTATTTTGTGCTGGATTTGACTCTGAAGAAACCTAAGAATATCTTTCACTTGCTTTCAATGATCAACTTTTTTTTAAGCTGTTGTTCTAGTTGTACCTTATAAGATGTGCTAGTTAACCACCATTTGTCCCTGCAGGGTTTTGTTCCCTTCTACTCATATGCTGAATTAAGGAGAGGAATATAAAATTTCAGAAGAGATGTGGAATTTCCTCAAGTGGACACACAGGTCACTATTTTTGAAGAACAATTCTATGCTCAGTTTTAATCTCAAATTCATTGCATATTGAAATCCAGAAAGTGGAAGCAGCAGCTAAAGGGCATGTTCCTGAAAAAATTACTGCATTTCCAATTGTAATAAGTATCCATCATTCAATCATCAATGAGTGATGTATCATCAATCACTGAAATCAGGATTATATTTTGGATACTGGCATTGTGTAGTAAGTAGCTGGTGATTTCAATCTATATACTAAAAGACAAACCGTGTGAGGTTTGAGATGTACCTGCAAGATTTCCTCTATTGCCAACAATGTTCCATTACATAACTAAATTTTCAGTAAAGTGGGAAGTAAATGAGAAGTAAGGATCCATATGTTTTTAGAAACGGTGTTAAGATTTTGATTCTGAATCATTTCCGGTGCACTTTGTTCATTGACTAATAAAATCCACTTTTGGAAGAGAAACGCAGATGAATTCATTTAGTTTGAAGTTAATATCGTAATCCACACAACTATTATCTTCAGAATTTTTTAGAGACTTGCATTAGCAAATACACTGAATGTATCTGGTTTGAGTTGAGTATTCTAGGCCTTTCATATATACATCACCAGAACAGTAGTAGGGGTAGGTCAGCCTTCTGTTGTGTCTTTCTTTCTGTTCAACATGCTGGAAAATAACAAGGAAACGGAGATTCCAGAGGCTAAACTTACAGCTGATGTAAATATCAGATATGAAGACGAAATCTGTCAGATTTGTTTTCAGCTCTTCCATAAAGTTCAATGTCTGAGCTCAGTCAAATATACGAATGCTTCATCCCTCAAAATCCTACTTTTGTAAAATCGTCAAGGGATATTCTGGAACTTCAGCAGAGAGAATACAGGTTACTAGCCAAAAGACAATACCATTAATATTTTCTGAGAAGTGCAAAGGCACAGGATAGGTAAAAGCTCCCCTACCGAAAGTATACAATGTAAATATTTTCAAGAAACTGCATTTTGTCTGGTACCAGTCACTCAATTCTGAGTGGACAGAAGACACAGTGAACATATGCCACACAACAGGAATCAGTTGTTCTCAGCTCCACCAGCTACCATTATATTTTTCCCAGTACTGCTTAAATTCCATTAAATTGTATCTTGATTCAAAACAGTATGTCTAAAGTATTAGTTGCTATCCCTGAGACTACACATTTGTGATCCACCAGTAGTGCCATGTCACTTGATAGTATTGGCTGACCCATCTGCCACCTGGGCCCTTAGGGTTAAGTCTGCAGGCTTCTGTCAGGTAGTTTGTTTGTCAAAACAGAATGATTTCTGTCTGACCTACTTATCTCCAGTTCATGTCTATAAAGCACCATGCCTTGAAACTAGTTCATTATTAACTTTACGTGCAGCAGCCACACAGATGTGATAGCGGCACTTGTGATGAATGGAGGTGCCCAAAACATGGGTGAAAAATTTGTATTAATTTTCAGTTTAAGTATTACACCTATCAACAAGAAAAATCAGATCATCAGATAGTTAGTGACTGTTTCTCTTATATCACAGCTGAGATTTAACTATATAAATAGAACTTATACCTTTGTAACCATTATCAAGCACACTAAACTTGATAGTATGGGAATATACATAGATGTGTGTGTATGTGTTTGTGCCTATATATGCATATAAAAGGTTGTTGTTTTCAAACAGCAATTCTAAAAATAGTACTCAAGTTCCTGGTATCTAAATGAATCTTTATCTTTCAAAGTTGTGCTTCTGTCTATTGTTTTTTAGTGGGCTTGTCACTGAAGGCAGTTGTCAGTTGTCAAGGATTCAGTATTTTTTTAAAAAACTTTCAGACTAATTATCAATTTAGGATACTTTCTGGAGACACTAATTTCTGAAAAACCTGACCATGAGTGATGAAGCAGAGTAGTGTTCAAAGCATTAACACATTCTAACATAGTACAGCTGTTCATAAAAGTGTGGGAGGAAGTTCATGAACTGTTTGAGAAGAGGGAAAAAAACATTATCACTGAATTAAAGCTCTGCTTTACATTTCAGTTCAGCATTGCAGTATCCAACTGCCTTAATTTAAAAACATACATAAATTTGTCCTTATAAACTGAAAAGATGTGAATACAAACTGGCATCTGTTTGTAATGAAACCAAAGGACTGGATTTCACCATTCTTGACATGAAAGATTAATCCATCCTTTTCCCCCTCCCCTCTGTTTATTGTTTGAACGTATCTAGGAAGAACTTAAAGAGTGAGATCATAGAATCATAGAATCATTCAGGTTGGAAAAGACCCTTGGGATCATCGAG
>JAOXJM010000012.1:82103776-82114199 GCA_026413425.1 Tringa solitaria
GACTAGATGATCTCCAGAGGTCCCTTCCAACCCCATATCATACTGTGATTCTGTGATTCCTGTGTCAGCCATTTCCTTTTTTTTTCTTTCCTCCTCATTTCATCTCATTGCTATTCTCACTGGATTATTGGAGATTTGCGAAGCTATTCCTTCTAACAAGAAACCTTATTTCTCCACAGACTTGAACTTGATACTCTACACTGTTGGAAATTGTTCATTACTCTTTCTGTCTGTGAAGACAGTTTTTATGGAGGCCATTTCTTCTGTTAGGAAATAGAAGCTTCACGTGGCAATAATCAGTCCTTTTACATTGTTTCCTTTATGAATAAGATGTCTGTCACAATTTATCCCAGTTTCTAAGGTGAAACAATTGATGTGGTACTAATCCGATCAGATGGAATCTGGACATTAATTATTTTTTTTATTTCATTTTTTTAAATCATTATTTTCCTAGTTTTAAATTTCTGATCTTAACTCATTGTTGGCTTTTTTCTGTATAGGCTCAATCTTCAGTCTCATTGCAATAAATTTCTAACTTATTTTTGGTGTCTGATGCTGAAAAGGTTCCTACCAAAACTGCACTTGTGTGAAGTGAGAAAGCAACATTGATACTGTTTTTTTCAGAAGAGAAATAAGACACAGAGTTTTTTTCTCATGCTTTTTGGACTGAGTGATTAGATTAAAATTTATATCCAATAGTATATTCCATGAATTTAGCAGATAAGGTCAATAGGGCAGAACATAGTTTGCTAAAGAGGGTCAGTACATGTACCTGCCATGCAGCAAATTTTTTAATAAAGGAGCACAAGCAAAATTCTTGAGGTTTGCCTGAAAAGCAGCAAGAAGAGGCCATGAGAAAAGAATCTTATAAAGACCAACCATCCAAATATAAGTTAGCCATCCGATGTAGGCAACAACTGAGCAATAAGCTACAGCCCAACAACTGCGCAGATCTCCTGGATTTTTTTTATATATAAACCTCTGCTTTGGCAAACAGTCTATAGTCTACTCTTCCTTTGTTGGCAAAGGGTTTATGCCTGATTACAGGTATTAAATAGCAGGAATTACCTCCTACTGCAAAGGAGCTGATTTTTCTGAAATCCTCAGTGGCTGTTTGGATCAATAGTTAGAGATCTTTGCACAAAGAGAAACTAGATCAGGGAAAGGGACTGTGTTAAAATATCTTATGCCCAAGTGGATCTTCCTTCATTGATCAAAGTATATTACACCAAAGCCAATGTTATTGCAGGTGCCTTGCTGAGTGATACCTACATTAACATGTTTCCAAAGAATGTGCCTTAAAATATAAAAAAAATAAAAAAGATAAAGGAAAAATATCACCCTTCACCCACACTGTGAATATATACATGGACAAGAATTCAAAGGAGAAAAGTAACTGGAAATTTAAAAAATATTTTATCCACAAACACATTATTTGTCTTTCTTCACAACTTCTTCAAACCCTTGTTAAACACTTGGGACTGTTGAGATGAAACTGGGGAAGGTGCAGACTGCACTGCAGTGATAGACTAACATGAGAACAAAATATGGGGAAAAAATTTCACCTGGACTTCTAGAGTATTAACAGAATTGTTGTTACAATGTGGAATAATTGGGTTGCTGTACTTGCCAATGCTGAAACCTTGCCAAAATACTGTTTCTGGTAAGGTTGGTAAGAATGTAGAGACTGACAGCAGAGGGAATTAAAAAGAGCCTAACAATGATGTAGGCTATTTTGTATACTGACCTGTAAGGACTGAGTCTAAAGACAGAGGTTTAAAAAGTCCAGAAAAGAAGACACTAAAAGAGGATACAAGTTTCCCCAGAAAACAAGCTTACTGAAAATGATCAGTCAGTTGTTATCTATGTTTGTTGGTTGGTTTGTCTAGTGAGGGGACTGGTAAAATATAATTATTATATGTGCTGAGTTATTAGCATAAGTTGTTTGTCTGCAAGGCTAATTATAAACAGGAAAAAAAGTTTTCTTGTGGAGGTCATAAAATCTTTTTCTCTGTAGATATTTGTAAAAAAGAGGCAGCCATACAGCTTTCAGGCTGTGGGTTCAGGTATATTTATTTTCCCTCATATAGGACAGACCGAATGGACTTCCTGAGGTCCCTTTGAGGCAAGTGTGTTTAGAATTCTTTTAAATTTATTCTTTCTCCTCAGCCTGCCTGAAAACCCTATGTTGTGCTATATAACTTGTTTTAAAATTAGTTCTTCGGAACCTTTAATAGTACAGGAGCATTCAGATTGTAACACTGATAATCTAGATTTAGAGAAGCTTTAAGATTGTTTGCAAGGCCAAAAAATATCCTCAAAGGAGTTCATAATAGTTTCTTGCAGTAATTCCCTGATTTTACGATCCCCAAATCAACAATAGCATAGATTCTGTCTTTCTGCCTTTTAATCTGAGGAAGCTAGATTCTTTTCATTTCCCTTTTTTTTAAGATTGCCTTTCTTCATTTTCAATAGACTCAGCATGTTATTTCCTCTGAATAGATAGATATTTTTTCTATACAAGGTATCACACTACATCAGACATCTATTTGAAACAAGTAACCTTTGAAGCTAATTTTTGTTTCTGGTATATCTTTCTAATCTTTCTTTTTAAATAGCAATAGTCAATAGCAAGGATAATAATTTCTATCTTTTGTTATTATTCTCACAGTCTCCTAAAATAATATATTTATCCAAACATTTCTATTGTTTGGATTATAATATTCTCTGTATAGGATCTGAACTAATGATAGAAGCCAGAAGCTATGTTTAAACCTAAAAAATGCTAAATAATTTTAACATAGATCATTACTTATTTTCTCGTTATTCTTTAGTTACATAGAACTATTTAATTTGGGGAAAACTGCTTTTGATATGATTGCCCTTTTTTGTTCGAATAAGCAGAGTGAGAGTCTGTGAAAGAATGAAAGCTGAGCCAGACTTGGAAGATGTCATTAGCAGGTGTCTTGCAAGCCCTCCTGTCCTGGGCTGTAGAGCTTATCTAACCACCTCACTTGCAAACTGCAAATGGTCTTCAGACTGAATAAAAACAGATCAGTGAATTCATGCATGAACCACAGAAGATCTGCACGAGGGAAGGGCTGTTCACAGCAAACACTGTATATTCATTTATCTTTTTAATAGGACTTCCTCTCAAAGTGCTCTTACCCAGACAGCAAAATCTTCTCCTGACCTCAATACTTACATACATCTTCACATGCAGTCTTTCAATCTTTTGTCCTCAGAGAAGGATATCTGTAGGATAAAGCTAAAGAGTACAGTGATAATGATTTAGGATAACCATCTTTCCTGGAGGAAACAAGGGATAATAAAAAAATAAAGCACAAGTGTTTGGATTCGTTTTCAGCATTTCTGAAAGCAATACTATTTTCCTTTAGTAGAGCATTCATTTTTCTTTTAGATGCATGTCTCTATTTTCCTCAGACAAACACTTCTAGTTTTGTGAACTCAGTCTTAAAACAGTTGTTACATAAAAACTCTTGACACTGCACAAATCTCTTTGACCAAAGCAACCATTCTTGCCTGCCTTGTATTTAAAATAGTAACTGGTATAAAATTTAGTGCAATAACTACAGGCAAAAGAACTCAGATATGATTAGGGAAAAAAATTAGACCATGCAAGATTTCTAAAATGGCATGGCCATGTTACTAAGCCTCTGAATACATACATGCACACAGACAATTTTTGTACACTGTTGTTATTTTTGTTGAACTGCAAACTTTAAACTAGATTTGTGCTTTCCTGAATGCTCAGCACCTTCCTCCAGAGGCAGTTACTAAACTGGGCTGATGATTTGTGTATTTCAGTCTTAACATTTATACCAGTAATGAAATCCTTTGCTGTTGATGATTTTTCTTTTTCTACACTGTTTCAACCAGCTTTTAAAAAATGAGTTACAAAGTTTGCTCTATTTAATGTATTGCATCGTAAACTTCAACATGCAGACATGTATTGAATAGGATTTTAAAACTAGAATATGAAAAAAAGATTGACATTGCAAAAGAAATAACCATATTTTCATTTGCTAACAACATCTTTTCTTCATGACCTGTACAATATTCAGCATTTAGAAAATGCAGTTGGGTTTCTTGGTTTTGAGTTACTATATAAAACTCACTTCAAGCGGTTGGAAACTATTTCAAAGGTTCAGGATATTGAGATAACACTCTGTTTGGGGAAATGCTTCAAGATGCCAGTGTGATCAGGCAGACAAAGGCAGTATCTCCAGAATTTTTGAAAATATACTTAAGAGTTTGGTGGAAGAGAAGAAATAACAGAAAAGCTCTCTCAATTTCCAATGCTTTCTAGTGTTCATTAAATAAACCTCTGAATGATGACTTCTCTGGAATTTATTTACCTATTTTGAACAAAAAGATAGTTGGAAACAAATGTTTACTTTCACTTTTACTCTTTCATTACAGACACCTCTGGAAGTTAACTTTAAATTACTGGCAGATAAAGACAGATTGTCAAGTTTCAAATAACTTGATTGTGCATATCTTTTTTTCGTCAAATATTCTCAACAGAGTTTAATTTGGTGGGGGAGGGAAGAAAACCTGTTAGAACCTCTCAGAAGCTGTTCTGCAGCTAGTGATACAATTTGCTAACATTCTGATAATCAACTACAAGCAATGTAAAAAACCTCTCTTGTATAAATGACAGTCTTACTGTAGCAATTACCTCTAAAAATTCATAAAAACATCTCAGTTCACCCTTATGTGATCTATTACTCTCTTTGTTCACCATCACTTGTGTTTTGGGATTAGGCAGCCTAGATTTGATGCCCTATAAAACCAATATTTACTCCACCCTGCCAGAAATGAACAATGTCTAAATAGCAAAGCACTAAATATATACAATGATATTTTTGGAGAACACACCTATTCTAGAAATACATTTTCACTTCAGTGGCGACACAAGGCCTTTGCGCAGAGCTGTATAAAATATGAAGTGCCTAGATATGTGTTCTGAGTTAAAATGAGGTGTCTTAGTGTGCTTACAGCCATTTCCAGATACTTAAGAAAATGAGGCTATCTTCAATAATACACAGAGCAACTAAATTTTTTTGTTCTGCTCAGTGAACTCGGGTTTATTAATTGTTAGGATTCACCATATGTTAAATGCAAGGCAAGAAGAAGTCTTAACTTTTAGCCATCAATTCCTAAACACTGAAGTCAAGATGCAGTTAGAGGCCTAATCATAATAATTATGGAGCAGAAAGGCTTTGAACTCCTCAAGATTTACTGTGACAAGGTCAGTTTTATTCTGTGATGAACTCCTACAAAAAGGAACATAATGAAAATGGGAGGCAGTACTTTAGAGTGCGAAGTCGTCTTTGCTCTTTTTAATATAATAACAGTATTTTAAACCTTAATATTTTATATACATGCATGTAAAAACAATATTAGATTTTGTGGGTAGAGCTTAAGATGAATTTCAAATTGGAAACTTTTTCTGTTGGCCTATGAAAAAACTGAAGAGTCAACTCCATTCTGAGAACACCCCTTAAAGAGCTGAAAATCACAGCTGATGAAAATATTTGTATTTGAGTATAGCTTAGCTACTAGTTCATGTTTTACATAAGATGTGCAAGTTAGACTCTATTTTCAATTTCTGCTTCTCTGACTTCATTATTTTCCTAGGAATATATTTAATTTCAGAGTAAAGAACAGTTTCTTACTAATAAAGATGCAGTACATCAAGATAATGACAGGTACAAGCATAAGCCATCACATTCTCTCAGCACATAATACATTCATCAGAATGTGATTTTTATCTGTACAGTTCTTCATTTCTTCTCTAAAAAGCATAGGACAGAGTCATAAATTCTACTTTCAGCAAGTGCTGATGGAGAAGTCAAGATGTGGGAGAAGCAAGTTTTTACATTAAATAGTCTTGCTATTTTCTTTTGGTATTTAAATAGTTAAATCTGATTTAATCTTTTGATTGTTTTTTTTCAAATTGGCTGCAGCTTAACTGTAGGTATATTTGATTAGGTTTTATTGATTTTCAATCTGCTTTTGTTTACTCAGTGAGTTGATTACTTCCCCATTTCTTGTAAAATTTTCTTTTCTTTTTCTCCTTACTTTATTTTCCACCACTCCATAGTATATATTTCATCTTCTCTTGTTATTATTTCATTTGCCAGAAAGTTTAAAAATATCAGGCTGCAGATAAAAAGACTTATATAATCAGGTGACCTAATGCTGTAGTTAAATGGAGCAACTTCAGCTGAACTTCATTTGGAGTGAAATCAATCATTCTGACACCTTGAAAATCCTCAGTGTCTCACTTATATTTTCTAAAGATGACAGAATACTCTTCTTTTTTTCCCAGCTGCTGTAAATTTCTTTCCATCAAATTTCATTTTTACAAGAGTGTACTTCTCCATTTTACCTGTATACATAGATTAGGTTTTTATTGCCCCATACTAAAAGTTTAGTCTCCATATATTTGGTATTCATCTCTGAATTTTTCCCTTTGAATTAATAGGTTATCGCTCTAACTTCTTACTTCTTTACCTGTCTGGGGTTTAAACAACAAAATGTGTGTATTTGTTATGTCAATGTATATGATGATTATTTGATGCTCAAACTTTCATTGACATAAGGACAGGGAGATCACTCACCAATTACCATCACGGACAAACCAGACTTGGCTTGGGTAAGTTAATTTAATTTATTACTGGTTAAAAACAGAGTAGGATAATGAAAAATAAAAAACTAAATCCCAAAGCACTTTCCCTCACCACCACCCTACAGATTGCCACAGAGCAATGCTTTGCTGCTGAAAAGGAGGATGTGATATGTTTAGAAAGAGAGATGAACTGTCTTGAATGGCATTAGCATTGGTTTGTAATTCTGATTTGTGTGAGCCTTTGAAAACAGAAAGAACAGAGATTGGTAAGGCAAACTCTGCTCTTATCTGTGCATGACTCAGTGTGTTATGCAGTATGGAGGTAAATGGCTCTACCAGCAAATGCAAGATAGGTATGTGTAAAAATCTGATATTTTTTCTAGCATTTTAAACCTGTTTTGTAGAGGCAGGAAAGATATAATGCAATATAGAATAGTGGGCACTCAGACTTAAAAGTCTTAGACCCAAAAATTTGTGAGCCAGTGTACAAGCTGTATCTCCCTGTTATTGCAACAACCGGGATTTCCTGCACCCATTAAGTATTTTGCAAAGCCAAGTGAAGAGAAAAGCAAGTCTAGAGTACAGCTTCCATTCCTTTCCTGCTTGAATAACCTTGAACTCTATATAACTGAGAGCTACCAAAGCTTCTTAATAGCTGAGTGCCACTATTAACTAAAGTGACCTGTAAGAATATTGCAACAAAATTTATTTTTTTAATTCTGCTGTCTGAAGTTTTTTGTATGACACAGTAAAACATGAGAATCAAACGCTTCCAGGAATAAAGTGAGCAGCCTGTTAGGATTATTGCTGACAGCAGCTTTTCATTACTTCAGGAATAGAGAGCTAATGAGTTAAATCTATAATGAGTACCTCCAACCTTCTCTGCAAGGTCTCAGCTATGCTCGCAAACCAAGGGAAGCAGGGCCAGGTCCTACAGGTGTTGACTGGTGAGGTCTTTCGTGGTGTTGCCACACAGCCTCAGGCTTCTGAGCCTGTCATTCCTCCAGGCTGTACTGCAGCACACCAGTGTGCTGCATGGGCAGTGGCAATGCACCATAGCAGCAGCCTGTGTGCTCAGCCTGGCCTTCAGCACCCAAGCCTGGGTTGCCCAAAGCCTGTCAGCCATAAGAAGCCCAGGAGGCCCAAGCGAAAGGATCTGTTGGGCAACAGGCCCAGCAGCCAGCCGTAAGGCTAGTGCTCTGTTATTTGGGCAGGGGCCAGAGTAGGGTAGTACAGAGAGATCTGCTGTGTGCTTTCAATTTTAATTCAGAAAAATCACTGGCACAGGTGTACCTGTCAAAACACTGTCCTTCAGAGTGTCCCTTAAAAAAAGATAGATTACTCTATCTATGAAACACTTCATCATAATAAGAGTCCCATAATTCAGTGACCAGGATGAGAAAGAGCATATTGTTAACCATTTAAAAATAACAGGTGGGAAGTTTAACTTTCTCATTCCTGTCTCAGAGTCTACCTAGAACGCTCTCACTCTTTTGGTCAAATGTACATATTAAAATCTCTCCTTAAAACATCTGAGACTGAGAATATGTTATACAAAAAGAATTAATAGAGTTAGGTAGAACAATTTTTTCAGAATCACAGAATGGTCAGGGTTGGATGGGATCTTTGGAGATCATCTAGTCCAACACCCCTGCCAAAGCAGGTTCACCTAGAGCAGGCTGGACAGGAACGCATCCAGGTGAGTTTTTAATATCTCTAGAGAAGGGGACTCCACAAAGTAAATTTTTAATTACTAATTTGAGTAGTGGGAAATAAACACAGAAACACTTAAACGTTTCTTTCCCTCTTTCTCAGGTTTAACTTCACTCCTTCACTCTTGATTCTTCTCCTCCCACCTTCGTTACCACCACAGTTTATCCTCAGCCTCTTCAGCAAGGACAAGGGCAGAGAAAAGGCAGGGACAGGGAATTAGGGTCAGTACATGATGGTTTCTCTCCTTAAAATGCCCAGCTTTAAGACACAGAAACCCAGTTTCTGAGTCTTATGCAATGGCCTCTGTAAGTAAAAGTAAAATCTGAGTGATATCTGTCCATGTGTCTATATACACTTACATATACTTTAAAGTTTTATAATTTTAAATTACTTCAAATGAGAACTACTTGTTTTGCCTTCCAGAAGCTGAATGGATAAGGTTAATTTGGTTTGTTCCATAGAAATATATGTTGCAGTATTATATAACTCCTGTTCTCCAGGATCCCTAAAGGAAAAGAATGACCACTGTTCTTAGTTCATAAAAATCAAGGTATTTTTATGAAACACATTCATTTCTTACCAACAGAAGATCTTCTAAAAGTGTTTATTTCACAAGGCTATCCTAGTGAGAGACTTAATAAATTGATCTTACTATAATGTTCCCTATATACCCACCATGTGCATCAGCTTCTCAATAAAGGATACACTATCCCTTGGAGACAGGTTAGATGCAGTCAGCTTATCTTTCTTTCAGATATCCTGTTTAAATTCTCTAATAACTGAACTCAACAATTAAATAAGACGTATTTAATTGGTACAATAAAAAGCTTAGGATAAGCTGGCACAAATTCTGTGCTTATGCCAAAGCAAAGGAGACTTGGGGGTTAAGTGCAAACCCTGTTCTACATCCCACCTGCAGATGAAATGAAAACTTTTCTTGGTCCAGCTTTTCTATCTGGAGAAGTGCCATGTATACTGGTAAATGACAAAAGCATTGCTTTGGAACTGACACCTCCTTCACCTCAGAAATGCAAATATTCTGTAAGTTTTTTATCAACACCTCTTGTTGACTTCCTGGAAGCTGGTCATTTGCTGGAGGAGTACTTTTAGTATTTCATATTTTTGGTATTTCTTCTTAATATCTTTCCTTGCCAGTATTATTTATCTTCTTATCACTCTCTTTTCTGCTCCCATTTTTAATTTTCCCGCATCAATCCCCTTTTCCTGTTTTGTGCTTTGTCTTCATGTCCTGGCATCCTGCTACTGATCACTGCATTATCCAAGGTCACCCCTTCTTCCTCAAGCTGCATCACAAAAGTTTATTTCAGAGAGGTACATAGGTAGTGGTTTTGTCAACAAGTAGATCAGTTATGTATGGGGTCTAGAATACTTACACTGATCACATGCAGAACCTGAATGAAAAAAACCTCAACCATGGAACATAAAAGAACAAGATCAAGCCACTCAAATTCCAGCCTCTTATCTTCAGCACACACTAACACTTTTCTTCCACATCTTTTACACGTCTATGTTGTCCTCCTAAATTTAAAATTTTCTACTGAGTTTCTCTCAAAATTCTTCTTACCCCTGTCCTTTAACTCTTCTGTCTTGTCCTATCTTATTTCCTCTTCTACCCAAATCTTTTCTTCTTGATCCTAAATTCGTATTTCTTTGAGTCAGGTGGTCTCCTCATCATATCAGACACTAAAATAACCTTTGATACCTACAACTATCATGTACTGCCAAAAATGCAAATCTTTAATTTTACTGTATCTTATTTTCTAATGTTCCACTAGTAGCAATACTGTTGGGTGGATTGCATGGACTGGGTTCTTTTTAAGGCTTTGTCTACTAAAGACTATTATAAAAAATTTCTAAATTATAATAAAAGCAGACAAAAAGATAAATAATTCCCCACACCCCCAAGTGCAGCTTAAGTTATTTTCTTTGTGAATGAAGATTTATCATTTTTTTCTAATTTTCTTATTTAGTCATACAATCACATTCTGTAATGATTACTTGGCTCAGGACAGGGTGGGCTATTATGGTTCT
>JAOXJM010000012.1:82114299-82126423 GCA_026413425.1 Tringa solitaria
TGGGCTATTATGGTACTTCGTGTAAAAACTTTTGGATTTCTAAAGTACAGGACTATTCTTTACACAACATTCTATATTTTTTTCCTCAAACCTCTACCATCATCAAATGTCTAATTTCATATGAATGTTAAAATCAGTTGCTAGACAACATGTAGGAATCATTTCTGAATGTATGTAGGTGGCTTTTTAGGAGGCCGTTTAGGAGGCAAAAGATCACCAGCACAGTCATTCAGTTAGAATGAGGAAAACAGTCATAGAGTTATTTAAGTCTGGTATTTAGAACATCTTTAGTTGATAGAGTTGTATTCAGTTTGGACCTAGCCTAGGTGAATTGACTTGTAGGACCAGTTAGTATGACAAAAATTAACACAGTGTAACATATATAATTAAAGATTTACTATAATAGGAGAGGAAATTTTTAGAAAGATATATACTATCAGTAAGTCCCTAGCGCCCAGAGGGACTGCACATGCAATCATATTGAAAAATATGGAAAATTTAAAGAGCAACAAGAAAAAATAATAACGTAATTACTGAAGAGTACTATAGAGTACCAATACTGCAAAGTATTGCTATTGTTATGACTAAAGAGCTTTAAATTTGAGTAATACAAGCAAGAAAAATTTTACGTGTTCTGGACAATTAGTTAGAG
This sequence comes from Tringa solitaria, assembly GCA_026413425.1. Classification (NCBI taxonomy): domain Eukaryota; kingdom Metazoa; phylum Chordata; class Aves; order Charadriiformes; family Scolopacidae; genus Tringa; species Tringa solitaria. Next base: position 82,114,952 of record JAOXJM010000012.1, read on the forward strand.
GAAAATATGGGACTGCCCAGAGAAAACATTTTATTGAAATTTGGGAGGAAGAGCTAAGGACATATTAAAACTTAATGCTCCATTATTCAACCAGCAGACAGACAGTGTTAAGATCTGATTTGTCACTCCATCAATCCTCAAAATTAAGGACAAGCGCTGTTGGTACTATAACTTAGTCTATAACATAGCAAAATCAACCACAATAGCAAGACATAGAAGGTAACACAACAATTCACATTTACTAAATCAGTTCTCTTCTAAGCTCCTGTTGCTTAGACACTGTCTAAACAGTTGGGCCCACTTGACCATATACATTTTACCTGGCTGCAGGATCTTTCTCATGGCAGAAATGTGTGGTTGCTTTTGTAATTAGTTAAATGCTTTCTAACTTCTAAAGCTGTGGCTGAAGTGCACAAATTCAAAGCCTGCCTTGTGAATAAAAAAACCCCACTTGTGTCATACCTTCAAACCAAGCTCGACACATTGAAACACAGTCTTTGGGGCACAGGTGGAGGGCAGGAACGACCTGGTGACTCTTAGCCGGGTATCTCCATAGAATTTCAGCCAGAAAGGCTGATGACTGCATTTTCCTCTCTCATCAGAGAGCAGAAAGGCCCAGAGCATCATGAGACAATACAATAGAAGTTATATTTTGCTGTATAGATAGGGTCAGCCATAGGCAGAAAAAAGGAGGAATTGCATGGTTTATTTTTCTCTTGCAGTATGCTGTAATCATCTCAACAAATGTGACTTCAGATTGGTATTTGCACTATTCTTTTGTGAGAAGAGTCATAAGTTCAATTAATGAACAGTGAGCCCCCACCAAGAAAAGCACTATTTACTCAGAACAGCAGTATTACAGTGGAAATGGAAATGAAAATTAAAAGGAGATGTGCCTGTCTTGCTTAGGAGAGGTCTATTCATATCCCAAAGGAAATATAAATCTAGGTGTCTTCCCTGTGACTGTTCACTCAACTCCTGCCCACTTTTTGGCCTAACACACAGCTCATGCTGAGGCCTGATGTATGCTGGGAGCAGCACCACTAGGTCAATGCAAGAGCAGCACATGGGCAGGACAGGATGGACAGGGAGGGATAAAGGTCATTATGCAGCTGTTATCACCTGCAGCTTGCTGTGTCTGTCAGCCATCGTCTCTTGCATCCTTGCATATTAATTGCCCAAAGCATCTTCAGTATCCACTAATTTATGGAAATGGTATAGATCAAACTTCCAAGCTGGGAGGTATAAATATATCAGCTTACCCAAAGAGATTTTGAAGTGGATCCAACAGCAGCTGAACTGCTGAGGGTTCCGTGCTTCCCCATGAGATACAGGGGACACCTATGCTGTGAGGGAGAAGGATCAATGAGCACTTTGCAAAGTAATCATTTTGATTACTGGCCCATGAGTTACAAGTTAGAGAACTTGTGGGTCATGAATTACTGAAGTCATGAATGAGTGAATTAATGTTGCACTAGCCTGTACAAAGGGGATTGAGCCCATGCATCATGGTTTAACACCAGCCAGCAACTAAGAACCACACGGGCACTTGCTCACTTGTTAACTTTCAAAATTCCTCCATTTATAAGTGAAATCACCCCTTGCAATGTAACAGAAAAACAGCATTTCTTGTAACAGTCATTTCTGAAGTAGCAGTTGGTTTCTATTCTGTATATGGAGATTGGAGTTTTGTTTAGGTAATTAATGCAAACCTCAGCTAAAAACTAGAAAATGTTGCTGTCAAATGCTTATTCAATGATATTTCAGTACTGTGACAATAAATTAAAATTTATAATAGCATATATTGCATCCTACTGAGGAGACCTAAGAGACCTGAAAATTACTATGAATTCAGCCACAAGAATCCTGTAAGGTATTACACACTTTAACAGGAGACAAATCCACCATGTCATATGGCAAATTGGAACCAGAGCCAAATAGAACAATTATTTTGTGGCTAAGGAATATGCTTTCTTTCACTATATAAAGTAGAAACAATAGCTAATTTTCACTTGATATTGCTTTTATAAATTAAGGTAAGTTTTAAAAATGTTAGGGCGTTTTTCTGGTCCCACTGCTGTGAAATTGTTCGCACAAACAGGACAACATACTTATTCAGACCTTAAAAGGTGATCAGACTACTAGTTTTTTCTGTCAAACCATAGAACTGTATGATTCCATCTCCCTTTAACTAGGTAATATTCATCTTTTTTCAAGCCATTACCTATAAAGGAATAACAGAAAGTTTTTTCAGACAGTGAGGTAGCAAAACCTTGTCAACTCCCCAGACTTTATTGGATCAGTTTACAGAAACATGATGTGTTATGGAAGTTGAAGGAGATGTGCTAGAAAGGTGAACTTCTCAAGCTATCTGTTTATACCAGTATAGGAAATAATTTTGGAGATTATTCTTATTGGGAGATGGGCCTAAATATTTTTAATTATGATTAATTTTACTTTTTTTTTTGTTTTATGTTGTGGGTTTCTTTTTATCTGTGTTAAGGAGCAAAATGCCACAACTTTCTGAAACTTTGACTAGACCATCTAAGACTTGAAAGGTCTGCTCTAGGTGGACCTGCTCTGGCAAGGGGTTGGACGAGATGATCTCCGAACATCCCTTCCAACCTCATATCATTCTGTGATTCTGTGAAAATCAGCAATAGTAGCTGGTATGGTAATGACTTTTCCTTTTGAGTTTCACAAAAAAAATGCCTACTTCGTATCTTTAAGCAAAATTTTATTATCATTTTAGAGCATCTGAAATTTGACTTGAAGACTACCTTATAGCAGTCTGTTTCTATCCAGTGATTACTCCCAAACATGAGGTGGATATGTTATAACTTCCTTTAAAAATGAGGTAGAAGCTCCAGTGTTCTTTATCAAGGATTTTTTTTTTCCATTCAAGGCAAAAGAACACAAAGAATATCTACTTTATCTGAGGAAGATAAGCAATTGATAGAAGTTTCTGACTGTACTGTAACTGTGCAAAATATGATAAGCGTGGTGAGTCATTTCTTTCAGAAAGGAGAGCTACAACTGCTAAGCAAATACTTAAGTCTCAGTAGACCCTACAGAAAATATCACAGAGAAGATTTTAAAATTTTTTTATGAGAAAGAAAAGTTTGTTCTGTACAAAACTCAAAACAAGTCAAAAGACTGAATCATTTGTTCAGCCCTTTTGTCCTAAGAAATTAGGTTTTTTCAATATATATTCACTTTTCTTCAATGAAAGTCAGGAAGTCTAAACAACGCCTTGGCATCATTACTAATCAGAAAGACACAGAGCACATTTCAGAGGGGTTTGCAGAAAAGTTTAGCTGCCAAATGCTAAAAAGGCTCCTCTAGGTGTGAGAAAAGTAAGTCTTGCAGGAGTCCTACAACTTGGTAACAATTCATGGATCGCTATAAGAGCTGATAACAAGGTTCAGTTTCTTAACAGAACAGCTCAGGATAACATATTTTTCCATGGCTGTTGTAGAATGACATATTTCTTTGCTTTCCTTAGCAGCAGAAATTTCAGGTATTTAATGAAAACAAATACATAAAACAAAGGCAGAGGAAGGCACGTGAAATAAAAATGTTAACCCCAAAACCGTGATTTCAGACATGCTGTAACCCACGATAAACAGTTTCTTATCAGGAAAAGGATTATGTTACCTTTTCTGTAGGTGTTGTTATCACTTACACTTATGATAGCATCCTCAGATATCAAACATTTAGAGAACTCTAGCTGGAAAAAGACTAGCAGATACCCTTGTGAGTGCATTTTTCTTAGTTGGACAATTAATGTCATGCTGTCCAATTATTTTTTTAGTAATGTGATGGGAGTGATCTCATGTACTGTTTTTGTTTTTCCCTTTACACTCAGAATCTCAAAGGACAGTTCCCATACCTAGTCTTAATAAGTCTACAGTGATTTCTTAGCTATTCACAGATATGAGTTCTAGGCCAGACAGTATGAGCTGGTTACATCCATACTGCTTGTAAGGGTCAAGTTTTGACTTAGACCAATCCTCAACCCCTGCAAATTTTTCCTTGCCTGGTGGCTGGCACTACTCAAGCTGGTGAAAAACCCAAAAAGAAAGCACTGATAGAATTTATCCAAAGTGAATTCAAGATCACCCCTAAAGCCATATAAAGCCATACCAAACTAATTAAATTATTAAGTAACAGACTGGAAAGAGTCCATTATCACTGAAATTGATAGTATCAGATATAAATAAAGAGACTAAGAAATTGGGTTTATTTTACATGGATGAGAGAAGATTTGGGGGGATCTAACTGCAGTCATCCATTGCATTAAGGAGGGGTTATAACTGACTCAAAATAAGGACACAAGGAAAAATTCAACAAACAAATACAGTGGTCAAGTACTGGAATAGGTGGGCCAGAGGCAGTAAAATCTCCATCATTAGAGATTTTCAAATATAGACTGGACAAGGTCCTGAACAAACTAGTCTAAGTTAGAAGCTAGTCGTGCATTGCATACTTCAGTGATCCCTTCCAAGTTATTTTTTTTCAATGATCTCTATGAAGTTGTCCTGAACAACAATGTGGCCAATTCTGGACTCCCCAGTACAAGAGAGGTAAGGAGCTACTGGACAGAGATAAGTGAAGGGCCACAAAAGATGATTAAGGCACTAGAGCATCTCTCCTATAAGGAAAAGCTTAAAGAGGTGGGGCTCTTCAAGCCTGGAGAAGGGAAGGCTTGGTGGGGATCTCATCAATGTATATAGATATCGGAAGATGCAAATTAGATGTAGCCAGAAACTTTTCAGTGGAGCTCACTGGCAGGACCAGAGGCAATGGGCACAAACTGAAATACAGGAAGTTATCTCTAAACATCAGGAAACACTTTTTTACTGTAAGGGTGTCCAAGCACTGGCACAGGTTGCCCAGAGAGATTGTGGCTCCTCCTTCCTTGGAGATATTGAAAATCTGCCTGGACATGGTCCTGGTCAACCAGCTCTAGGTGGCCCTGCTTGAGCAAGGCGGTTGGACCAGATGATATCCAGAGGTCCTTTCTAATCACAATTGTTCTATAATTCTGCAATATATGCAATTTTAAATAATTGTCCTGGTACTGTGTTAATAATACAGATTATTCCTGTGATTTTCTCTCTTTTTTCATTGTTACAGCTATCAATTAACTGAATGGCAACAGTATCCAATATTCAGTGATTGGTTTTGTCCAATTTATAAAATATGAACATTTTACTACATAGTTATTGTTAATTAATTGACAACTAATTGCATAAATTTTGCCAGAAACAGGGGTACTGAGTATTCATGAGTTTCATAGGCTTTAATAGAATTACTTTGTTAAAGTAACATTTGTTTTAGTCATAGTAAAACATTATTTAAGATACTTGTGGAAATGTCAGTAATACCCCTGAAAATATTATATAGCCATACTTTAAAAATAAATTTAAAGTTCCTCCTTCCCTGTCTCCATCACAGCAACCTTTTTTCCCATAATCACTGAAAAGCCAAGAAAAAAAAAATCATAAATCCAAGCTTCAAACCAAGATTCAAATTAAATGCACTTGGCAATCAAAATTTATTCCCAGTTTTAGCTCTAATACACAGAGTTCTATCAAGATTAGCTAATAATCTAAAGAAATAAAACCCAATGATATCTGCTGGTCCCTGTGTCAGTATCAGCAGTGCAATTAAATAATTGGACTGTTCTATGTTATGTTGAAAGCAAGGTTTTCCCTGGAGTAATTAATGTTCAAATGGAAGCAAAAACAAACGCAAACCAAGCAACTGTATGTGACATGATTAAGAGAGTCTTGGGTTTTATTTTTCTAATAATGTTAGCTATATAAAGCAAAAGCTCAAGTGAACATCTAGGTCTGCTAGTTAATAAGACTCTCAGCTACAGTAGCTGTCTAACCTCCTTGTTATCTGAAGAACTTTAAACTTTTCATAAGTTCTCCCTTAGTTTGTTGGCTGTTTTTTCCCTTCTTTTAACAGTTATGGATGAGATAAACCAGAAGAGAAAACAGTGCTTTTCTGAGGAATGCACAGGTAATTCACCAAGGTCCATAAGTTAATAAAGAAATTTAACAAACAGGTTGGTTTATAAGGTTTCTTTACTTCTTTTTTTTTTTAAGCTGATTAGAATTTTTTTAACAGGCTTAGTTTAGAATCACATTTATTTTTGTCTCCTTTAATTATTTCTTAGAAGTTTTTTTACTACAAATGAAATTGAGGGATAAAGTTCTCTCTCTTACCTCATATTTATTACTACAGTGGCATGCCACAGCCCAGGTCAATGTACCTCGGAAAACATGGGATATTTCTCTGGTTTCAGAGCAAGCAGCCTCAGCGTAATCATGGTTTCTACAGTTCTGACAACCAATACTGCACTTTTAGCCCTGATTCAAACTAAACCTCTCTCTTAGCAAATTTGAACACATCTCACTCAGGAGAAGAGACTAACAGTTAGTCCTTAAAATGTTTCAGATTGGAAAAGTAAAAGCTAAGGTTTCAGGTTTCAAAAATTTGAACTATTATCTATTATCATCATAGGAAGGAAAAGGGCCATCTCTGGATATATTAAAAGGAGACAATCAGGATGTGACCAAAGTACTTTTCTATTTGCAATAAAAAAAATTTATGCTTAGACAATCAGGCTGCTTCATGTCTTGCTGCCAGCTCAGCAGTAAGAGTAGAACCAAATTAAGTCTTTCCATGCATTTGGTTTTTGTTGTTTAACACTGGCCAAGGATTGCCAACCACAATTCCTTGGGAAGTGCCAGGACTTCTTAACTTCCTAGGTAGGAAGAGCCTTGTATATGTTGTACAGAATAGCTGTGGGTGTGACAGTGATCATTCTTGTTTATCTATATATTTCATTTTTTTAGGAAACTATTTGCCTTCTTGAGACAATGAGGTGAATTTAGTGTTCTACTCTCTAGTTACTTCTATTTCTCTTGTATTCTTTTCTGACTGGGGCATTAAAGCACTGAATGGATTCTTCGTTTTATTTTTATATAGGAATATAAATGCACAGTACAAGTTTGTCTTATGGATTCACAGTTTAATGAAATGATGAGGTACTATATTTTTTATGTGACACTCAATTTTGTAAGCTAAGCAATAGTGTAAAGTGATCTGAAGGTCTGCCTACATTGAAAGATAATTGTAAATACCCTTGAGACTTTGAAGAATTGTGATTTATTACTGGGTAGGTTATATTTGAATTTATTAATAATATTCTGAAGTAATGCAAATTCTTGTCTATGACAGAAGGATTCATAAAGACAGTGTTAATGTTTTCTGACACGATCAAATGACACCTTTCACTTCAGTGTATGTAAATTGCTATAACTATAGTGGGACATTTCTGGTTTGCTGTCAAAGGTTTTCCATCTGTAAGTATTTCCAGTTCTCCCCTGCTGTTCGGTAAGACAGGTAGAATATTTTGGTTTCTGAGAAAAGCAACAGGGAATTACCATCTCAGTTTGTTGCCTTAAACACCTTTCTTTTGCTCTATTGACACTGGTACATATGGCAAACAAGCCAACAATCAAGGTGGAGAATGCAAAATGCAAAAGTATTTTTAGAGGGTATCTAGAGTCATCAGCATAAAAATGGTGAGACTGTTCTAGAAGTGAGCAGGGTGGAAGCTCCTTCAGGAATGGGTTGAGATTAATGAGATATGAAATGACTACAGAGATAAAGGACATAACGGATCTTAAAATGGCTCAGGAAACATAGGCTCCATATGATCAGTGCACCTTTCCTTTCTTCATTCACAAAGAGGCTGTTAAAAAGAGTGTGGGAGAAACCAAATGGCTCAGGAACACCATGGCTTCAGTCCAAGTTTCAGGGAAAACTTCAGTGCTTTGTTTCTGGTTAAGTTTCTGTCCAGGTAAATGGATCTCTTTCTCAGTTCCTCCAGCATGTTTCTGATCAAGCACCCCAGGAAAGTACAGTAGTATCTGCAAGTGAATCATTTTGCCTGTATAGAGATATTAAGCAGTTTGTTCATTTTGGGAAAGCAGATGTCCGACACTCTAGTAAGGATATACATTTAATTGAGTGAAGCATGTTTCAAATGATTGGTATAAACACACCTCACACACACCAGTGGTTTGTATGAAGACATAACCTTTGTCTACTTTTATCTTTAACCTCTCTCCCCTTTAAATTGTGCAGTAGTTTGATCCAAGTAAAAGCCTTGAAATGGTGTTACACCAGAATGGGAGCATGTCAGAGACTCCCTGTCACAGTGTTGTATGGGTTGGGGGTTCCTCACGCAGAGGCACGGTGAGGACTCATCCTACCTCCCGAGTGAGGGACCAGGCCAGGCTGGGGGGGACACCATGGGCAGATCCAGCCTCATGCATTGGGCACCTCAAGAGCATGTGAGAAATTAAACAAGGCTAGAAAATCTCTCCCCAAGGAGAGGAGGGGGAAGGGGGCAGCTGCATTGCCTCTGAGCTGACCCTGAGTTCCAGCAGCCAAACCCACAGGAGGCAGGATGAGCCCAGGCCCCTGACAACATTGTGGAAAAGGCAACACAACCTGGGTCCAGTTTCCATTGTATCAAAATAATGTCAGCAAATTCCTGTTGCTGCTGATGGTGTTGCCACTTTCCTTAAGAAAAACTGAAGAATTCCATTCTGCTTCCTATATCTAGCAAATTAATTATTTTCTACTTATTTTTCACCCATTTTAATTTCAAAATCTTTTTTTTGCAATTGCTTATTTAACTACTTCTCTTTGTTTGCTTCTGTTTACAGTGAACTTTTGAACTTGTGTCTGTAAATTGTATAGGCTAATGAATGTCTTTCATTTCCTTGAAATGTTTTCAAATATTTTCTGGAACCCTTAATGCTGGTCTTACTTCTGCTACACTAATATTTGCCAGATGGATAATAAAAGCGTTTAGGACGTTTGATTAATATTTTTACAGCCTCTAGAATCTTTAAATCCTGATTTTGTTTAAAAGAATAATATTGACAGGTGGAAGGTAGAGAAAGAGAGCTACGTTTCCAAATATATTGTAAAAATCTTTTTTGTCTCTCAGAGGTATTGTTTTCCACAATGGACTGGGTTTTTTTCTATATTATCTTTTTTCCTCACAAAGTGCATATCAGTCCCCTGTCAAAGTAGATACAAAATCAGAATGTGAGGAATTAGGCTCTCACACTTTGCCATCAATATTACAGGCTGAATTATAACAATTATGAAGTTCAGTAACAAGGAGTTATGATAATAGTACCAGCGATTTCATTATAAAATTGAGCTGAGACAATGACTGTGGCTTTGGTAGCTCTGGGTGACAGAGATTGTTTCTTTTTTAGGTTGGGATGCTTTTGGCGCAAGCCATGCAATGTTATAAAGATATTTTACTGGCTTCAAATGAATTTTGCTTCTCAGCATTCAATTAGAGCTTCATTTGTACATGTAATGGCACCAAAAAGATCTGTTAAAGTACAAAAAATGTTCCATCTTTGTTCAGGCCAGAAATGGGGTTTTAGGCTTTTCTAGTGGGGAATGTGTTAAACACAACTATAGAAAAAAGAGATGGAAGAGTTGTGCTATAGGAAATCAAGCAGTTTTTGTATTTAGTCTGAATCTATAATTATACCATAACACAAATATTGTCCTTTATCTATGATGAAGATGTTAAGGTAGCCATCATTGCATGATAGTCTGTATTATATAAGTAATTAACTACTGAAATGTTGATACGTATTTATACATGATACTTCCATTCCTATATTCCTTTATCTTTTTCTTGGCTTTGTCAGGAAAATTGGAATATAAAATTATTTCCTCTCTGTTTTATGTAAAAAGAAAAAAAGTGTTCTTTGAACCCATTACTCTTCTTTTGGCCTGAAACACTTTCCTTGTGGCCAATACAGGCTTTTTCACTGAAATTCCAGGCAAGCTTTTAAATGTAGTTCTTGGCTTCTATTTTGGCTGCTGCTTCTATCATTCAAAAATGTTTAAATTGATTTAATCTTATGCTTGTAGCTCTAGGATTTAATTTTCTATTTGCTTTTTTCTTGGACATGGTTTTCCCAGCCCCTTTGCAGAGAAGCTGGCTTATTGCTAAAGCTCCACTCCAGCCCTACTTAGAGATTGCAAAGAGATAGACTTACTAACAAAGAACGCTCCCGTCACAAGTGTCTTTGAAGATGACTTAGCAAGAAGAGGAAGAGAAGGTGTGAGAGAGGATATAAATGTGTAGCTGTATAATTAAGAAGTCATATAGGAGATTAGGAATGATTAGGAAAGGCAAGGTAGAATACAGAGCAGTACAATTTGGGTAAAACATATTGTCTAGCTTTTCCTCGCCTTATTTGTATTCAACATATGAAGACCCAGAATAAATGCTATCTCCCTGATGAGCTGTTAACACTAGCCAGTATTACCAATGAATAGATAATACCTTCTGTCTAACACTGTGGAAGAATAAAGTTTCGGTGTGCAATATGCAATATGTATGAGTATACATATATGTTCATATAGATGCATAGATTAGTATAAATATTGTTAAAATACAATATAATCTATTTTATTAGTATAGTATATATGTGCTAATATGTATATATACACACACATACATACACACTTGCAAATTCCTATACTAATATAAATACATAATATTATATATGTACTTGTAACATGTTTGCATGTACGTAAAGAAATGCATACATTTTTGACTTGGAAAGTATAGCTAACAGAATGATTTTGAGTCATTGCCGCAGAGACCAGCTTCAGGGCAGGTAAGACTGCGCTGGGGAAGGGATCTGTAGCAAAAAGGGCTGATGAGAAGCCCCTGTTGGGGCTTTTTGGGGTTTTTTTGGGCTGTCAGCTGGTGGGTGGTGGGGCTGAGGGAGCCTGGACGGAGCCACCACCACCCCCGGTTGATCAAGCCTCCAGGGGATAAGAGGCCTCAGGGAGGGCAGGGACCGGTCCCTGGCCAGAGAGCACAGAGCGGGCACCCAGTGCTGGGGTGTGCCCCGGCAGGTGCAGCAGCTCCAGTCTGTCCGGCCAGGCCCTGCACCTCTACCAGCATACAAGGTAAGGTCAGTCACTCTAGGGGGCTCAGTTGTGGTTTCTACCTGGTTGAAGTCTGTTTTTAGGAAAGTTTTGGGCACCCAGACAGAGGCCCCACACAAACATATGGGCGTGCAGGCCTCTGGCTGCAGGGAGTGCCAGAGCCTGGCACTGGCAATGGAGGGCAGCGGGGACAACACCTGTATCAGATGTGAACAGGTCAATGATCTGCTTAACCTGGTGGCCCAGCTGAAGGATGAAGTGGAGAGGCTGAGGGGCATCAGGGAGTGTGAGAGGGAGATTGACTGGTGGGCCCACTCCCTGAGAGGTAGGGAACAGGTTGAGGCCCCATGTAAATCGGAGGCCCCCCTACCCTCTTGTCACCAAGCAACAGGAGGAGATCTCAGAGAAGAGGGGGAATGGAAACAGGTCCCTGCTCGGGGAAGC
>JAOXJM010000012.1:82130378-82147542 GCA_026413425.1 Tringa solitaria
TGGACTAGATGGTCTTAAAGGTCCCTTCCAACCTAGACAATTCTATGATTCTATGATCACAACTCTTTGAGACTAGCAGTCCAGCTAATTTTTCACCAACCTCACCAGCCAGCCCGTATCTCACCAATTTGTTGATAAGGACACTATGGGAGACTCTGTGAAAGTCTTTGCTAAATAAAGTCAAAGTATGCAACATCCACTATCATCCTTTTGTCAACCACACTAAGCATTTTATCATAAAAAGCCATGAGGTTGTTCAAGCTTGATTTGCCTTTCATAGACTTTGCTTGTGGGATGTCCTCACCAGTACCTGTTCTGAAGTTGCAGATCTGCAGATGAAGCAGGAACCAGAAGTCATAAACTTCCAGCTTTCTCCATCTTGACAGTCTACTTCCATTGTTTGTTTGACTACAGCCTCTGGCTGTCCCTCCTTTCTTGTTTTGTGGGGCTCAGGGTCTCATCTCTGTCAATTTTCTATGACGATACAGTCAATTTCTTCTTCACTGATGGCACACAGCCTGTTCATCTCTTCCTCCAGCTCCTTAACCAGGTGACTCAGCACCTCAATCAAAGCACATTTCCTACATGAGAGCAACAGGCATTCACCATAGCCCCACATCTAGACAGTGGTATCCCTCCCATGGAGCTCTGTTGGCAAAGAGTCTTCCAAAGCATCAATGGCATTTGTACCAAAGAGTGTACTCGCAGCATCCTGAAACCATCATTGCACCGTTTTCAAGTAGCCTCACACAATCTTGAGTAGATTTTCTGTGTCTTTCTGCACCCCTGCTGTACCGTAAGAACTGCATACTTCTGGTGTGCTCCAAAAGCTGGAACAGTAGCAACTGTTTCCTCCTCTTCGCTGCTCTGTATTCTGGTTTGCCATTGCTTCTTGGACATAGAGGTAGCATCTGAAGCTGGCAGCAAAGAGGAAACAAGGTAAGTCAAGAGCATTGGTTAGAAGAGAATTTCAATATAGGACATGAAAATTAAAACAGATGAAAAGCGAAGTAATAATTTGTTAACACTTTTCAGTCATTCCAGCTAAAGTCTTTAACCTTGTACTTAAAAAAATCTATACTGCATTGTGCTACAGCTAATTTCACTATTTTAGCAGTTTCTGTTTTAATATGAGTAGATGTCTTTGAAATTCTTTATGGACCTTATTAGAACTGACCAATTTAAAAAGCCATGTCACTGTTATGCTCAACTCTTCATCTGTCAACATAGCTCTGGAAAACAGGCTAAGGAACCCACAATTTCAGGCCTTTATTACTCACAAATATATTTGTATTGATTTATTGAACAAATTGTTCGTGAGCTCTCATTGCAAGGATTACACTGTTTGTGATCTTTTTACCTTTTTCCTGACACTTGCAAATCAAACATCTATTTGAAAGTCAAGAAAGCATGTTGACATTACTGCTGCAATCTGACAAAGCACACCTGTTATTCTCTCAATGGATAAATTAAACTACTGATAGACCTTGGAAATAAGTCATCAAAGGGAAATGACAAATATTTGAAGTAACATGGAACACGAAATGTAGGAATGAAAACCTAAAAATAAACAGCATGAAATACAGTGTATGAACATGTGTCAAACTTATGCAGATTTGTGTTTGAATTAGTTATTCTATTTTTTAAGTAGGCACTTCAAAGTTAGTGGAAAGCTTTGTGCGTATATGTCTTGATTTTTACCTCCTGACAATGACAATTCTTACATCTGAACTATGGGGAGAAGCGGTCCTGTAGAGCATTAGTAGTAAAATCATGAACAATAACAAAAGAAGTGAAACTAAGAGGGCAGAGGAAATAGCAAATGTCCAAGGGCAAGCATAATCAGACCCATCTCTTCTTAACAGATGCTCGTCAATCTCATGCTTAAAAATTCCCAATGACAGTCATTCCACACCTTTCTCAGACAATTTACCAATGTCTAAGTATACTTAACTTTAGAGATTTCTTTATGTCTAATATAAACCCTATTTCTTCCTGCAATTAAGGGTCCATACTATTTCCTAGATTTTCTTTACAATGAAACATAGGGACAGTTCATTTCCTTCCTCTTTGTGGCCACAAATAACATTCAAAAACTGGAAAAGAAAATGGAAAGGAGTTCATGAAAATCAGAATTTTACTGTTAGGTCCCTTTGTTACCTTTCAAACCATAACTCGAAGTTTATTCCACGGCACTTTTTTACTCAAGTCATTTTTGAAAATTGTCACAACTGGGAAACCTTTTCTTGGTGTGCTAATTTTGTTTGCTTTATACTAACTTTAGTAAAAGTATCTCTAAAAATAGGGCGCTGGTTATTATTCATAATTCTGTACTCACTCTTTTACTGTACTGACTGTACTGGGTCTAGTTGGGATAGAGTTAATTTTATTCATAGCAGCCTGAATGGTGGTGTGTTTTGGATTTGTGACTAAAACAGTGTTGATAACACAGCAGTGTTTTTCTATTACCGAGCAGTGCCTGCTCAGCGTCAAGGCTTTCACTTTTTCTCGTTCTGTCCCCCTAGCGAATGGGATGGGGGTGTGCAAAATATTGGGAGGGGACATGGCTGGGACAGCTGACCACAACTGTGGGAGATAGTCCATACCACATGGTATCATGCTCAGAAATAATAGCTGAGGGGAAAGAAGGAGGAGCAGAGGACTTCGGAGTTATGGCATTTGTCTTCCCAAGTAAACTTTACACGTGATGAAGCCCTGCTTTCCTGGAGATAGCTGCACATCTGCCTGCCAATGGGAAGCAATGAATAAATTCCTTATTTTCCTTTGCTTCCATGTGAGCTTTGCTTCAACTGTTAAACTGTTTTTATCTTGATCCACGAGTTTTCCTACTTTAGCTCTCTCAATTTTTTTCCCCATCCCACTGAGCAAGGAGTGGCCAACAACTGAGTTGTGCTCAGCTGCTGGCCAGGGTCAACCCACCATTCTGATAGTACATATCAGAAGATATATTGCCAACCACAAAAATTTGTGTCTATGTTTTTAACCCAAAGAAAACTTTTAGTTAGTAAATTTTAATGGCACTTTATTATTTGATTTTTTCTGTTACTCTTCTCCCCCCACATCAAGTCAAACTACTGGTCAATTTAGGAGTAAAAGAAACTTCATCTGGTACACTAGGTGCCATCATAGTAGCTTGTGAAAGTAAGCAACCAACATGCACCTGAATGAATCCATACAATTACTAATAAATAAAGACATTCATCTGACACCGTGGTGACACATACTCCTAAACAATCACCCCATTGACTCCTCAGCATAGCCATTCTGGCAGAGCCTAGGAGTCCATCTCCCTGTTGGAGATAGATAGACTTTCCAAGGTTATTCACCAGGGCTCACAGTGCCAAAACTTCACTGAGGATGTATCTCAGTGTGTATCTCCGGTGTGCATTGACGGCTCATGTCGAGTTTCTCATCACAAGGATTCCACAAGTCCTTCTCCTCAGGGCTGCTCCCAATCCATTCTCTGACCAACTTGTATTTGTGCCTGTGATTGCCATGTCCCAGGTGCAGGACCCTGCACTTGTCTTGGTTGAATTTAATGAGATTTGCACAGGCCCAGTTCGCAAGCCCGTCCAGGTCCCTCTGGATGGCGTCCCTTTCCTCCAGCATGTCGACTGCACCACACAGCTTGGTGTCATCAGCAAACTTGCATATACTTGGCAGCCTCCTGCTATACAAACTTGTCCCTCAAGTACTAAGTTTCCTAGCCTTAATGTTTAAAACTACAAATTCATTACAGATAGTTTTATGGCATGTTGCAATCTTTACCCCCTCCCCTCACTTCTCTACAAGGAAAGACCATAAGCTACTTGTCCTTCTCCTACCCTTAGGAGATTGATACCTTATCAGCTCTCAGAAATGGATTTTTTTGAGAAATAGAAGTGACACCCCAAAAATCTTTTCCATTTCACAAGTACCAGCTGCCTTATCTTTCAGAAATAGTCTAACTGATATATATCAAAATAAATTCCAATCACTTCTTCCAAATTAGCTTTTAGTTTTGTAGTTTGTTGCTTCTGTTCACATGACCTGAAGAAGAATTTGTTTGCCTGTAACCTTGTCTGATTCTCTCTAGCTAAGCCAGTGGATGTAATAAAAGAAGTGTTAATTGTTGCTTGTAAACATTGTCTTGTCTGTATCCTTATATTGTCATTGCAGCAGCAAAACTACCATTATAAAGAGATTATCAGTTTAAATTTGCTCAGCCACAAGAAAACAGGGCCACCTTGTTTCTCTAACTCAGAGATAATATATGGGATTACACAATACAAAATTTTCTTCTTAATTTCATAAATTGTGAAAATTTCTATGTAAAGAAATTCTGTTTTATCTTTTGTTTCCTTTCTTTCTATACAGCTTTTTTAGTCATGAAGTTAGGTTTATGTTTTATTTATTTTTGCATAATAAATAAATCTTGTGAAGAAATGTATGTTTTGTTTTTTATGCACATTCAGCAAAAAGTTTATATTTTAATATATTTTTACAGTAAATATCAGTATGTTACCATGTTTTCTCTTTAATATGCAAGCAGAATAAAAATGAATTAAGATTTAAAAATAGATAAAGACTGCTTCTCTTTAAATGCTTAAAATTCTCCATGAAACCAGTATGAGGTTTAGATAGCCATGAACTATAAGAATGACTGGAATTCAGTGTTGTCAGAGGCATATCTAGCTTATTTTAGTGTTTGGTGACAGTGATAACAGGGTTGCTGCTCTGATTTCCTTTGAGTTATGACCATGATTCCCAATATTGTGAATTTTTACTTCATTTTTTAAAAATGGCAAAGTAATAGAAATGGCTTTCCAACCATACCTTACACTGTACTTCTCACATCTTCTAAAAGATTAAAAGTTAATGGAATTATGGAATTCTTTTTTATTCCTGTACATAACTGTAAGGTATGAGGTGGATTCTGAATTCAATGTCATAAGTTCTTGTGGGATCTTAAAATGCATTTACATTAATTTGGGTTTGACTTTTTTTTTTTGCAGTAAAATATTTTCTTTAGAAATGTCTCCTTGCTACACAAGTTACTAAACAGGACTTAGAACCTCATTTGTATTTTAAAACATTCTTAAAAGCGGGATAAATAATTTATTTTTTGCCAGAAAAAAAAAAAAAACCAAAACAATACCAACTACATAGAATTCAATACTTTATCTAGTTTCCCATTAATGTGGTGTTCATCAGAAATCAGCAGGAGGAATCCATCTCTGGAAGCTGCAGCAAAAGTATTGAATCTAATTACTACATATAGCACACTGCATGTCAGCTTCTAGTCAGTGTACTCAGCTGACTCTTGGGGTAAAAGAAGTATAGCATAAAAAAAGGAATATCTCAAATCTTCAGTGCTTAACTCTTGATAATATGCAAGTGTTTTTTCTTAGGAAGAAGTGGGCGTGAACAGCATATGCTTTTATACACACAGTTGTTACATTTTTAATTCTGGGACAAAGTGCAATACAGATCAGGCAGTACTTTGTTTCCAGAGTGTTGAAGACTCACAGCTGAAGCAGATTGTCAAAAAGCTCAGCAGCACTTTCAAGCAGTTAAATACAGTAATTTTTTCTAGTACTCAGCACCCACTAAGATCATCATGACTGATTTTTCAAAATAGCACCCGATATACCAGTCTATTCAGCAACCTGACCATTCATTTGGATACAAAAATATTTATTTTTGTATCCAAAATATCAACCACTTAAAGAATCTGCCCCTTCAGACACACAAGTTCTTTCTCTTGAGGTTCAGAACTAAAGACAGGCCTGAATTTGAATTTTACTACAGTAAACAAACAACCTGAGTTTTTCTGAATCAAGGGAATTCAGCTCCAGCACTTGAGAGTTAACATCAGATTTTCATTCCACTCACAGAGACAGGACTAATCTTTTCCAGTTTCCCTGCCCTGTGAGCCATCAAGAGACACTAATTTTAGCTGACATTGGATTCCTATTCATTTCTGACACTCTAGGAGACAGTTAAGACATTAGTGACAGTGAAGAATTACTTGTCTGCATAGCATGTTGTGTATTGCAGCATTCACTACATGCAAGAAACTTTGAGCAGTGACAATGATGGCTTGATACGTATAAGACTTCAAAATTATTGATGCTACACACAGAATACCAGGTTTTAAGTGTGCCTCATCTTGTTACCCAATTTGTCACATCCTGGCACAGAATTAAGAAGAGTGTATTTGTCATATTACCTCATATATCTATTGATATTTCCAAAATGATTTCACAAACATAAAACCATCTGAGGAATGTTGATAATTTTTAAATGCCTAGCTATCTTGCTAATGTCTGCACTAAATTCACAGCAACAGATTTTACATTTCGTCTTCCATACTTAAACACTGCACATACAACCATAGAATCATAACTAGTGCCTCCTTTAAAAATAGACTACAAAAGTATATCATCAGAAAGTAAAAATAGAATTTAATGTTTTCACTATTCTTAATGACTACTATGACTTTTCCTTGTATTTCAACTTGTTTCAGGGTTTCTGTAGGGTGAGAAGCCCTGAAATATTAATATAGTTATAATTACAAACTTTTAATAATCTAACAGGAAGTAAGATAAAAGCCACTTGAAGCTCTTTATAGCCTCAGGGACTATGTTGATTCCTTTCTGTGCTCATTTCTTAGAGTATTAAAAATGCATTATTGGGAGTGCTCTGATAACTGCTTACATGGCTATTTATTCAACTCTACAATTGTTTATGTTAGAATTATGGACTTGGTTTTTTATTCAGACACTTAGTTTGCTTGCTTACTGAGTCTTGAAGCTATTTTAGTTCAAATTATATTAGAGAACCACATAAAAAAAAATTCTTTGTTAACGGCCTACCCAACGAAATAGAGAGGACTTCAGAGGCATCTGTAGCTCCAGGGCCCAGTAAATTAGAGCTTGACTAGAAAAATAGATGCAATAAAAATTGTCATATGTACAACAGTGGATTGGATGTGCAGCCTTCCACTAAGAGCAAGGAGACAGTATTTTTTTATAAATTAAAAGTGTGTTTACTTTATGTGCTTTTTCAAAAACTCACATATTCTTAGATAACAGGATCTTCTCTAAGATGAAGAGATCTGTTTTATGTTCTTTCTGTGTCCCAGATTACATTTTCCTATGACAAAAAAAAAAAAGTAAGAAGGAAATCAGACTAGAAATCTGTACAAAACATACATTATCCTCATGACTATCCATTTTTGTACCAGCCATGCAAGATATGGAGGAGAGTAGCTCCAGAGCATCTACAGCATTTAAGCAACATCCTTAGCATCACTGATAGGTCCCTATTGTTGTACAACAGTACATCAGAAAACGGGATATATTTGCAGGGGCTGTTTTGGAATAGAATGGCTTTTTTCCCTTATTTCTCTGCTTCTGCCCTTCTTCCAAAGGCTGAAAACTAATTTGCCATGTATGCTTCTATTGAAGCCACCACTGAAAGATCACTTCGGAAGGCTACAACTATGCCACGATAATCCTGGTATCATCAAAATGTTTCTTTTTGACTCATTCTTTTAATGACTATATTTTGGAACTGATATCCTTTTAAATATTATTCAAAGAGCAGAATGCATTTTGTTTGTTTCTTGTAAATGTCCTATTAACTATGCCATTTTCCTTAATATTTATGTTTAGCTAGCTGATGCATAGAAATAAGTGGAAAGTAATACAATTAGCTTTATGTACAATTTTGATAGTTTGTTTTACATGCAACATTACTCTTCTATTTTAATACAAGCTATATACAGTGGATTGTTGTTAACTAAACTGATTTACCCTTAATATTATCATGAGATAGGATGTGATTTTAGTCATGTCTATGTGGAGCTATTTGCAAACTCCTTTACGTTGTTTTAGAGAGATCTCATTCTAAGTTGCATTTCCCATTTGTTCAGTTTTAACTTGCACATAGACTGTACACATGCTATCCTTTAGCTTTCATCCATTTTAATTTCTACTTTCTTCCATTCATGCTTCCAAGGGATGATAATCCATTTTCACTTTTATTTCAGAGTTCATTACAGAGACATTTTGTTTTGATCACTTTGGAGTTCTTTAAAAGACCAGATCCCTGCATCTGATTTATATATTTGCAAAAAAAGCTGGAAGAATTATGTCCAAAAAATTAATAGCATATTGAAAATATATCAGGTATTATTTTTGATTCATCTGTATTATACCCATGCATCTTTAAACCAGTATAAGTTACTTATTTAAAATTTTATATACCTGTTGAATTCATTAATGTCATAAGCTAAAAGCTCATTCTTTAATGCTTCATGCAGTGTTACTTTGGACCAGGAGGGAGCTCTTTCTAATTTAAGAACTTTTGTCAGAACCTGTCATTCAGAAGTATAGATCACGGCGTTTCACTAGAGCAATGAGGTATTGGGGTTTTTTTACAATGATATGGGCCAATGCTTTTTTTCTTAAAAAGTTTAATGCTTTATTTTAAAAAATCAGTAGTGAAAAGAGAATAGAAACAATGACAGAATGAGGAAAGAATTGCTTAATAAACATTTAGATAAATCAGCTGATCTCAGGTCAGATTTCAGGGTTTACTGTAAGGTGTTTAAAATTTGGTCTTTTACAAAGGACAATGAGTTCCAGCAAATGAACTTATACCATATTTGTCATTTCTTCCATTCAGTAATATTTTGATGGGAGTATATAAAATCATAAAATAATCTAGCTCGGAAGGGACCTTTAAGGTCAAGTCCAACCATCAACCTAACACTGTCAAAACCACCTAAAAAACATGTCCCTCAACACCACATCTACCTGTCTTTTAAATACCTCTAGCAATGGCAATTCCACCACTTCCCTCTGCAGCCTGTTCCCATGGTTGAATAGCCTTTCAGTGAAGAAATTTTTCCTAATATCCAGTCTAAACCTCCCCTGGCACAGCTTGAGGCCATTTCCACATGTCCTATCACTTGTTACTTGGGAGAAGAGACCAAACCCCACATATTACATGAAATTCCGATAAGCAAACTAGGAAAATACACTTTAGAAGACCCCTTTATGAAGTATATGAATTACCCAGTACAAAAATTGCAAAGTAATTATAAAACATTCATCGTCAATGGCTGAGCCAGAAGTATACCTACAGGCTCCAAGTATCCTTGCCAGCCACATCTGGGGACTCCATCCAGGTACCTTCTCGTGTCTGACCCTGTGCCTTGCTCCCTGCCTGATCTCCTGTTGTGTCACTTGCCTTATTAATGCTCTGGATTGACTTTGGCCTTGTCTTGTCACTATAGACCTGTCTACTGGTTTCTGGACTGTGTCTGAAACCAGTTACTGTCACTGGACCTGCTCTGCTCACCATGTTCAGGTACTGTGGGACTGTACCCCTTATCCATGAAGTATCTGGCCTTGCCTACCCTGCTGTCATCTTTCATTGTGCAGCAACATTCATGCTGACTGCTCCCTGATCAGGGGAATCTGTCCTCAATCCATTTCCACTCACCACAGCCTTGAAAACATGTCAAAGCTAGATGTGGTAGAAGTTATGAATACTTATGAATACTTCTTAAAATAACTGCTTCTGTGCAGAACTTTTACTTTGAGCATACGTGTGAATAATGGCTTCTCTGCTCAACCCTGAAGACAGTTTCAAAGTGTAGACTATGAAGAAACAGAAAATGTCATTCTGTTGTTAGCCAGGATGTAGCACGAAAGCTTCACGGGTCTCTTTTTGGCAATATACAATTTTCTGATCATTCTCCTAGATACATCTAGAGTCAGGCACATTACAGTGGTGCATGGTGGGAGAATACAAGACTATAGATGCAGCTAGAAATTTGAGAGGTCCCAGTTTGATATAAGAAAACAAAACCTAAAGGACTGGAACAGGTTGCTGAGAGAGGCTATGCAGTCTCCACTGTTGAACGTTTTCAAGACCCATTTGGAAGAGCCATGAGTAGCCTGGTCTGGTATCACAGCTGACCCTGCTTTCATGAGGGGGCTGGACTAGAATTCTTCTGAGGTCCTTTCCAACCTGAGTTATCCTATGATCGTATGACCAGCAGTTTTTCATATCATCAGCTAGGTGGTTTTCCTCATGCCTCTCTCTGGTCTGTTTTTTAATGTACTTGATAATATAAACAAGTATGGCCTGAAATTTTTAGTGAAGTTAAAATTTCCAACTTTTTACAGATTGTGAGCAAAAATGCTATACACATAGACACTATTTCAGACCAGACTCAGTAAGCAAGACAGCACTTATGTTGATGACACCTTTCTGCGCCCAATTTAGTGTCTGTTGATCCCTGAATTGTGTTGGTCTGCTTTTTTTCTGGCTCTTAAAGCATTGTGTAGCTGACTTGCAGTACACCTGTGAGAATATTCCTTTTGTTAAAAAATAGTCGAGTCAAGATAGTCTTTTCTGTTTGGGCTCTCATTCATACTCATGCTTACTTTACTACCCTCTCATTCTTTCTTTTTGCTCATTGCTGCTGAAAAACAACTTTATATATCAAAAGATAAAATAGACCATCTTTTTATATGGCTTCTTACTTTCCCAAAGCTTCTTTTGACCTAAATGGAAATTTGGTCAAAAAAAGAGGTAAGTTGGAAATGTTTCATATCTGGGCAGAGGGAGAAATCAGTTTGGTGTGAAAGGGAAATAATACACATTGTTTTCTTCATACTAAGAAAATCCTTGCTAATATGATGCCATAGAGAAATATCAGAGTTGCTTTTTAAATAATACTGTAAAAATGAATTGGTGCTCTATCGACTGTAACGACTCTGGAATTCCACATTTGCAGAGGTCTGTAGAGACCCCCTCATGGCACCAAGAATCAAGAGCATATAGTGATGCAGACTATATACAGTGACTATAGTGAGCTCATTTTGTATTTGTTTTTTTAGCACTAGATGAAGGAAATGGTATCTGATATTTACAAATATTGGGAAAGGTTTTTCATTACTTCAACAAACATTACTGAAACCAACAAGTTATAGTTAATTAATTTATACTCTGCTAATTTATTAGTAATGAATTGCTGCTCTTTCAATTTAAATTATACCATCTAGAGGAAAGAAACTGCTTTATAAAACTGAACTGATATATGCATGCAGCAAATTGAAAATTGAAATCATATGCAAAAAGAACATAATTCTTAGAAAGCTATATCCCTATCTCATGCTTTTTGTGAAGTTACCATTTTACTGTACCATTTACTCCACTACTTGTTGACATACTAGTACAAATCCAACTGTCCTATTAGTAGAATTACAACATAATTATTACTGCCAATAAAAATTTCCTTTAAGAAAAGCTCAGAGAAATTTAGAAAAATTTAATATATTATTTTGATGATTTATCTGGTGTTCATGTTGTTTGTGCACTTCCAAAGCTCTGCAAACAACTGATTGCTAAATTTCTTTTGAAAACACAAATATATTGTCAAATAATACTTGCAATGTTTAAAATTTCCCTATAGAAATTAGGGTTTTTAAAATGATGCTTGCCTATATAAATATATCCTTACCAAGGGCTAAGCAGTCTAGAAAGATCAACATCATAAGTTTAAAGAGAAATTACAAAGAAATTGTAAGTTAAAAATCCTCACACAATTTTAATTCTGCGCTTTAGGGCATGTACTATAATTTTCCACAGCATTATTATACCTTTGTGTAGTCACCTACATGGATACAAAATTGATGGAAAAGCTCGTCATTCTGATGAGGTTGTATTTTTTGCTGCTGTGTTGACCAAGTTATTTTTATCTTCCTCTACATCATCATGTGTCATCTGTCTCCCAGGCTCATCAGAGCATATTCACCTAAAAAAAGTTATCTGCCATTCTACTGACATGGGGATTGCTGATATACTTGATTGTTCCTGCCCTCCTCCTCTTTTTGTGATCTTTTACACTAAAGATGTTAATTTCTAAGGCACTGAAGTGCTTTGTGATGTAGGGTATGTTAGTATGGCTCCTTCTAGATGAGATATTTATTAAATGGCTGTCTGTAATCACAGCTGGGTGGATTTGATGGGTCAGGAGGTCTTCCTGAGCATACAGTCCTAAAACTAAGTGTGATTATATAAGGTGGGAAGTAGTAAAGGATATTTAATTACTAAATCATAAAGACTATTATTCGTGACGGCAGTGATGTATCATGAATAAGGCAGTGGAACTCATTGCTTTTATCCTCTCCTTTCAGTAAGCAAGGACATCTGCATCATTCCTCTGTACGCTGTTTATCCCTTCAGTGGGGATTGTTCTTGTGAGTATAGTATAAATGAGATTCTTACTTATTCGTTTAAACAAGACTAGGGTCTAAAATGTATTGCCATACTTGTTGAAGCAGGTATTTTCATCCTTCCTAAGCAATTTTTCTGAAACTCAGCCTTGTGTATTAAAAGGTATCCTGCTGATTATTTTCATCATTCAGGCTATCCCCACTTTGCTGGGGCTGCAGGCTGATGATTCAGCGTTGACCTGGTTTAAGCTAGCCGAATCGGCATGGAAAACTACTGAATAAGAGATATTCCTGGATGTAATAAGATGGTTGTATAGGTATTCAACAGAAGTTATGGAAATACCATGAAAGGATGGCTGGATTTCATTGGTGGTTCGGGAATAGATATGTAAGAAACAGCCAGACTTCACAGGACATGAGTATGGAGGACCTCTGAGGAGGGGAATCTTGCAAGGCCTAGGAAACCTACCAAATCATGTCAGCAATACTATACGTGCCTCAGATGACCATGTTAACAGTATCAGAAATAGCAAATTAAGGTACGGATATACCAGAATGGAGACTAATGGGGTGAAAAGTAAATAGAGACAAGTTTTTTGCTTAGTAGGGGACAGTGGTAAAAAGGAGGAACCTAGGAGAAGAAAAAGGGAATAGAAATCAACAGCCTAGGATGTGGTTGGGGCTATCTAGGTGGATCAGTCACGCAGTCTTAGTGCTTGACTGCTTCACTTGGGGCAGTACAGCAAAACAGAACTGTTATTCTGACCATACAAAATATGGTGAACCTGCCTCTACCGTTAGGCAGACCAAAGGAATCCAGATGCCTTCACTTGCTAGCAGGGGAATGCCCAGATAAGCTTTCTAGTGTCACCACTTCTGGGCTTCATGGCACCAATACTTTCCTCACAGATTCCCAGAACACTTCCAGCCTGACTATAGGAAATATGTGACTAAAAGCCTGGAACAAGATATGGGCAAGGGGTGCTATCCTATGGTCTTGGGGCAGTTTCCACTGTTATAGATAAAACTATATTAACTCTGAATCAGCCCCTAGAGAGCTCAGAACAGGAATACAGGAAAATTACATGAAATTATACATTAAATCCAGTCTCTAATTCTGTTCTGGTACTTTGCAGTCCATGCAAAATGAAAAGTTTTCAGGCTTCACAAAGAAGTTTTTAAAGCCTTCAGCATCTTCACCAAGTTTCGGGTTGTTTGGTCTAGGATGATATGCTGGAGAAGTGTCACTGTAGAATAGCCCTCCTTTTACACTCTTTCCCAGTCTCCACTACTGACCACTATCCAAAAAAGGCTACTGAGTCAGGCTGCCTTTTGGTCTGGTTCTGTACAGGTAGCCCTGGTTCTGTACAAGGAAAGCCCTGTTTGCACATTTGCATTGATGACTTACTTTCAGAAAAGCTCCTTGTTTGTACAGCAGTTTACACGTTGAGCAGACCCATGGATTTGAACATGAACTCTAATATTTTGTATTCCATGCAGTCTCCTCCCCTTCTGCATAATGGAAGTATTGAGAAGAAACATCATGAAGCATTTCTCCCTTGATAGTCTGCTAAAGGTTTTTCCAAATGTCAAGCTGATCTGGGTGACTGGAGAAGATCTATGATAGCACACCAAAAAAAGGCATTTTAGAGGGGAAAAATGCATTAAAATGCCTTAACCAGAAATTGGAAGATGAATTTAAAACAAACAAGAACTAATCTTATGGAAGTGTTTTGAAAATACAAGCTTACAAATTCTAAAATTTACAAAAGGTTCAGTCCACTAAACTGCAGTCTAGGCAAACACTTAAAAAAATTGTCTCAACTGTCCACTAATAGAAGCAAACATTGAGGTAAATCAGATTTTTGTGTGTGTTTTTCCACTGTAATGGCCAAATGCACCTTGGTTTCTTTTAATCTGACTACTCTGTAACCATTGTATGCTACCATAAGTAGCATAGTTAGAGGCAAGCAGGACCAACATAGCTGGAGTCGAGGTCGGGGGAGTACCACTGTCCTTCTCCAGGGCCAGATGTCAAAACAGCAAAGCATTTTGTGAACAGGTGAAGGTAAAATGCAATAATCTGTTCTCAGGGTGGCAACGTCAGGGACAGGGATATGGCATGTTTTCTGAAGTGAGGAATGTTTTCGCTTAAACATAATTCTCTGCCTTTCAAAGCTGACACTAAGCACCTTTTCCACAGAGTCCTTTATGGTTGCCTGCATATGAAATGAATGCATTCAGTTTTCAGCAGTGTCAGTCAGTCTCATGGTGATCTGGATATCACACTATCAACTAATTAAATTCAGAAATTAGGTATGATTCTCTGAACAATTATTTCATTTCTTCCCAAGCAAACTGACAAGCTAACATTGTGCCTGTTTTCCTATAGTTAGCTGTGCTTCAAACAAAGGCTATTCACACGTACCTTGTACGGCTTTTTCCCCTCCCATCCCACATTCACTAAAACAGAGTTTAAATAATATTGGATTTATATTCACAGAATGCATCCAGCAGAATGTGCACAAGTACACAGCATATACAGTGTATGTGATATAAAGACAATTATGTCAAATATTAGTTGATGCCATTGGTGTATATACTGGAGAAGACTATTACAGAGATTCACATAATGCTTGAAAACATTTATTTGCATCTATTCTTTTACATTTACTTTTTCACCCCTACACATTTACTTAAGTTTTATCATGAGAAGCTTAGAAAATAGTTGAAGTTCCTATGCATCCGGTATATTTTAACAGGGTTTTTTTAGAACACCATGAAATAATAAAGCAGCACACAATGAAACCAATTGTGCTACCTGCACCATATGTAAAATCTGAAACATTTACAAATGCTTTTGTAACTACATGACAGAGGGACAAGTATATATTTTCAGTATTGCTGCCTGAATCAGAATGCAATCATTCACAGAAGTAATCAATGTTTCAACACTTCCTTGTGTTTCTAGGCTCTCATACCAAGAACGCTTTTTATGATGCAACAAAATTTAAGCCTTATAGAACAATAAAGTGCAAATTACATATCTTTCATTTGTAAAGACTTTCTTTACTTGAAACACAGGTGCAAAATACCCACAAATCAGTCCTTAGAGCTAGATAAAAACTTCAGTTATGTTTATCATCTTTGGTCTGTTTTGTTTGGCTGCTGGCTGAGGAATGGATTGCCTTTTTTTTTTTCCTCAGCTTATTTTTAAGAAACATATTTACATCATCTTTTCAAAGGAAAAGCCTATGTGAGACACTCTTCCAGGACTGATGTGCCAACTCTTCTTTTGCTGCTGGAAAACTAAATATATATACGTGTAAATCTGTTTGTTTTTTCAAGTTGTGTTTGGCTGTCTCAGTGAACAAACTGTAAAATACAGTTTTATCTTACTCTTCCATGTCTATTCCTATATATGGTATCTCATTTACCAGTCTTTCAAAAGGAAAAAATTTTGCAAGCCAAAGATGTGCCATCAGCAGAATTAACAAGGCTTATAATAAAAATGTTCTCCTACATTGAAATGTATGATATAAAGAGACACAGTAGAAGTCTAGGAACTCTATTAATTTACCTTTCACTAAAGTGAGCACAACAGAGCATTCAGCTGGCGTAACTCTTCACTGGGAATTGTTTGTGAGTAGAGGTGTAGGACTTCAAGATATTTTCTTTTGTTGCTGATTGTTTGTATTGTTTGTTGCTTTCCTACAAGTATATAGTCTCCATAAGTTAATCTTTCCTAATTAGAGTGATTTAGAATTATTCAAAGCAACTATGTGCCCTGTTGGAGTCAAGAAATTATTCCAGCTGAACCTCTCCTTAAGATTTTCTTGGAGAACTTTAACAAGGGAACATTAGAAGTTCTAGAGAGTATTTTCTCTGTATCAGATAGAACAATGAGTCAGAAAAAAGGTTGCTTCAGAAAAAAGAAAAAAAAGCTTGATGTCTCAACTTTTTCACACAGCATGCTGTTGACAATTAGCATTCTCATTCTTTTCCACTATTGTCAATAGAATTTTCAAAGTTATTGTCAGAAGGTATTCAAATGCATTAGATAACTAGTATAGAACTTTTTTCCACCAAGTATATACTGAATTAATTTCTTCAACATTTTCATAATTCATCTGTTTTAACCCCTTTAATTATTTTGTCATCTCTTTTGAATTCTCAATTTATTGATTTAAAGTTTTATGATTAACTATGTCAATCTATTAAGTTTCCACATTTTCCTTTCTCCTCTTTGACAAATCAAGGTAGTTCTGAGCAAATATGTCTATGAAGCCTAATCTTCAGAATGCAGACACTAGCTAACATCTCAGAACTCAAAAAAGTTCTATGCTGAGAGCCCTCAAACATCCCTTGTTTTGCCATCAGAAATAATGTTTACTCGAAGCATTCCTGAAAAAAATAAGAAAGGTAATGACAGCCAAGGGAACAATAATTCTTTCAAAAATCAAACATTAATTACTTTTAAAGAAACCTTCAGTTTTTCAAATGCAGTCAAGAAAGTTCAGACCTTTTACTGGTTATAAATATAACCAATGTAGAAAATAAACAGAAAGGTGTAAGTTTATTATTAATTGTATCTTAATTCACAAGTTTTCAACTTGACCATCTTTCAACTTGCTTTTTATAGATGTTTATGTTTAGAGGAAATAAAAGTTTCCAAGGAGCAGAGTACCTGCTCCTTGGAAAATCACCACATTTATAATAAAAAGTCTTTGTGTAAATGTAGGATATTTTGTTGATAAAAGAGCATGCATTCAGAAATACGAATACAAGGGGCATAGAGAGAGAAAAACATGAGAGGAATTTCAATTGAGACAAAAAGATGAGTAATTGTACATAGAACTGTGAACGTCATTTCTCTTGACTGTACTTAGAATCATAGAATAGAA
>JAOXJM010000012.1:82156202-82172949 GCA_026413425.1 Tringa solitaria
AAAGACTGACAAAGGAAAAACACCAATTTACCATGTGCAGTTAATATTTTAAAGTAACTGAATAATGCCTTTCTTCCTACATATGTATGAATAATGTCTTTGTGCATTACTTTGTTTGTTAAGCCAGAAATCTTCAGTGTCATCCAAGTGAGTGTCAGAACATATTTTCAAGCTGATGAAGTGACTGTAACTTCCTTTGGATTAGAGACAACCAGTACTAACATGTAGGCTTGAATGACATCTATTTTAAAATGGTGTCTGGGAGAGTTTTCTAGAATATGCATAGTGGCACTACCTTCCACTGTGTAAAAAAAATGTGTATGGATCATTGGAATGCTTTCAAAATACCTGTAAGAATCAAGGAGGGCACGTGAAACACAGATTTATTCAAGAAAGCACAAAGTAACAGCAGAATCATTTTAACTAAAAAAATATCTTGAAATGCTTATATCTCGTATATCATTTGTGTTTAATAAAGTCATGGTCCAGCTTTTAGAAAGGTACTGAAGCGTGGATATTATGAAAATAGGAAGATGAGAAGTGCAGGAACTGTACAAGTCATGAAGTACTAAACAGGGAGAGTTCTGTCATTATAATAAAAGTTTAGACCCTGATATATGTTAATAGACTATCAAATTGTTCCTATTAAATCAATTTGGTGTTCAGGAGGTGTTGAACAATTTCATAGTTGTAGAAAAGTGGTAAATAGAACAATACCTTTTAATCTATTCCTGGCTAACACTAAAAGGTTTTTGACCAGTGGTGTTACTCACATCTCATGTAAACCACATAAACAAGAGAACTGAATGACAAGTTAATCTGCAACTACAACAGCTTCACTAAGATAGTTTTTAATAGTTGTCTGCAGTCATCTGAATCCTCCTTAGTCAGGAAGGTAGATGTGATTGTCCGTATTTATTGTCCCCAAAAGAGCACTGCATAGGAACTAGGTTTTAGGTTTAACATAACATAACAATTAGAGAATGATTTTGAAAATAATCTTGTGACTCTGCCTTAGTGAAGGAGCAACACAATGGCAGTCCCATGACCCCAACTTCAAAATGTTGAACACTGAAAGCATGAGTTGCTCAATTCCAAAACTTTCAATTCTCAATAATGAACACTGTGACTGACCTAGTCGCTGAATGGGGTTGGTAGATACAAAGTTACTCGGAGACCCAAGAGCTTTGTTGAATGTTTTGAAAACCTGTAGCCATCTCCTAGCCCAGCTTTCACCCTCTTCAATGACAGACACCTACACTGCAGCAGTTATTTAACTAATACACCATATCCCACCAGAATGGAGAATGTTCACATATGAGATCAGCAAATGTGAAGCAGAATCCTCTCTTACGAATAAGCTCTTAGACACTTAATGAGACAAACATCTTAGTCCCATCTGAGTGAGGTGGCAGCTGTGTTGTAGAGCCTACCAAAAGCAAGGGACCGGTCCCTCTGGGCCCACAGTGTGCTAGGGTTTTCCCATGTGGGGGCTGCTGCAGGATGAAGGGGTCAGTCAAGGTAGTATAGGCATCCAGCAAGAAAGTCAACCTCATCTTCTTTTTCCTGTATAGATGATCTGCCTGGAGAACTACAGCCCTCAAGATGCAAGTTAGGGGAAGAGGATAGAGAGCTTTACTAAATTAAGACTCTCAGGATATTAGGTCAATATAAATATAGGATTTACTATTAGCATATATTTATCATAGATTTACCCGGCACTCTGCTTTCACTTTAGAACTCCTTCAACATAAAATACATAAAAATATAATGCTCTATATTACAAACCTTAGGAATAAGCCTGGGTTTATGCTTGATATTTCACAGTTTTAAAGAAATTTATTTATTTATTTTATTAAACCATACCTGTCCAAGCCCTAGCAAGAATCTTCTACAATTTTCCCTCTTTGGGGGGATTTTGTCTCTTGTTTTGAAAGGATTCTAGGGGATACTAGGCTATGTTTAAAACATTAACCTCATCTCAATTCTAGATTGCCTTTATATTGACTTGAGAGAGTTTGATATTAATTAAACTAGTATAACTCACCTAAACACTGCCCAGAAAAACAACTGTGAAGATTCATGTGGTCGGGAAAGTGGGATATCTTGCAACATACCCACTTACCACATTAAAAGAAACTGTGAGTTATTTCTCATAAATTTGCCATGCTAAAACTTTCCTGTATGTCATATTTCGTTTGTGTCTTATTTTTTCCATTGGTGCATGATTTGGAGATGTCAGTGCCTAGAATACTGGAAAAGTTTACACAGATAATGCACTAAGAGAATTGAGTAGTTTTAAAATACCAAGAGATACCCACAGTAGAATACAGGCCAAAAAATGGCTACAAACTATCATGCACCAATGTGCACAGAAGAAGAAATTGGACAGGACTATCAGTTTTATTATTGTATGTTTTTCTTGTATTTGTACTTTATGAAGTTGCATAGAATTAAATCTGTCAAGCTCTACATTCTCCATACTAAGTGCAAAATCCATCTGCTGAAATATTCCATAATCATATTAGAAAAAAAAAATATTACTTCACCTTACAAAGATGTTGACAATGGCTTCACAATATTAAAGGGAAGTTTGGAACCTGAAAGGAAATGCAAGAGGAAAGAGAGTAAAGTGCTTCCTGGTAACCCGGGTGAACGTCACGTTGGTATATGAGTACAAGATTAAATATCTACACACTGTCAATGATAGTTTTTTAGGTTTGGCCCCACCCAATGTGCAGGAAACTGTTCAAGTGATGTCATTAGAAGCCACTATGTAATGAATAACCCTAGGGCACTTGAATTGCAAAATCCTGAAGCTATTAAATCAAAAGGTCTACTGCTGATTGATTATAAATGAGAAGTCACATATAAATGACAAAACTTGTTAGAAAATGGTTAAAGAGATTAATCATTCCCAGTGGCACAGTGACTATGTAATACCACTATATGGCTTCTCAAAGTTAAGGTATACAACCTACTAGCAAAGACTGGAGAAAACCCAACAGGGTAGGGGCTATCATTAGAAAGGGAAATTCTTTAAAAACCTTAAACTATGCTGAAATTTTCATAATAGAAGGAATAATAATCAATAAGAGGTTAATTATTTGTAAGAACACAAAATGGTAGCACCAAAAAAAAAGAGTTTGGGAAACTATCTGCAGATATCACTACAAAAAGAAGATAATAATTCCATTTTCAAACACATGAGGAAGAAGCCTTCTGTGGAGTTTGTAGTATGAGGAAATGAATCAAGGCATGAAAAGAGCACACAGAGGAAAGGAGGCCATAGCAGGGAAGAAAAATTACTTGTTTACAACCTTGCTTAGCATGGATAATTTCAGGGAGATTTCTGAGCAGAACTTTTTTTTTTTTTTGGTGTAGACACATTAAAGGATACACCCAACTGTCAGAAGTTATTGAAGGAATAGATAAAATTAAAGTGTAAAAAATTTGCAAGACTGATTGACCTTTTAGTTTAGGGAGACTTGAAGATGAAACAAGTAAATCACAAACCTCTCTCAGAAACAGTGTGGAGGCAGAGTACTGACACATGTGACACTAATTATTTCAGAAGGCTGTAGGGGAATCCAAGGACTGACCAGTAGCTCAACATGTCCAGCAGGTTAATTAGTTGAAAGTGGCTGAAAAATAGAATTAATGTGCACCTGAATAAATATGAACATTACAGTTCATAAATATGAACAATTAGGGCAGAGCAACATGACTTTTGCAAAGGAATAACACTTCTCATAAATATATAGTTCTCTGAAGTAGTCAGCAAGCCTCAAGACTGGAGCAGCAGGCTGGTATAAATGCACCTTGACTTTGAAAGGGAGTTGAACAATGTCTTCTATCAAAGGCTCTTAAAGAGATGAAAGTGTTTGTGGAAAAGAGGACTAAAAAGGGTAAATAAATTACTCAGAGATAGAAAACAAGTGGTAGAAATCGTTAGTTTTCACAGGGGAGGAAGATTACTGGAAGATTACCAGAAGATTTGCACTTGACTCCATGATTTTTAATTTAGTCATTGATCTTGAAAAGAGGCTGAGCAGTGAGGTGGAAAAGTCTGTCAATGTTAATAAGTTATTTGGGACAATATATATGAGCAATAGCTGTGAAAAATGCAAAAGCACTTCATAGTAGTGACTGACGAGGTAACAAAATGGTGGATGAATGTAGAGGAGAAAGCAGAAGTTCACTTTATTACCTTAAGTGTACTTTAATTAATCTTTTGACAAATAAAATTTATAGAAATGAAATACAAAATTAAAGTCATCCACCATTTCAGAAACAATATGGAACCCTTACAAAACCCTCCAAAGTACTGCTTCAGTTCAAAATTAGTATCTGCTAACTGCATATTTAAGTCAACAGATACACTTCCCTTGGTTTTCAGGTTTTGGAAAGAATGGACTAGATTAAAACACTTGATTTCTGTTCTGTTAAATGAAATCTAGCTATGAAAACTTCTGATGTAGTGTTACAATTTAGTTTTTATTTTACATTTGGATAAACCATTTAACATCTCTTTCCAGTATAGATCCAGAAATAATGTCTCAATCCTCATTAAACTACTGCAACTTTTAATGATTTATTGAAATAAATATATTGCAAGTGTTTTATGAAACCAGACCAACAGTAAGAATATGTAATACATGTCATAAAATAATGAATAAAACCTAAAGCCAGAAATCTCCTAAAACTAAACCCGAGAAACTTTTCTACATATTTTTCCCCCACAGAGCACTTCAGTCAATATGAGTTTATGGAAACTGTTGTTTATGCATATTTTTCTATCAAAAAAAAAATTGATGAATTTTTTTCTGAATAGCTTCAGTTCAGAGAATTTGCAGAAAGCCTTCTGCACTGCTTAACCTCTGAGTAGGGATGACACAGGTGGTTGGGAATAGCTCCACACAATTATGTGCAATTCCTTTATGACAAAAAAAGGGGAAAAAAAAGAAGGAAAAAAAAAAAGGTTAAAAGACGCCTACTTGTCTAGGTCAGTTGAAAAACCTGCAGGTCACAAGCAAGTCATGCAAGTGTGAGGAATGCATGTATCCGCAGCAACAGCGGTGCCAGGAGAGCCACTTGAGGCAGTCGGCCACATGCAGCATTCAAACTGTTGTCATGCTTATGGGCACAACTCCATGAAGGCTGGGCAGCGCTACAGAAAAAAGAAAATTGCTTGAGAGCAAAGAAGAATCCTCAGATGAACATCATTTCCCCTTTTTCCACCCATTTTTTTATTTGGGGGACTGATAGAGCTAATAGATCTTCTCTTTGTATTGAGAATTTGAGGATTTCCTATTTTATAACACCCTTTCAATATTGTATCTACATTAACTATGTGACTGGTTGCAGGTATTTTTGCTGCTTCAGGTGGCAAGGTAGCTGTAGTAGGAAGATTTTTTTTGTGCGGTCTAGTTCCTTTTTTAAATTTACCTGTCCCTTCTTCAGTGACACAGGCATAATTCAGTTCCTAATTGCCTCCTCACTCATTTTGTAAGTGTAAGAACACACTCTAGTTCCTCTTCTGTAGCAGAGATACACAGTACCTTCTCATAGTTCAAAATACTAAGCACCTTTAATTTATACTAAAATATTGCTCATTTTAAGTCGTCTAATTTCATTTTCTCCAAACAAGTCAGTACATCTTGGACAATTTTTGATTAGTTTCAGATTTTAAAGAAAATTATTAAGTTACTCAATGGATTTAGAAATAAAGGGTACTCTAATACTTTTGATGATTTCAAATTTCAATGTCAAACATTAATTCTTCTAATATGTATATACTGTTATTTTAATTGACTGCAGTTCTTGGCAAAATCTTCTGAGTACATGCTTAAGTTGCTCAGAGCTTCTAGAAGTTTGTTTTCTTATAACTGTCTCATAATTGGCATTGTAAGTAACAAACATATCTGAATATTGATGAACTAATTAGTGAGGTCAAGAGAGCCTGGGCTGTCAGCCTGGTGTCAGCCTGGGCTGCACTGATCATACCCTGATGGAATTCACAATTTTGAAGGCCAGCTGAAGAGTAGAGTCAGGACCCTGAATTTTAGGAGAGCACACCTTCAGTTGCTTAAGAAGTTAGTGGATGGGACCCTCTGGGAGACTGTCCTCAGGAAGAAAGGAGCTGAACAGAGTTGGCAAATATTTAAAGATGTTTTTCTTAGAGTAAAGAAGCTCTCAATTCACATGTGTAAGAAATCAGGCAAGGAAGGCAGGAGATCAGCCCCTTGAGCTGGTCCAGGGGAGGCCACAAAAATGATCAGAGGGATGGAACACCTCTCCTATAAAGAAAGGCTGAGAGAAAGGTTGAGATTGTTCAGCCTGGTGAAGAGAGGGCTTGGGGAAGATCTTACTGTAGCCTTTCAGTATATAAAAGGGACTTATAACAAATATGGAGAGAGACTTTTTATGAAGGCCTATAGTGATAGGACATGGGGCAATGTTTTTAAACTGAAAGAAGGTAGATTTAGATTGGACATAAGGAGCAAATTCTTTAAGTGTGATGAGACACTGGAACAGGCTGCCCAGAACAGATGCCCCATCATCGGAAGTGTTCAACGTCAGGGTGGATGGGACTTTGATCAAGCTTTTCTAACAGAAGATGTCCCTGGCCATGGCAGGGTATTTTGATTAGATGATTTTTAGAGGTGCCTTCCAACCCAAATGATTCCATGATTCTATGATTCTATGATCCGTGAAGTGATGGTTGTATTAGTTTGTAATACAACTTTTTGATTCTTTGGGATGACACACACAGAAGCATTGAAATTTCCCAAATGTTTCTCAGATTTATCAACTTCTATATTAAGCATTCTAAAAACCTGCTTGCCATATATTATTTTGTGGTTAAAAATGAAGAAAAATAAGATAGCTAAATGCACATCAAGCATGCAAGGCACAACTACATAAAAAAAACCCAACCCAAACCAAAAAAACCCACAAGCACTAGCTAGAAAAATATGCTTTGAAATAATAGGAATGTTTAAAAAATATTTTTAAGGAATAAATTCAATGAGCATTATCTAACATATGTAAATAGTATTGACACTTTCTAATCTGGAGCCTGTATATTCAACCATGTAAATGACGCGTATATTTCTTATTCTTTTTCTTAAGCTGATGTCCTCTCAGCTAAAATATTTTTGCTTATAAGTGCTTGAAAGGTAGACCAATTTACAGTAATAATCTGCAGAATGTAATTGGCATCTAGTATTTCAGGCAGCTTTGCCCATCTATAGGGAGAACAAAATAGATAAGGGGGAAAAATAAAAGACAAGCAATGAGAAAGAAGTGGAATTATAGACTGCTGAGAAGCAAAACTACTGCTATCAGTCCTGCCAGTTCATGAGAAACTGATCTGCAATTCATGGATGTGACAAAACACATTCTCCTTACAAAACAATAAAACACAAAGAAGACAGATAAATAGGGACAGAAGGAAAGGTGTCCTGGCATACTCAGTGCAGAACTGTGAATCGTATTTCCACTTAGCTAGATCCTTTGTGTGTTTACAAAACAAGGGCACGAAGAATGCAGAAATAAGAAAAAAAACCCACCATATTTTTACGATTAAAAAAAAAAGAACCCCACAAAAATGAAGAGGTAAATGAAAAAATTTGAACTGATTTACAATCCACTGATAACTGGGAAATTCTGGAAGCCTTGCATTTGAGAAGCTAGGAGAAAAACTGTTTACTTTTTTTCTTGTAATCTAGGTTTCGTTCTGGTTGATAGAAGCTGAGATTCTTTTATGTATTTTCTATTGTTGTTTTGCTTTTTTCATAAGAGTAGAGCTCCTGCGATCCTTTGTCTATGACTCCTTTTTTGTCTGATTACTCCAAAGTAACCAGGTGTCTTTTTTTTCTTCTTTGTATTCCCACATCTTTAAATGCATTGGATAGGAAATTGCTTTTTTTCCTCTCTGTTGGAAATGCAGGGGTGTTGTTTTGCTTCTGGAAGTAAAGAAAGGAAACTTTAGGGATCAGACTGAGTAGAGTTTTTATGATTCTAGGCTTTTAAAATCAAGTCAAATAATACATGCTATTGATTACTCATTCAAATGCACTCATGGTACTCTTAACTGCTACTTTCAACTATCAACGTTGGTCTTTAGGCCTTTCACAAATCTTGACAATCCTTCTTCCCCCAGGAGCTTCTTGGTTCATTTTAAAACACAGCTGTAGAATTTCTAGCCATGGATCAACATTCTGGAGTTTCAGATTAACATGAGGAAGTAGGAGAATCTCTGATGGAAGAGGTCTTAAATCAAATGGCTACCTCCACATGACATTACAGAAACCCTTATTCTAACATGTTTGTCTGCACAATAAGACCTTTTTAGAGCATAAGAGCATCACTGGTTCCAGAGCAAAAGATCTGTGTATTCTTTGGCATTAACACTTTCATTACAAGCCCTTTCCATCTTCCTTTTTTCTCAACTAACAAGTTCCTTCTCCTTCTTGCATATGTACAGAACAAATAAGGGTGATATCTCAAAGGAATTACAGTAACAGATTAAAACAAATGTGCAGGATCACAATTATGTTGTACTTGTCCAAAGTGAATAAAATAGAATTCATATCAGATTTATAATCACAAGGGATGAGGCTAATGAAAGGCACTAATTACATCTCTTTAACATGCCAAGCATAAAATAAGAAAGTGTGGATAATGTATTATGATTTTGACAAAGATTAGGAGCATAGGTTATCAGGAAAAGTTCTAGGCAATGGAGAAGAGCCTACATCTTTAAATTAGCAAAGATGTCTGGAATATCAGATTTTCTTTTTGGTCTCTGGAGATGACACTTTTAAAAATGTCATTTTACATCCCTGCAGTAAGGCCAGGAAGACAACTGTCTAACCTGCATTTTTTTAATGTTTTTTAGCACATCTTTTTTAATGATAACTTTGAGTCCTTTACATCACACTATGTTCATTCCTTGCAAACATTTAGCAAATTATTATTTTCTTAGGAATGCCTCTAAGTGCTGATTTTAGTTGTATATCTCAGCTTAGTCTGGAAAAGTAAATTTTCACTTAGGTAAGTGTCACCACAAGAAAATTTAAAAAAAAAAAAAGAATTAGGTGTCCACACAGGAAACAGAAACACAAAACTAGACAAAGATATGGAAAACCAGTCAATTTTAAGATTATAATATTGAATATTTCCAAATAAGATAAAATAAAAACATGCAAAGAAATATTGAGGAATTACGAAAATTACTACCTTAGTGATTATCAAACAGAAGAGGAAAATTAGCTTTCTCTTTCTGTTATTTCTGAAAACATAATTATTTCTGAAACATAATTGACTCAACTTTACATCAAGGTCCATAGGAACTTTTCAGGTTACAATGACATTCTGTCAGCCATGACCCCTTTCCTCTACCTGTACTGTTATTCTAATATATGGTATTTAAATATTGTTCCGTAATATATTGTCATACTCAGAATTCAAAAAACTTCTCTGTGAAGATTATTTTCTGAGCATACCTAATCTAGTAACCAATTTGACATAGAACAAAAATCTCTGAAGAATTCTGTTTGTTTGTTTCACCCTGCAATAACTCTTTATGCTACCATGGTAAGGAACTCTTTATGTTTTATTTATGTAATAATACTGCTTGGGATCTTTACAAAAATACTATGAAAACAAAAAAAATGTCTTTAACAGCCATTCAGGTTTTCACAAAAACTTCCAATGTCCATTATTACTTTATTTGCAGTAGTCTTCTTAACTAGCAGATGCAGTGATGAGCAGCAGGCTTTCAGCCATGTCCTGTGGTCTGCTTATCATTAGGTTTTGTTTTCTAAATGGCACGAGTGTCGCCTAATGTAAAGGGTACATGTTTTCAAGTTGTTTTGCTGATGCTGTATTTAGCTCTATTTTACAAACAGAAGATTAAGTTCTTCCTTTTTTTTTTTCTTTTTTTTTTTGGCAAAGTAAAGCTAAAGCTGGTGAAACTTGGCACGGGTATGTGGAAAGGAAGAAATAGCAACTCTTTTTATGTTTCATTCTCTGTGAAACCACAGAGTCTCACAACCAAATTGCAGCTATATCAAGCTTTAGCCAGTCTGCAGGAATTACAACAGGATAGGAAAGGACTGAAGGTGAAAGATGAGCTGCTCTATAGTACATCTCAGGTGAAAACTTCCCAGGGTGCAAATAATGTCTCTGAGCAGCATTAACAACCTCTGCACATTTTCTGCTGGCCATTGAGGAGGACCCATGTTTGTCTAGCTAACAAGGAAAAGCAGCTTTACTAGATGACCAGAAATGGATACAAACTGAATAGATCTTAAATCTCAAGAAGGAAAGCACAGAAGCATGGGCTTATTCTCCACATAGCCCTGCCACGTGGGGGAAGCCACATTCCTTGGGTCTGATCAGAATGAAGCATGTGCCGCAGTGATTTGTTGAACTGATGTTTCTGGGTTCATCAAAAGCCTACTAAGTAAATAAAAAATGTTGCATTAGCATTAATAAGCTTCAGAAACTAAAATCCTGTGATCTGCAGAGCATGAGCCTGATTTCACAGTAAATCGCCTCATTACAGTTTTTGAGCTGAACAAATGTAATGAGATTAACAACCCCCTTTCATAGATATTTCTCATTTCACAATATAAATGGATATGTATCACTTATAGATTTGTTCCTGTCAGTTCCTTACCAGCAGCTAGTAATTCCATCAGATGTGTATTATTCTTCTCTGGTAATCCCATGACACTGGGTAGACTCAACTAAGCACTATGGCTTGGAAAAGGTAACAACTTTGAGTCAGTACTTCCAAGAATAAAGTTGAAAAGGCAGACATTTTTATTACTTCTGCACAGCAAACACACTGATTAGATTTTGACATTCTAAATGAAAAAACTATGAAAGATTGGTAAACAATTGTTGATGTGACAAAATTCCATTGAGTTATTTCACTGATCAACGTCTTGAAAGGTAAATATGGCAGCATCTACAGAATAAAGAGGCAGAGAGATTCACAAAAAATAAAGCTCTTGAAGAAAAAAAGCTTTCTTTTCTGAGCATGAAAATATTTTAGTGAGAAAGCAAATCAAACTCATTGGAAAATTAAAACCTCATTGAGAAATGAAAGTTGGCAGCAGAAGAAAATTGTAAGCCAGGTTGCTCATCTTATCCATGTTGTGTCTTTAGCTGGATCAGAGGACTGGCTTGCTTTGAATAGAATACACTGAACAGTCAAAAACTCTGTGGACACACGCTCTCCATCACTTGGGACTTACCCAGCAGAGGAAGGAAGCTGAGGTGACAGATCTCCACTTCCAGCCTCACACTGCACCATGTAGCAGAAGCACAAGGGACAGTGCCCTAGAGGAGACAGCCAAAAGGTTTGTCTAATGTCATAAACCCTAAAGTATGAATGCTACAATAGGAAAGTGGGAAAGCAGCCTGCAGTCCTGGGCAAAGCTGAGGATCTCCCATTGCAGCTTATTTGCAGATATACCAGTTGCAGTAGACTATTTTGCACCAGCGGACCACTGGAGAGGTATCCCACTGGAGCAATAAATCTAGCCCAACATATTCATTATGGAAGGAACTGCTGAGCCTGACACTTACATGACCTGTAAATTATATTGATCTTCCTTATTTCACAGTAGACTAACCATGTTGGATGTCACCTCAGGGTGAAATGGGTATACTTGGTTATATATATCTATGGTTTTGTGAAGCAACCATAGTACCAAACATTTTGGTAGGAGAAACTTGCTCATAGCAATTCTGATTCTTGAAATACACAGAATTAACATTGAATAAATCCACTTACATTCCAGAATGATGCGATTTGACAAATTATCTTGGCCTATCCTAGATATAGGTAACAAGGGTCTATTTAAGTACTTAAACACAGTGGTCTAGTCACTTTTATGTGCACAGAGGTATCTGAGAAATGTATGAGAGACAGACAGCAATAAGCACAAGCACTATTTTTCTTCTGGAGTGGCAACTGGAAGCTAATCAGGATGCCCTCTTATGGGAGAAAACAGGAGCAAAAAAAATCAGTTCAACAAACCCTACTGTGTATACAACCAGTTATAAAACTTTTGACTGCGAGCACTAGCACTGATCACATGCGAAGTGATTATTCTGAACCTTTAAAAAGAAAGTAATTAAGGTTTTAATGTGGCACCAGGATTGAGATTACAAAATATGTGCAGTGCCCTCCTTGCTTCAGAGCAGAGCCATGCAGTCTGGCCCCCGAAATGCACAACGCATGTTTTCATTTGGCCAGGGGTGGCTGTGGGTGTCGGGGTGTGGGGAGGGAGGGAAGGGAGTTCTTGTTGCCCAAATACCCTGGAAAGGGTGATTTGGTGATTTTCAGTCCATCACTCCCACACTGCTCTTGCCTGTTTATCTGCTTGTCAGCCTCAGCTCCCTCCTCCATCATTCCCCTCCGTCCTCCTCACTGTGTGGTGTATATCAAGGATCCTGGCTTCAAGGTCCAACAAGAAATCTTTCATGGAACAGACAGAGACTAGCTTGTCATTTGTAATTTTGTCTGAAAGGACGTTCCATATTTCAAGAGGTTAGCCTCCCCTGTGGCATGAGATGGTTGGACACCACCTGCATAAGATAACAGATTCTTTCTGAACTGCTTGCAGATTATTTATGACCAGTCGCGCACAGTGATTAACCACACTTTTTTCCACCTTTCCTTACTCTGATTTTTTTAACTTTTCACCTATTTTTATCTGGGCTGCTAATTTTTTCTTCTGTCTATCCTATTTCAGGAGCCCTTTTCTCTCTTTGGAAAAAAGAGAACAGAAGAAAATATTGTTTAATTCTTTAAATGGCCCCTATCCTGAAGTGCTGTAGGTAAGTGTATTGTGAAAAGACGTAGACACAGCAGGCAAGCAGGAGTCACAAGTTTCAGTACACAGTGGCTTTTGCATTTTTTTCATTTGCATGTAGGCAAACATATACAGAATGAAAGGCTTCAGATTGCTAGGTTGAATGGCAAGATTGGTATTCTTGTTTATACAGCTATCTTATGCAAGCTGGCAGATGAGCATCTACAGTGACATACATGGGATTTATAGCAATCCCAGCTGAACGGGAGCAGAATCTGTGCCAAAGATTATTTTTAAAAAGGAAAAGGAAGAGAAAATTTGCTCCCTTCATAAATGTGGAGATTATTTTTAATTCATCCTACTTTTCAAATGCTGGAGTTATCCAGGAATAACTACAGATCCATTGACAAACTTTATATGTAAAAGCATTATGCAATACATATTATCAATGACTATGCAGCCATACACACAACATTTAAAGGAGATAAATATGTTTTTTGGTTTTTTGGTTTTTTCATCTAAACTCCATTAAGCTTAAGTATATGAAAATACCTTTGACAAACTGAACTGATTTGAACACCTTTTGAAAACTGAAAAACACAACTGAAAATTGAAAAAGTTAAAAGACAAAATACACAATTCCTCTGCCTCTGTATCCTATTCCAAGCAGGTTGAACAACTTATTTCAAATCTCACCTCTTTTCTTCTCTACCTGGCATAGTAGTACTCCCTGTTTTATATTATGTAAAATTATTATGTAAAATTATTTTATTTGGTCCCTGTTTTCACGTTTTTACTGTATGCATGCTATAAGCTTTAGATATTGTGTACATTTTATCTAGATATCACATTTTGCAATATATTGTAATCTTCTGTATGCTATTGTATCTTTGTTTAGTTATAAACTTATTTATTAATCATATAAATTATTATATGTTGGTAGACTTTTGTCAGTTGAATTCTCCTTGACTATCCATTAGAGGTAAGACCTTGCTTGTTAAAGAAAGCTGTAATGAA
Source organism: Tringa solitaria (assembly GCA_026413425.1). NCBI lineage: Eukaryota > Metazoa > Chordata > Aves > Charadriiformes > Scolopacidae > Tringa > Tringa solitaria. The sequence goes on from JAOXJM010000012.1 coordinate 82,170,059, forward strand.
TTACATAAACTTTCCTTTCATATCCTCCACTTCTGCTAAAAATATTTTTTACGTTGCTAGATAATTAGCTTCTACCCTTCCTTAGGTACAGGCTGGAGTTCTCAAGGACCGACAAGATTAACGTACCACAGAATGTGCATCCTAAAGGAGAACATTACCGTTCAGCCTCTCATACTTCAGATGCGTCCATTATAAAATTTCAGTTACAACAGTGCTAGGGTCTTTTTTTTACTTGAAGAGTGGCAAAAATAATGAAGTGCTCCTTCCATTTTAATGTTTTCAGATATGTTTGTTGCAAGCACTAGATTCGTGTCGGATGCAGACTGAAAACTGATGAATTCAGAGAGCTTGTGTGTGGCTTTGAGCAACCTGGTCTAGTGGAACATGTCCCTGCCCATGCCCGGGGGGTTGGAACTAGATGATCTTTAAGGCCCTTTCCAACCCAAACCATTCTACAATTCTATGAAGAGCAAAATATGTTGGGACTATGTTGGAGACGGTGGAACAAAGCAGAGATCAAATAAATCAATGGATTTATATGAGTATAAACAGAGCAGCAGGAAAAGAAAGGAGTTGGAGGAATCAGAAAGCAGCAGAAGGGAAATTTTAGGAGTGAAGCACTGACAAAGGAAATGAAAATGTAGGGAGAAAGAAACCTGAGTACACTGTTAGGACTGACAGATTAGATAGATTAAGGAGTGCATGCTGAGTCTAACTATTTTCATATTATTTTCAGTAGCTAAAATTAGGCAGCTCTGGCCTTTGCAAAACCAGGATTTTGTAAGTATTTGAGACTGAGTTTTAATAAACTTAGAGGTAAACAGCCTTGTTTACCTTAGAGATAAAAAAAAATTGAAATCAATATAAGGAAAGAAAAATGTAATTTCAAATGTTTTGTTTAAACCTTAGTTTTAGCCTGAGATCACAACTTATAATGGGTAGTTTATTCCATGCTCATGTACATGGCAGTACAATGCACATCAATGTCCCAAATACATGCACAATGTTCGAAAAAACAATGCTGACAAATAAAAATAGTCCTTCAACAGGGCTAGACAAGAAGCAGATCTGTGATCTGCCTAACAGAAACCTATACCTTATTTATAGACAGACATACATGAAAGTAGAGTCAAGGGGACATTTTATTTAAATGGTTGATGGTAAAGAATTTAAGGCTTGAACAGAAAAAGTCTTTTTTGATGAGACATGGTAAGGATGTCCCAGAAGTTAGTGTGTGGGGTTTGATATAGAGGACTGAGTCTTGAGAAGGATAAGAATTGTTTAAGAAGATTATAAGACAAATAAGTAACAGTGAAAATGGAGGGCTAATAAGTAAATTTCATTTTCCAAACCTAGACCTAGAAAAATGAATTCACTGGTAGCAGCAGGTATCACATTCCTTGATATGATAAAAACTATATTCCTTTATCAATTAGTGAAGTCATAACAACAAAATATGATGCTAGTTTTATTTATAGTGAGAGAAAACTTTAGCTTAGTAAGTCAGGAGTTCAATTCAGTTGGAACTTTACAAATGCAAACTTTGAGAAACACTGGAAATTTTCTAGCAATGTTCCCTAGAGTTGGAACTTAAAGAGGATGCAGAATCCTGTTGCGTTCAATGTAGTAGCATGATTTGGTGCTTCAATTTCAGGAAAAAAAAAGACAACAAAAAAACAAAAAAACCACAGCAAAAGCAAACCAAAATCCTGAGAGGGCTACCCACTTCCTAGGATGATTAAGCATTTCTTATAGAGAAAAAGAGCAAGAATAGAACATATAAGTATGGAAATGGGAATGTATCAGTTTTCTACATCTTGGCAGTTTAAAGATATAGAAAAGACCAACAACCTATTGTGGACCTAGATCTTGCAAAGAAAATGAAAACATGGCACTGATTTTTCCTTTACCATAAAGCAAGAAGTGAACAAAAATAGTAAAACTAGTGTATTGAAGACTGACACGAGATTAAGGATAAAAATAATGAAGTATAGCCAAATATTAAAAGATAACAATGGAATCAAGTAATAAAAGTGAGGATAGAATAATGGAAACAATATATGGCATGGAAAAAATATGTTCTGCTAAGCTAAAGAAGCCAACTACTTTTAATCTCACTTCTTTAGATAGATACTTCTCTCCTTTAATTAATCTAGTAAACCGCAGGCTGTCTTCCAATCAAAATTTTGTTTCTGGAAAAAGGTTAACCTAAGCTTTATATGTTATCCCAGAGGAGGTTCTGCCAATGTCTCAAAGAGTTCCAGTAATTCTACATCTCCATCAAATGACAGAACTTTCTGTCCAAACTCTCTGCTTCTCTGCTTTGCTAAACGTATCTTAGAACAGTAGCTCTTCTCATGCTGGCAGCTTAGATGCCTTCTCCACTCAACTATGCACACAGATTTCTCTTCTCCTCTGTTGTTTCTGGACAATTGACTAGACAACAGCAGTTGTTTCTGTCTCCCTCAGTGCCTGACTTTTCATTGCTCAATAGCATTCTATTCTTACACCTCCATAATAGCAACAATACTCTCCAGCTTTCTTGTTTCCCAAATTAAATGAACGCATGCCTATTCCTTACCTGGTGGCCACTACTGGATCCATTAAACAGGATCAGTCCCAACAGTGTTGTCAAAAGATGATCCCCCTCCTTTCTAACAACTGGTAACCTCTCCCTTTTGCTGTTTTTTTACCTGCCTCATAATTCATTAGCAATCTCTGTCATCTACCCCTCACTTCATATATTGCACAGGAGTATGTTATAATTGTTACAATTGTACAGCAGTCATGTAGCAGATGCTTAACCTAAATCTAGATCAGTGACATTCTCTGGATTAGACATCTTCACTGAGAAAATGGAGATATTAAAAAATAAAAAAGAAAGAAAGAAA
>JAOXJM010000012.1:82173049-82183831 GCA_026413425.1 Tringa solitaria
AGAAAGAAAGAAAGAAAGAAAGAAAGAAAGAAAGAAAGAAAGAAAGAAAAGAAATTGGTTTGTTATGATGTACCTTTACTAAAACCATGCTGATTATTGGGATAATTGCATTTCCCTCTTTATCTCTACTCATTCTTTCCTTCAAGATCTTTTCTAAGACAATGTCCAATACTGAGGTATACCATCAGGGAGATTGTTGGTGGATATTTTTTCATATTTTCTGGAAAAAGATGTTAAACAACTTCAGCAACAACTTCTAAAATAATAGACAGATTTTCCTCCATGGAAAAAAAAAAAGCTCAACCCACAACCAAGATTGCTCTTGCTGTTCTTTAATCCACTTGGTAAAAAGAGTTCAAGAAAACCTAGCCATGCAGTGAATTTATAAAAATGGTATTTATTACAGAACAGCACTAATATAATCTGCACGTTAAGAGATTAAATACTTTATTAGCTCTTTGTTCCTGCATATATTTTTTGATTAGCCAATTTTAAGGCTAATGTTCACAGAAATATTGTTGGGGAATGCAAGAGGATTCATCTCAGCTTGCTTTTGACTGTACAGACTAAAATTGCACGAAAAGAGTCCACCTGAATCTAAAGTAAAAACGAGCTTCTCAGAAAATCTTTTCTCAAAAAGAAACAAAAAAGATTGCTAAAACAGATACTATATTGTCAAGTATATTCTAAGATGCAAGGAAGAGAACAGCAACAGCCACTAAGAAAACTCAGATGAGAAAATAGTCTTACTATTACTTTTCCAGCAAAGTTCACATTCAAAGAAAGAAAGAGAAGTGAAAATAAAAGTTCATTGCTATTTTCACAAGTCATCATTAGTTGGCTGCAGATGCCTGTATCTACTAGAAGCAGTCATAAAATGCCTGTTTATTTTATAGGGAACAGAATTTCAAAGAACCTTTCAAAAAAACTACCTATCTAGTTAAGGCATCTGACAAGCCTGGGCAGAAAAAAAGAAAAAAAAATAACAAAATCAACAAAGCTTTGCTCTCGGTGGTTGCACCTATCAAATGTCACACTCTAGGATATAATGGAATACAGACACAGATACCCACATTACTTGGAATACTGGAATTAACACAAGAAAATCACAGCAGTGCTTTCCCTGAGATAATTTACCCTCCGTTGTCCAGTACTGATATTCTGCTTATGAGAGATTTAGATGTCGACGCCCTGTTAAAGTGTGCTTTTCCTTTTCTGAAGTTCTCCACACCATATTCATAAAACTACATATGATGTCTTAGTCATTGCAGGGAATCTTGATTCTCAGCTACTACTTGTCTTGGAAAATCTCCCTTTATGAAACATCAGCTAAACCAGATGCCTGCCAGCTTAGACTGAGAGATCAGAAATGAAGTAATAGCTTGAAAATCATAGGATCCTTATGAAACCTGGCAATGCAGATAGCAACAGGACTTTTGACACAGGGTTAGAACTCAGCTAACCATATGATTTCCAAGCAGAGAGTCTGTGATATGCTGCATACAGACGGTACAAGTCTGAAAAATGCATACACGCTAGCAGAAAGCATATAGTAGCTGTGCCGGAAGGAACTCAAAGCTTTCTAAGTCATCCAGTTTGAGATAGGTGAAGTGCTTTGTATGGCTACAAATGGTGATCAGGTTAGCATACAATGCTAGCAATCTCCTCTTCCTGTATGTCTCCAGATCAATGAAGCAGGTGACACAGGTGACACCTACCTGATATTTTATTCTAAATCCATAACATAACTTTAAAAAAATGCATTTGAGACAGAGAAAATAAAAAATACAAAAAGAAAGAATGTGGACAAACTTTTTCTGCTCATTGAAGTATTCATGTTGTGTGATACCACGATAAACATGTGTACATGTAAACATCCTGCAGATAAACATGTGTACCTTTGTGTAGATCTTACTGTTTCCTCCTTGTTTTTTGGAGATGCACATTTCTATCCCATGGAAAACACATGCCAAAAAAAAATCAAACAAGAATAAGAATAATTCCATGACATAAGAAAACAACTTTTTAAAGCAATCTCTTTTTCGAGACAGTGCACTTTTCTAAACTGCATTGTGGGAATGTGATTCAGGTATTGAATGTGTCTAACATTTAAGTTTATGATGCATGCACCAGAAATTAAGAATGTTGCCTCAGGTTGCCCCAAACTTAAGGTAGGTTCTTTCATACTTAAGAGTACAGCAAGTCTAGCCTGATTTCATGACTCTTCGTGAAATCCCAAAACACAGAACATTTAACTACCTCTGAGTTTAAATCTTTGAAAGGTTCATGTAGATCTAGCATGAACCAGATTCTCCTCCTGCAACAAATATAGACAATTAGAGAGAAAGCATTAAAATTAAATTCTTGTAATGTAACCTTATGCACATGCATTCAACTGCCAGTGAGTACGTGTACACTGAAAATAGAATCTGTGGTCTCTAGATTCAAAGACTCATACACTTTTAGTTCTCATTCTTCAGCTAAAAGTGAATTTGTTGATTGTATGAAAGATTTGTCATGTACCTTAATTACTACATTGCAGAACAAAAGTGAAATTACCATGATATTCTTAAAAAGAAACTTCTTGCACAAATACATTTCCTACATTAGAGGTAACGATGGGATCAATAAATTATCACATGACTCTGAAATAAAAGGTGAAGACTCGTAAACAGAAAACTATTGAGAACCACTTTTTATAGTTTACTGAAGGAGGTGATGACTTATAATACATGATATGGTCTCTAAATGTAGCAATAAATCAAAAGCATAATGCTAGGAGAAATGTGATTTATTTTTCCTTAATTTATTTTAATTCCGCTCTTTTCACATCTGAAATATAAGGTAGTTTCAACCACAGGTTGCTCTGGGGCCTGAAGGACTGCAAAAATACTGTGTGCTTCACTATTCTGTGACTATGAATTACTGTCTGAACCTGAATTCTCAAAATTTGTGGAAGCAAAGCCCATCTGAATGCATGCATCTTCCTGACTATCTAACCCTGAAATCTATGGAACCAAGGTAGTATACTAACTTCTCAATGTAAATGGGATGAACAATGTGAGTCCCTGTCCTGAATTATAAGAATTATATTTTGGACAAGGTCCGTTTAAGCTAGTTTACCTCACGTGTGATCTGTCAGTATAAAACAATTGTTACATGCATAATTTTACTACATTTGGCATTTTCAAATACTCCCTAATTTGTAACATAAAACTTGGAACACTTTCCAGAGAATCATCATTCAGAACATTTTTCTGTCTACTGTCAATTTAAATCAAAACTCAAATTCTGCTTATTCTTACCTCTACCTTTTACTCCATATTCTGGTTTCTATTTCTTATGCATTATTTCCCACTGTATACTGTACTTAATCAGTGAAAATTGTGAGTTTTGAATCAGACTATAATTTAATCTTTTAGTTCTTAATACCCTGATATTTTCAGGCAATAAGTACTTCATAACTGAACAAAGTAGGGAGGGTTCGGAATTTATATGAATCTAGCAAAAACACAGAATGTGATTGCCTGAAAAAAGAAGGGACATTAAAGATTATACACTGACAGATAATCATGGCTAGCTGTTGATGAGGTATCTAGTTGTGCTTTACTGTACACAAAAGTATTTTGTAAGAAGTCCCATAAAAATGCCAGAAAACCAGTAAAATTTTCAGAACCATTATGTATATGTGGGCATTTTATTTAATTATTTTTATGCTAGAAAGTAGAAATTAAAGTTACTAACAAAAAAATTTAATGCCGAAGTAGTTTCCCTATGAGTAAGTTCAACATTAAGTAAAATCTGTATTGCAATACAAATATTTTAAGGAATATAGAAATTCAGAGTACCACCTGTTGGTGAAAAATAGAAGTAACTTAATTTCCTGCTGAATGGTAGATGCCAAGCTTTGGTGAAGAGCTGGAATCAGTCATGGTTCTTTACAGTTTGCCAAGCTGCATAATGGGAAGCAGAATTACAAGAAATCCTAGTTATTTGTGATTTAATTATTTTAGGTTAATAATTTGTAGTGCTGATTTAGCAAACCACATTTCAAGTACTTTTCAAACATTATCTAATTTGTTTATAAATATGTCTCTCTGTTTTGGGTTCGTATTTATGCCATACTTTGTTTTGAATAAATGTGTTAAATTAAAATTAGCCACCCCAAAAAGTAATATAGTAAAAAAAAAAAAGAAAATGTAAGAGGATTTAATGTAGCACAGAGCTCATTCTAATATTGACAACTATTATGTCACAACTGAGGTTTTGAAAACTGCAGAACTGCAGGCCAGCCCGTATCATTAAGGCACATCTGTGGAGATGGCAGAGAGAGGCTACTGAAAGCACCGAATGACAGCTTTTTCCCTAAAAGAGGTGTAACGCACACGTATCTTAGCCAGCCACTGAAGTCACACAAACGCACACAAAAGAAATAAACTCGCGCTTGAGCAGCGTGAAAGCTGCTGTAGTTTATAGTTGCTACAAATGCTTCTGCCTGTTTACAGTAGAGCATTTTCCATGTATCTCTACACTGCAGACCAGCAGGTTCCTAATGGTACTGAGCTTCAGTCATCCTGAAAGACTTGAAAGGTTTCCTGAAGTTTGCCATTACATGAATTGATGTCCTGGAGCAACTACAGACACAAGATTCAATGTATCCTGTGTTAAAAGCACAGTGTTAAGTCTCAGGTGACTTAACTTCTTTCAGATCTAAGAAAATATCCATCCATGAGGCCTGTTTTGTTTTACTGAACAGTGGATAACATTTCTTACTAACCCAAGTACCTGAAATAAACAATAAACTAGATATGAAGGAAAAAAAGTACCTAACAAGCAAATCATTTGAAGAACAACACAGTGCATTTACTTTTCAGAAGTTTACTTAAAATTTCTACTAATTTTCAATGAATTTCGGCTTATTTTCTTTAAAGCTTGTTTCACTAATCAGGAAGAGAAATAAAACGCAAGATTTCTGTGCTAAAGTTGTCTTCAAGATGGATCTAAATTAACTACAAGAGAAAAAAGGGAGAAAGAGTTACATATTTGCACTCATTTTTTAAGCAATATTCTTCTTTATCATAATGTAATCCAAATTTTCATTTACCCTGTAAAGCTCTGCAACAGGGGTAGGCAGATTCTGACACCCAGGTTACCAGATAGCTTTGGAGCAAACAAAGCTTGCTATAGTTTTCTTCTCTTTTTTTGATTTTTGACTTGAAAGTTCTCAAAAAATTCATATACCTAATCCTGCCTGACTAACCATTTAGCGTTATGACTCAGGACTTGGTCTGAGCAAACAAGAAGTCAGCAAGAAAGAAGTGGCATATAAGGCTTCTCCAGGTGTGCTTAAAAATAGCTTGTATGTCCCAATGCGTTCAGATGCCTCAGAAAGTGCTCCAAGTAAAGAGGCGGCTGTGTCAGACCCTGTGTGACATCAAAATGTTCTGAAAACATTTTTTCAGTTGGTGTTCGGGTGTTTTGAATTACCTTTGCGTGATCCTCCGCCTCTGCCTGAATGGCATATGCAGTATATATATGTATGTGTGTATGATATATGTAGGTATGCAGTCCGTATATATACGGATATATAGAAGCACTGTCTGTATATATACGCTTAACACTAAGCAATGGATACTGCTCCTGGGGCCTACTTGCTTAGCTTGCAATTGCTAACCTGTTAGTGTTGGAGTCTTTTACAGACCTCGCCATCTCCTTCTAATGACGTTTGATGGCCAAGGCAGAAGCCCAGTCATCAGATGCTGAGGGTCCAAATGCTTAGCTGTCAAAAGGAAAAAAGACAGACAGACTGCATTTAAAATTCTTCTTTCGACCATTTATACATGCTGCAATAAGAAGTGCATAATGTCAAGCTTTGCTTATGAACTCATTTTCACTATTTGATAGGATACACTATCAGTGGGATTTGTTGAACTGCCTAAAAGTGTCTTTTCTATGACTGTCAGGATCTTTAAGATATACGTGTGACTCCTGATGGCAAGCTTCAGCAAAAGAATTAGCCTACATGCATATATCAATCAGTATATTTATATAAAGGTATACAGTAGTCAGTTTAATACATATATATTGCTGGAGATGTTTTGATACTGACTTCTTGTCACTAAATTATGACCTATAAGAACTCAACTTTTTCTATACTTTCTCCATTCACTTACTAAAATATATTGGAGATCTATTTAATCTTATGAGGTCAATGAACATTTCAGTGCATTTTCACTATATTTGACAACTGGAATAAAAATAGATATTTGAAGTTTTTTATTAATTAATTCATGGAGGGTCTAATATTTAGGGTTTCTGTTCTTCCCCTGTTCAAACAAATATCTTCTTTTACAAATAAGATTAGAGAAGCATGGGAATAACAATTTCAAATTAATTCAGACCAACCTGCACCCTAGCCCTAGCAGTGACAATATCACATCTTTCAGATAGAAACTTTATATCTCTGCTAGGGATAAATACATGAATGCTAGCAGCAAGATGAAAAAGACGAATATTGCAAACAATACATGACCATATTTGGCCATTTCAATTGGATAGTAATCCAAACTGTATAAGAAAAAACAGGTCATAAAAATATTAAGACGAAAAAAATCATGAGTCTTTAACTATACCAAGTAGCTGGGTTGAACAGTTCCGTAAAGCAACCACATTCCATTCTGAAAACTGTTTCCTCATGCCACTTCCTACTGGAAAGGTGGTTCAAAGCCTCATTTTTGTTAAAGAATAACTTCCTAGTTGCAACCTAAACTTACTTGTGCACAGCATGCAGCTTTTTTTTTTCTTGTACCAATATTTTGGCTTTAGAAACTCCTTCACTGTTTTCACTCAAGAAAAGTAGAGAGGGAAGTGAGGGTTTCTCACAGAGGGATCAAGTGTGTGTCATTCAGCCTTTGTTTAGCGAGACTATTAAACCATATTCTGTTAGTCACTATTTGCAGAAAATTTTGCCCTTTCTCTGAGCAGTCTCTGTACTCCTTTTAATACAAATTCCATTTTCTTGAATGATCACAATATATGTAGTACTCTTCATGACAATTTTCTAGGGTCCTGTATTAAAACTTCATACTCTCCTGCAAATTCTTCTGATATGTTTAATTGCATTTCCTTTCTCTGAGACACATCAAACCGATAACTTACAACCCATCTTGATGAACTCAAACTTTTCTCCTCCACTGTCATTTCCTTTTCATGAACCTTTCATTTATAGAAAAAAATTCTTTTATCAATTCTTACTAGTAAGACCTTCTTGTTCTTACATTTTATACCAATTTCTATTTGCCTCTCTAGTCTTAATTGCTTTTTATTTTACAATATATTCCAAGTTTTGCACACTGCAGAGGTCAAAGTAATTTATCTGAAGCTGCCTAGATAACTCTTGCCTTCTGAAAAGTTACTGCTTCATGAGCTATTTTTGATGCCATACAAACATCAGGCTTTTATTAAAAATCATTGCCACTGGACTAATTTGTGTGCTTTCCTCTGTTTCTGTAGTCAGAAATCTAAAATCTGGAGGTAATCCATCCCACCAGGTAGTCCATTGAGGAGGTACCTGATGAGGAGGTACAGAACTCCTAATTTTTTTCTTGTCATTTCATATGTCTCAGTTTCCACTTCCATATCCTCGTTCTCATAGCCATCTTACTGCTGCTACATATTCAGCAGTGTCTCATTTTCTGCAAAGAGAAGCAGAGTACTAATTTAGGCTGAAGTCACACCTGTGGTTATTCTGACCCCTTCATCACTGATCAGGATGAGTCTGACTTTGGTTATCATCTTTCTTAACTTTCTGATCTCCCTGATAAGATTACCTGAAGATCAGTCTTTTCTCTTTTTTTTTTTTTCATCCTTACAGGATTCCAGTTTTATCGTAATATCCTGTTTCAGCTGCCTAGTTATCTAGCTAAATCTAGAGCTCTCCCCTACAGAAATTCCTTTGTGCTTGGCAACAAACTCCAAGTACTGTGTGTGTATTTCCTTCACATCATTCCAGACCCTTTGATACACTCATCTTTCAAGTCTGACCTCTCTGAATTCCTTTATATACCTCAAATCTGTGATTTTGAACTTGAAAACACTTTTTAGCAACCTGTTTATTTAGCCTTCCTTTTAATTTCATCTGAACAACTTTAAGGTAATGGATTGTGTACGTAGTACTTATCATACTTCTGGAATAGTTTTATTTCTTTACATTGTATCACTCTTCAACAACAAAATCTCTCAGCTATCCCAAACAGAAATGACAATGATATTCTTGCTATTTTATTTTTTCTGCTATCCATATCTAGAAAATCAAAAATCTGGTAAGTACACAAATATAAATAATTGCTGTATTTATAATATACTTATAATATGTAATTATAATTATATTATATTTATAATTTCAGATTTAAATTCTTGGAATCTATACAGTATTTTTATGTTGCTGCAGTGGTACTATTTATTTTTTGCAATCTTTTCCCAAAATTAATTTGCTTAATATATTAATTCAGGGCCTTTGTTCCTTTTAACATCTACTTCAGTCATACTTGAGCCATTTCACTGGGAATTTTTGTCCTCGATAACAGCAATTAGTAGATTTTTCTTTGTTTCCATCAGAATCCTTTTTCTTTTTCACCTTATAGCCACCTTTCTTATTCTGTCTGGAAAGCAATTCATTTTTCCATTCTCTGATTTTGCTTTGGCTTCAGGACTGTCAGTTCTTTAACAGCAGTTCCCATTAGCAAAAACTTACACAGATTTGTGATGCTTGCAACAGGCCCTTATATTTCCCAAGTATTTCACTTTCTGTTTTCTTTTACGGTCTTTTTGACATCATCCACCTTTTGGGAGCGATTCCTACCCCTGTCTGCCTGCATTTTCTTCTTCCTCTGCTTCAAAGAGTCTTCTTTCTCCTTGTCCTTGTCACCCCATCTCCTACCTGACTCTCTTTTTACTTCTCCAGCACAGCAAAGCTTGTTTCTCAGGGAAAAAGACTTCTTCTTTATATCAGGAATTAGCCAGACCAGGGAATAATCCTGAGCTATTGGTTTGAGCCTGCATTCAGTAGTGAAGTGAGGGAAACATGGGAAGTTGCTGCTGGGGTGGGATGAAGACTACATATGGCAGAGTCCCAAAAAGAGGCAGCTCTTAACTTCTGCTTAGCTTCTGTCAGTCAGTTGTCATTAGTTGTCTTATTTAATTAAAAATTTGTGCAATTATGGGCCTAACAGTGCAGGCCTTAGTCAGGCAAGGCTCCTGCTGAGTTTTTAAAGTAACTTTTCTCCAAGCTTTTCCTTTCTAGACTTCAAGACTTCAAGAGAAATAATAGCTTGGTTCCCTCTCTTTTGTGTCTGGACTGATTCCCACACCATCTGTAATAAACATTTTTAAACAACTTGTTCGTGCTCTAGGGTTCCCTACAGAAGCAACATGCTGAGTACATTACTGAATCAGTTCTGTTTCAAGAAGGGATGAGGCGATTATCTAGCTAAGTCCTAGCAAACTTCCAGTGTCAAGCATTTCTTCAGAGTTTCGGTAAATTCTTATTTATAACTCAAGAGCTTAGTCATCAGCAAACATAGCAGCTCAGATTCATGAGATATAATATTAAGTTTTATATCTATGCAATACCACAAAGATAACTAACAATCTTCACTTTTTATGAGAAGCTCCTTTTTGTCCAGACTTTACCAAAATCTATGTAGTCTCCTGCATAATGGAGTAATTTCCCCACTAAACTTCCCAGAGCCCAGACCTTTAAGTAACAGTGGAAATGACAAGAGAAGCTCTAAGATTATTTAGAAATGTCAAGCTCAGTGATGTAGGAGCAAGTGCTTTCATTTTTTTCAATTTTGTTAACTGTAGTATTGAATCAGCTTTACACTGAGAAAATAACGGATCTATTTCTGACGACTGTAATAACTGAGGCTCATGAGGTCTATCCCAGTTGTGAGCTCAAGTGCTGCAAGGTCAATGAAGTTAATAAATTGTTCTGATAACTGTTAATAACATATACTGAGGGGGGAAAGTACAAAACAGAGAGAAAAGAGAGAAAAAACAATCTAAGAAGAGATTATACCAGCCTGTGGATATCATAAAAAGAATGCACTGAAGCCACCTTTAGTAAGAAGAAGCAGCCTGGAAATGAAGGAACCAAAATCGGTGTGTTGGAAACAGTCTGTTCAACATCTGCCCTTAATCACTGCCTTTTCAATGATCTTTAAAAATGCAGTTTGAATGGGACAGGTGGACACATAATCTAACCATTAGGAAGGCGAATAACTATTTTTTTCACTCCAGAGGCTTTGGCCTTTGTGAACCCTGAACTCACCTCCCTCAGGGTGCTACCAGATTAGCTTGTTAAAAGTTAGCAAAAACCCCTTCCTGATTAATGTGAGACCTTCCTTCTCTGTTTTCTTCCCAGGATCCAGGGGAAGGACTTTGGTGGTAGAATCTGCGATTGAGCTCCAGCCTGGGATGCTAAAAATCATCCAGGGGGCAGGGCGGGAGGAAAATTACCATCTTTCAAAGAACTGAAAAACAGAAATAACTTTTTTCCCCTATGACATATGTCCCTATGACAACACATTATATTTTAAATAGTAGATTCTTACATAAAAAAGGTTTTTGATGTTTTTTGGGCAGAGTTTTCAGTTTTGTAATCAGGTTTGATTCTTTTTTTCTTTTTTTTTTTTCTGTTTTAAAATAATTAATTTTTATTTTACATTAATTTTCTAATTCCTGTGAATAGGTAACTAAGTACAAGTATCTCTACTTAGAATC
>JAOXJM010000012.1:82213862-82229613 GCA_026413425.1 Tringa solitaria
GGACTCGATGATCCCAAGGGTCTCTTCCAACCTAAATGATTCTGTGATTCTGTGACCCCACGCTGGAGCAGAGAAGAGTGTGAGGAGTCCTCCCCCTGAGAAGGAAGGAGCAGTAGAGACAACGTGTGATGAACTGGCCACAACCCCATTCACCATCCCCCCTGTGCTGCTTGTGGGGGGGTGGTAAAGAATTCAGGAGTGAAGTTGAGCCTGGGAAGAAGGGAGGGGTGGGGGGAGATTTTTTAAGATTTGGTTTTATATCTCATTATCCTGCTCTGATTTGACTGGTAATAAATTAATTTTCCCCAAGTGAAGTCTGTTTCGCCTGTGACTGAGTGATCTCTCCATGTCCTTATCTCAGCCCACGAGCCTTTCGTTATATTTTCTCTCCCCTGTCTAACTGAGGAGGGGAGTGATAGAGTGGCTTTGGTGGGTGTCCAGCTGGGGTCAACTCACCATGCTTTATATATGGATTTCCACTGCAGTGCTGATGTATGTCATCTGGTAGTACTGGGGAAAACTTGGAAATGTGGTAATATCTCTTCTACATAACTGTCAATAATATAGTAGGCCTAATGCATTCTCAAAGTTATCATTACAACCAAAGAAACAGAAGATGCTTGCATTTCATGTCTTTGTTTCTGTCATTGAACCATGTCCATAGCACTTATGCCCAACAGAAGGATTTTGAGTAACAGGGTTGGAAGTTCTGCTTCGGGATCACCAAATGAATTCCCACATGCCTCTAAGCTGTGTCTACATGGTTTTTAGAAGGTAAAGTTTGGTTCACTCTGGGGAAAAATTTGTAATCTGGCACAGACCTCATTAAGGATTAACTACTACAAATGCTTTTATTTTACTAGTGACGTACAGCATCCTATAATTGAATGCATATGAGATATGCAACACCATTTCCTCTTTTTCTCCTGTGTAAATATGATGGTCCCTTAAAGATTTTGTAGGTTCGCAAGTATGTATTTTTGGTTCAAAGCGTTTCTGAAAAGCTTGGCAGTTTATTGCACTTATTTTTCACTTCTGACTTCTATTGTCTTTACCAAGAACAAGTAAAGTATTGCACAAAGCCTCAAGGGTCTTGGTGGACTCTGACTTTAATCTCTTCAAAGAAGGATGGGCAGGTTGAGCTTAATTAGAAACATGTGTGTCTAACCAAAGGGTAAATTTAGAATCGCAGGTTTTAAGAACTGGCATTAGAAGCAGAGTCATGATACCAAGAAATCTTTTTTGTATAAATAGGAGCACTGAACAGGAGCCATAGTACGTCTGAGAAGCCGAATGCACTATTCTGTTAAGTAATTGTTTAATGTCAGGTAAATAGGTCTTTTTAATATGTGTCATTACTTCTTTTTTCAATAAAAACAAATTCCAAAGCATGTTATTCTGGTCAAATTAGGGAAGTTCGTTAGTCTCTGACTGTTTCCAGTGGGAGCCTTTGCACTTAATTCTCAATGCTGACTGTCATAATGAGCACTCCGAGGATGGATAATACTCTTCATTTCAGAAAGAAACAAACATTTCCTTACATTCTGTGTCACCTTACGTAGCATAGGTCTGTGCAGCAATTACTTTATGTGGATTAAGTGCAAAGGTATGGTGTAAAACTTAACCTTTACATCTTTTATTTGCCTTTTTAAGTTTGAGTTTTGATCAGTTGTCTTAAATGTTCCCTCTCTGTAAATGCATTTTAATTAAAAGTGGCCAAGATTAATCAGCTTTGTAGTTCTTAATTTTATATCTGTAAGTCTAGGAGGTACAGTGCTTCTTTAGTTCATGCTGTCTTTTTTTTTTCCCAAGTCTGCTTGAAGAGATGTGAATTTTTGGTGGCAGTTAATGAATATTTTTTTCTATTTCATGTGTATTAGTATAAAAAGACTTAAACTGAGCAGAAAAGACTCCAGGTTTTGAGTGGTAAAAACAAAATTCTAGGCTTTGATCGTGTTTTATGCCTTCAATTTATCATAGAATGGCTAAAACTTTGCACAGTTAAATTAAGTAAAACAATTTGAGTTGATTTCCAAAAGAGGATTTTATTTATTTATTTATTTTTTAACAAAAGCAACATTAGTATTTGAGGAATATGCTATACCTGATATTTAATGCCAGCTAAATGCCACATAAACTTGACCTTTTAGAACTTCGGGACATCTTGGATTTTTGAGTTCTGGCATCTCTATCTGACCTCCTGACCATTCTGCTGTCCTTTCATTGGGTAGCGTGCTGGGCAGCGTCACTTCAGAGAACTGATTTTCCTGGTTGTGCGTGAAACTACTGAAATGTATTTACTCAAAGCAGAACTGGCCGTCGAAGGGAAGCAGGGGTTTCCTCTACAACGTTCCTCTGCCCACTGGAGTCGTCGGGCTGACATTGCTGATGGATCGCTCTGTCTGAGACTCTCTCAGCATGGTCTCCCCTTTAAAAATATCCAGCGAGGAGCTACTTGGCTTTTGATCAGTGGTGATGACAATATTTCAGGTCCCCAAATGACAGATCGCTGGTGATCTATTGACAGAACAGACTTGGAGTAATGATGTTTGTCAAGGAGCCAAAGACTCTCTAATATAAATTGCTTTTGTGTGGTTTTTTTTTTTACTGTCTATCTAGTGTCCAAAGCAGAGAAGGAGATCTGAGATACTGTTAATAGCAAACGAAAAAAAGCTGGGGGAGAAAAGTGGGGGCAGGGAGACAGGCCGGAAGGCACAACTGCTGTTTTGTCAGTGAATAGGAAAGATGCAAATTCAATATTTTAACATAGATGGCTGAGGCAGTCTGATGATTTCTAGTAAATACTTTAAGAAATACATTTTCAGGAGTGTTTTATTTACAAAAGTGTGCCAGTTCTAACAGGACATCTTGCACACATGCAAAAAGCAAAACACAGTTTGAACATGTTTAAGAAATGCATGCATGCATATATTCTATTTGGATGCTATAAGCAAGTATGGAATTAGCTCCACCTGTGTCAAATGTTAGTACAATTAGTTAGTACTCTTGCATGAGTGTTACATAACTTGTATATTGAGCTCAAAAGCAATGTGATTTTATATCTTCCCCCAGGCAAACCCTAGTTGTACTCTTGCTGAATTTGGTAACAGAAATCCAACTGATTCAACGGGACACCTGTGTTTTACAAGATGTACCTTACTAAAAATATTTTTTTTCCTTTTATTCAACCTTCTTTCACTTGCTCTTCAGTAATTCTACAATCTAATGTCTGTCTGACACAGGTGTTTGGCTTTTTTGTTTTGTTTTGTTTCATGGGATTTTTTTTTGTTTGTTGTTTGGGTTTTTTTAAAGAAAATTACAGATATTACAGTGTTACCATAAAACAGACAGGATGAGTAATCTTAGTAGTAGTTTATAATTTTCATACTTTAGAACTAATAGATTTTTCTACACTGGATGAAATGATTGTTTGCCAGATTTGATCAATATATGAGTTCCAGGTGGGGGGAAAACTGATGGAGGAGAGGGAAAGAGAAGGAAAAAATCAGATTGCTAGTTTGTTTAGCTGATTTATCTTACAGACATACCCTTCCTGACCCGTAGAACAGTATAGTTCGGGAAGTATGAGGTTTGTTTACCTGATGACAGTGTAGGATGCTTGTCAATAAATAGTATTGCTGTCTAGAAAGTCATATAGACCTCTAAAACAAGTAAGTAAGTTTATGGAAATATGCGTTCTTGGGAATGAAGCAATTATTTCTTCCCTTTCCACTGTTTTTAAATTCACTTATTCATAAAGTATTTAGCATGCCTCCAGTAAAATACTGGGACTGTAATAAAGAAGCAAGAACTCCTGATTTTTGAATGGCTTAATATTCTCATCATAACATTTAAGTATCCATATTTTTCAAATACTTTTCTAATAAAAATCTTTATTTACATATGGTCTTTTGGTTCTACTTTGGATTTAATAACTACATAGTTTTGGCAGGTAGCCAAAAATTAAGGGGTTTGTCACATGGTTTTATTTAGGAGTGTCTAATTTGTAGTGCTGTGCAACATAGTCATATTTTTTGCTTAATAAAAGGGAATAAGTGGTTGGTATGAAACAGCTGAACTGGCCAGGAGGGAGGAATGGGACAAGTGGAAAAGTGAAGCAGTGCCTAAAACTGAACTTAGGGAGAATGGGAAGGAAAAGGTTACACAGTTAAAAGTATTTCCTTAATTGCTCTGCCTGTTGATCCACTTTCTGAAATGCATCAATCCTGTGCAGAGGGCTGTAAGGATCCAGGTGAATCCTTACTATATATAGTCTCTTGAACTGTTAGTCTGTAGAGAAGTAGGTACTGGGTTTCCTCCCCTGTGCACAGTCAAGGTGATGGTAGTTTGTGCTCTTTTTGGTTCTGCTCTTCTTTCATGCTTACCTACCTATCTGGCAAAACCATGTGCTGCTAAATGTGTTGTAAATGTTAGGATGCTGTCACTCTACAAAGAAGCTATATTAGTATTTACACTGAAAATAGGATTAATGAGTTAGTTTGACATTTTAATGATGTGATTTAGTCTTCACGTCTAGAGTAAGCTATTGGACTTTAGGTTTAACTTTTTCTATTCATATGAGGCTAGAAGTGCAAGCTTGGGATATGGAGGACACAATTAGAAATACCCATTCTTTTGTATGGTTGTTGAGTACACATATATTGATATGTGGGACATAGTTATTTGAATAAAAGTTGTAAAATAAAAATGAGAGAGAATTTGGACTCTGTAAATTTCCCTTCTTATTGCTAGGAAGTGTGGTAGCCACCTGAAACTCAGGTGAGATGAAGTTGTTTTTTTAGAGCAAGAGTATTTGTTTTCTTACAATGAAACAACAAGACTGAAGTTCTTAATAACAGTTACAATACAACTAAATTAAGTAGAGACAGACATACTTCAGGGTCTGTATCAAGGTGGGGGAACATACGTACAGGTAGAAATGTCTATGTAGAAGTGTGGTGTGAGCTTTCAGTGGCTGCTCCCATTCAGAAGGGAGATCAACCTCAGCAGTAAGTGGTAGCTACAGCACCTCAGATTGCCTGTGTGATTCATCAAGAACCTTGCCTGTTGGAGTGGTATGAGTTGAGACGTATGTTTGGTTTTGGATCAGCTAAATGAGGCAACATCACTGTGATAAATCCTCTACTACTTCAATGGAGTTTGAGGATAGCTAAAATAATTTTATTTTTGTATTTCATTCCCTTCAATGTACAACTCATAGTAGTTTATGTGAAAGGCTTAGAGACTTGTGATTTATTTCACAATACCAGGTTTTAAAGTGTATTTCTGAAGCACAGCTATACGTCTGCATTTCAGAGAAACAGTTGGAGAAAGGAAGGCCAGCACAAAGCTTTTTCTTCTTTGCACATGAATCATTTTGGAGCTTCTTCAAAAAGGTGACTTACCCTGCTGAATGAATTTACAGAACATTGTGTAATGTTTCTGATGTATTAATCTTCATCTTTTTCATATATGTGTGGAAAAGAATAAAAAGGGGATTGCAATTTAAGGTCTGAGCATTTCTACATACAAAACTTCTGAAGTTTGAATATATGTGCAGAGTTTTTAATAATACCTAAATATGACATTCAGATATTACCTAAAACATAACAGACATATAAAGGAGTGCTGCCTCTCTCTTCATTGTTTTTGTCACACAGGCTTCCTCTTTTTGTAATGGCTTTTTGTTTGATTGTCTTGAAACAGTCATTAATGGCTCAAATAAAATATCATGGAAGTTTTTGTTCTTGTGAATTCTGTTGTTGCATTTTTATTTTTTTTTAATTGTTTTAAACATCTGGGATGTCCTGTTCTCTAACAGAATGTGAGTGCTGTCACTTGTTAACAAGTGTGCATGCATGACATATTGCATCCCTCTGCAATTTATTATACTACTTTATAGACGAAATAATTTTATGGTGCAAAACAGTGTTGTCAGCTGAATGCTGCTGCCTCTAGATGCAGGCTAGCTTGTGGTGGAAGCCCCAGGAACTCCTGCAGTTGTCCTGTTGGCAGCTCTCATTTCAAACTTCCTTATCGTTCTTTTTCTATCTAACCAAACTTCTCAGCATTTGAGTGGAAGCACGTTTGCTCCTTGTTGATGTGGTGCTGGGGGATATGGTGTAGGGGAGAACTTTGTGGAGTAGGGTAGATGGTTGGACTCGATGATCCCAAGGGTCTCTTACAACCTAGATGATTCTATGATTCTATGATACTGTATTTCAGTAGGCTAATGTTTTTACGAAACTGGACTTCACACCTAAGTTACAACAGGAGCTTGAAGCTAGTTGTAATACCCCAGTGTTTCCCACCTTGAAATAAGGGGTGATCTCAACACCTTTGAGTTAATCTGTGGCCTTTTACAAGAAATAATAAACACAAGAAGCACAGTCAGGACTGTGCCTGTGCAGAGTGGCATCTAACCAACTTCCTCCCAGGGCATGTTGAGAAAATCGTGTGCTGTAGATTGATTAACTGTACCATATATGAAAGAGCATATGCAAGAATGCAGATGGAGTAGCAGACTGTAATGTTATTTTACCAATCATCCAAGCAATCAAACATAGTGGTGGCTCTTCTTTTTGTACTACATCAGTGTTTTGACAACGGAACTTAGATCACAACCCTGTTGAACTGGTGCTGTCCAAAACATACTCACAGATGGTCCTTGTGCTGAAAAGTTCAAAAAACTAGCTAACGCAATTGCTGAAGGGAAAACAAGTCTGGAGAGGTTGAAAACAGGTCAGGTACAATCATGAAAATAGGATCCTGGTTGCTTATGTACTCTGTCTCTGAGAACATGTAGCCCTTTCCATGTTGCATAAGCAAATCCTTGTCTCTTATTATACTGCTCTCAGTGCATGGATGGCATAAAACTAACTTTTGTTTTACTTCTTACTATGTTTTCCCCAGTCTTTTCCCAAACAGGTAGCAATATATTTTATGTGATGCAAGAGGCTTTTTTCCGAAACAGAAAATGTCATTACTGAGCTTGTGCCCCTTCTTTAAAAAACTGAAAATAAGTAAAAAGGGAGACATTTGGAAGGGGAAAAAAGAAGGGGGCGTGGGAAAAACTAAACTGTACTAAGTCCCTTCCCCATGAGAAGTTTAAAACCAGAACTTGATTTTGCAAGAATAATGAAGCTGTACAAAGTATCAGCAAATGCCTTGATGCTGGTCCCTTGCTACAGCATTAATACTACTGTGTTAAGACAGAGTGTGTAAGGAATAGTATTAATCACATTTGTGAGCAAGACTCTGTTGCGATTGTTTCATCGTGTACGAAGAGAGAGAACTGGACAGACAGCTTCTGTTCAAGCCTTGTTGTGGTACCAGTAATTATTTCTGTCCACTCCTTTCCTTTTTTGTTTCAAGCAAAAAGAAGGAAATAGTCTCAGATAGAGCAGGAAGATGAGGGACGAATGTTTAAATTTCTGATACCCATAGCTTGTCTTCTTCAAATAGGGGTCAAGTTGATGTTGAAGTATTTAAAGATTCTTTCAGCAAAATAATTAATATAGGTAAGCCCTAGCATATTTGAGCAATCTCTCAGCAATTTTCTCTCATTTTCACAAAGCATTAAGTGCTATTCTAATGTTTGTTTGTCTTAAAAATATCTCAGGGCTTTTAAGATGAGTTCTCAAAAGTAGTCCTTTTTGACATAATTTTTCTTGGCATTCATTTTGTAAGAAGAAACAAACAAACAAAACTCAAAAGAAACAAAAAGAAAACAAACAGGGAAAGGGCCAAGATGGCTGAGCACCCTAGGTTTTGACTCAGTGGATCAGAAGGTAGCCATAGACTTCTCTTTGCACTTTGTATATAGGGTGGAAGTTGCCTTTATCACTAAGTGTGTTTAAAATGAAGTAAAATACCTCAACAACTGTAGGTAATGACTTTAGTGGCAAGAATGTATAATGACGTATTTGGCCATACTATGGATTGTATTTATTTTTCTGGAATAATTTGCAGGCAGTAGTATAAAAATAAAAAAATACATTTAATGCAATATTTATTTGAAAAATAAAATTTGTTAAACTTAACAAATTCCACGAAACATTAGTTGTAGCTTTTTTAGCTGCTGCTATTTCAGTTAAAATAATAACTAAAAAAAAAAGGTTTGCTGAGCAAAATTAATTTAATATTTTGGAGAAATCTAATTTTCACAACTGATCCCTTTATATATTTTTAGTAAGCCTTGATAGTATGGTCTATTGAAATGTACTGTGAATTTTAGAACATCTACCCTCAAATTATTCTAAATATCAGCATCCTAAATGCATGCACATGAGGCCATCACTGCACATGCTTTTATACATTTCTATTATAAGAGCTGCTCAAAGTATGTCTTTGTTTTTCTTATCCATTGTTCCTCTAGGTTGTCAGATTACAATCAGCAAGACTTTTGTGTAGTTAACAAACCACTTACAACTCAGAAGGGTAAATACAATGTGAATGACAATGGTATTTACTACAGATACAATCTGAAGAGAAATTTCAGTCTAAAACCCACAGTTTCTAGGAGATAAGTTTGTTTGCCATTATGTGTGGATATAGCAGAATACATTATCTCCTTTATCCATGGTAGAGATAATATTTTTTGTGTGCTCAGAGGATGGATAGACTTTGAACCGTTTGTTGTTTTTTTTTCCCCTTCTTCTTCCAACAGACTGTTCCACAGTTTATCACCCTTCCCTGACATCACTCAGTCCCCTGCTCTCATGAGCTTTGCTTTAGGCTTCATTACCTGTCTTTTCAGCTACTAGCTGGCTTGTTTTGGATACTGCTTTTTGCTGAGTTCAGGCACAGACTGTTAGTGACAGAGAGCCGGAGCTCACTCCTCATGACGATGGTAACATGAAAGTCTGTGGCATCTCGTTATCGGTCTCTGTCTATCAAGCTGTCTTATGGTGGTTCCAATAGGGCTTTTCTTTTTATTCCATTGTAGACTCTCTTACGGAGGCAAGAATGTATCTGATCAAATGCTAGTAAACAGCTGGCTTGGGTTTCAGAATTAGCTTGTAGGCAACAGTGTATTTGCTCACTGAAGAGTGGAGGAATTGTCATGGCATCTGTCCATCACCTACATTAAAAATTCTACTTTTGTACTAGTTGTAGGACATTTAAAGTCTCTAATAATTATCTTTGAAAGGTCATGGCAATTGGGGGAAGTTCCTGGAGGACTGGAGGAAAGTGAATGTCATTCCTGCCTTCAAGAAGGATGATTTGGGGAACTGTAGGCCTGTCAACTTCACCTCAGTCCCTGGGAAGGTGATGGAGCAAATTCTCCTGGAAATAATTTCCAAACATCTGAAGGACAAGAAGGTGATTTGGAGTAGTCAGCATCAATTTATGAAAGGGAAGATATGCTTGACCACCCTGATAGTCTTCTACAATGAAGAAGATGGATGAAGGGAGAGCAGTGAGTGTCATTTATTAGGACTTTATGGGAGACTTTTGGCAGTCTCCCATTACATCCTCATAGACAAGCTCCTGAAGTACTGATTAGATAAATGGACAGTAACATGGACTGAAAACTGGCTGAACTACTGGGCCAAAGGGTTGTGGTCAGCAGCATGAAGTCCAGCTGCAGGCCAGTCACTGATGATGTACTGCAGGGATTGATAATGTGTCATATGTTGTTTAACATCTTCGTTTACGATGTGGCTGATGGGACAGAATTGCACTTAGCAAGTTTGCAGTTGATACAAAACTGGAATGAGAGGCTGATACGCCAGAGGATTGTGCTGCCATTCAGGGAGATGATAAGAGGTTGGAGAGAAAAGCTGAAAGTGACCTTGTGAAGCTCAGTGAAGGCAAAATGCCAAGTTCTGCACGTAGGCTGGAATAACCTCTTACACCAGTACATGCTGGGGCCAACTGGTTGGAAAGCAAGTTTTCAGAAGGATGTAGGATTCCTGATAGACAAGTTTGACATGAGTCAGCAGTGTGCTCTTGTGGCAAAGGCAGCCAGACAGCCTCTTGGGTTGCATTAGGAAAAGTATCACCATGAAGGGGAGGGAAGTGACTCTTCCCTTCTACACAGCACTGATGAGACCACATCTGGAGAGCTGTGTGCAGTTCTGCTGCATTTCTAGATAATTCACGACTGTTGTTTGACTTCTGCTTTGGCACCTGCATCAGTTTAACTGTTACTTAACATCAAATAAGGAACAAGGCTTTAAACTAGGAATGGAAACTGTTTGGGACCATGGAGAAGTCTTGGGTATGGGCCTGATGTGTTCCCACTGAGACTTGCTTTTAGCACAGTAAACAACTGGTTTCTCTGCAAACGGGAGTCCGTATGTGGTTACTGGATATGTTAATCATCTCAGGGATGCCAGTTGCATTGTGGCTTGTCCAGTGTGCAGAAGAAGTTTCTCAGCAGGCAGATGGCAAATGATGCTGCCTGAGAACCTCGACATAACAGGATGCAAAGGAGCTCAGAGCTTTGCAGGGTTCCTAATAGGGCCCGTATGCCTGCAGTAAGGGAGTCTGTGCAGCATCATTCCGCCTTGCCTGAAACCAACTCTTCTACATTCAAGAGCTAGTCTCCTGAAATTGAAAATTCACTGTAGCTAGAGCTGGATCCCTGAGGAGCCATCATCAAGATATTTCAAGAGTCTCATTACAGTTTTCTCCAAAACAGAGCCTGTATGATTTTGTTAGCAATTGGTCTTCATTTCATTTCACCAGTCACTGATATGGCACTCTGAATAAAGTGGTGTGTATGTTTCAAATTACTCTGATCCTGGAACTGGAGAAGTATATGTCGCATGCTCCCTTTTTTCGGCTGTTCCTGGGATAACCTGGACACTCTGATCCTTGTGGGTTTTATTTGCTTACTCAACAAAAGCAAGGAGAGATGTTTGTGACAAAAAACCAGTAGTCTTGGAGTCAGAAAGCTTTCGATTAATGGCTCGTCATTTTAAACTATCCTAAAAACAAACACTTCACAGTTGGAATTTACATTTTTTGTGATATTATTGATGATAGTAAATGCCTCTTTAATATTAAGATTCTAAAATGTTTGTTCTTTTTTTTTTTCTTTCATAATGAAGCATCTTAAATGAGCTATTGTTTCCTGCTTTGTTTGAAGGAAGTTGCTCAAATCTGCACAACTGCTTGAAAGACTGTGTTTTCAGACTTATGGGGTGATGATAGCAGAAAATTAATGCTGAATATTTGAGCATATTTGTCTTGGACCAGGAGAGTATGAACTACTGAGATCTGAACAGGTAGTTCCTCATTATATAATATGGTAATTTGCATCCTAACACCAATATGGCCACAAAGTCATAAGGCATAGAGCAATTTTGTAGCAGAAAGTCCATTTGCCCTTCAAACTTCATACGGGCTGGGTTTGGGGGGAAGGGAGAAGTGGCTGAACTAGGGATCATTAAAACTGCTTTTATTCAGAGAACATGAATAAAATTTAAATTCCACTTTATTTAAAAAAAAATCTGTGTGACACTAAAGGTTAAGAATATTGTTTTACAGTGTTGCACAGATGGATGATCTATTATTTTACTAGCTGTCTTTGGGTTTGGTTTATTTTCTCATAAACTGAGTGAAATACTAAATTTTTTAAAGCTCCACAGGTATATGGTAGAAATTAAATTTGCCTTTCTTTTATCAGGGTAGTATGAATTATGTTGTGTTTTTCTAGTTTTTCTTCCTATAAACCCAAAATTTCCAGGCTAATTGAATAAGGTGAGCATTCTCATCACACAGAATGAAACCAGAATTGATCCTCTAATGTATTGGTTTTGCATTCTCTCATGAACCTTTTTGTACCAGTCTGCAATGGTTAGAGGCTGGAGTTCTGGATCGTAAGACCTCCCAAATTTCATGATAATTATATGCCTTCTGAGTTACTTCTCTGTGGGACCAAAACCTCTAGAGGGTGCCAAAAAACTGGCTTTGGTTACAGAAACTGTTAGGTCCTGTACTAGTAATGTCAGAAGTGCAGGTCAAAGTTCAGTACCTGGAAGCTTTTCCTGCTCTTGGTAATTCAAGTGCCTTGGAAATGCCTGCTCCTTTAATTTTGGTTCTGAAGTCTTCCTACTCTGGGATGATAGTCTTTTTTTTTTTTTTTTTTACTAGGCATTAACTGTATGATTGACAGGACTGGCTTTAGATATTTTTTTTTTTAATATGCCTAATCTTTATTCATAATTTCTCCAAATGGGAAGAATACATGATGTTTCTAATGTCACACAGAGCATACACTAATAAATACATACACTAATAAGTGCTGTTTCTTTGACCAAGGCTTCCTTTAACAGCAGGGTCTACAAATCATAGATTTTCCCATTCCTTTGTAACTCTTAATCTTGCCCAACATTGTGCCCTTCACTGTTGCCAGGTTTTCAAAAGCCCCAGGTAGCTTTAGGCACATGCTCCATTTAAAACAAAAGAAGCCAGGAAGGGGAGATGTTCAGTAGTGGAGACAGGTACAGGGTAGAAGCTCCATGAACAGGTTCTCTAAGTGGTTACTCCTAATTGACTCCATGAGATGTAACTACATCTCAAGAGAAACTAGACCAGAATTTTTTAAGAAAGTGTTTAATAACAGTTAAACATGTACAATGTGGCAAAATACTGTCAGCTGGGCTATATATCAAGCAATGTCACTGCCAGTCATCTGCAGCTATTGGCGAAGAGGACACTGTCAGAAGCACTGGGTTTTAGAGGGCTAGTAGTTGCTCCACATGCACCTTGTCAGAGGACGAAATTCGCTTTGTTTGTTGTCTTTCTCCATATAGGTGTGCCAAAAATATCTGGATTTGTTCATGCGTTTGTAGTTTGAAATATTCCTAGGAATTCTCAACTGCAGCCTTGCACGCAACCTAAACATACTTCAAATGGTAGCAGACAGTAATGATGTGTGTCTTTAAAAATAAGGTAGAATATCAAGTTTGGAGTCGCCAACACAGATTAAAAAATGGGAAGGAAGGTTCTTAGGGGTTTTGTAGGTATTTGGAAGCTTCTGCTATAACGTATGATTTGTATATTTACCTAGGACTGTTTCCCCCACCCCCTCAAGGTATGGGAATTCTTTGTTATCTTTTTATTCTGGTCATCACAATCAAATCCAGTTCATACTTACTCTCAAAATTCTGTTGACATCAGTGGGACTATTTACATGAGTAAAACCAGTGGGATTTGCCCCAAATTACATAATCTCCTAATGACTTTAATAATTTATTTTTATTAACAGAGCATTTATAGTGGTTCATTATCAAGATCAATATTTAGTCTATAGAAATTATATTGTGTATAAATCAGTTACATGATCTGCCTAAAGAGGACTTTAAGAACATTGCAAAATTAAGTGCCTGAAAAAATATTGCCAGAAAGAAAGTTAATATATATTTTTACATTGTGGTGCACAATTTGAATAGAATAGTGGGGTAACATGGTGAAAATGGTGAGACAAGGCTAGCTAAAGCAAAAAGTTTGTTCCGGTAAATACAGACTTGTGAGTATGGCCAGACTAATGGAATTAATCAGTTTTTCCAAAAGTTAAGTTAGTTTTATTTATGCAGCTAATCCTGAGATCACAGAGAAAATCTGATGTCATTTCTAGGAAAGAGCAGAAGCTTGGAGATTAGGAAAAAGGGAGGAGGGATGAGCCTGTTCCAAACAAAGTCACATGATGTGCATTGGATTAAAAATTAGTTGAATGATCTCAAATAGCTGTGAGTTTAAGGATCCTTACCCTTCAGTGCAATCAGCTGAGAAGACTCTTAGTGGAGTGAATCATGATGTAAAAAACACACCTGCAGAAGATGATAAAGAAGCTTAAGCTATCTTCTGTTGCCAGCTGAAGGGGGTAAGTTGATTGCAGTCTGCTAGTACCTCATAGGGAAGTGATTTCTGATGGAGGGCTTTTTAATTTTGTAGCAAATAAAACAATGAGACTTGGAGGCTAAGAAATGAGTTTAGACTTTTAACATTCGTAGTAGCTCATCATGGAAATAAAACTATCAAATAACAGTAGTCTTTGTATATTTGCTTGAAGGCTATATTTATTTTTAAAGTACATGAATAGGTTGGGAAACTATTCTATTATGGCTATCACATCAAATAATAGCATTTTGTGGCCTTACATTCATGAATTCATTACTGAACTGATGCATTTCAGTGGTTATTTGAATTGTTCTCAGTTGCTCACTAAGTGTTTAGTGTACTACTTGTATATTTTCTCCTTTCTTTTAATGTAGCACTTGAAGCTAATTTAGTTCTACTTCTATAACCACTTGTTATGTTACTGATGGTATTACTTACCTGCTGGTTCTGGGATGATTCCAAGAGAATCATATATTCATAAAGACAATAAACCCTGTTTTAATTTCTTGCATTTCTTGATGCTTGAATGGAAGAAACTCATCAAATTTGAAATCATGAACAAAATCTCATGTGCAGCCATAAGGACCTGATTCTTTATCCGTCCAAAAGTCAAGTGCTATCTGAATTCCATCTTGCCTCTAAGTATTCCTCAAAACTAGCACCGGAAGGCAAATAATAGTATTTCATTATCTTTCCTGGTTGTTTCTGGCTTTTTTCTTCAATCTCTTTCTTAATGGTGTAAGGGAGAGTTTGGGTTAAACAGGATCCTTGCTAATATAGAATAAAAGGTACTAGAAGTATGCTTTTGATGATACGGTGGTTTGGTCTCTCGTTTGTCTATTTGTTTTGATATCTGTCTTAGAATACTAATGTTCATAGATGGTTGGTGGTTGGATTCAGTGATCTGAAAGGTCCCTTCCAAACTATGATTCTGTGTTTGTATGATTCTGTGTCTGTTCCAAATTTTAACTGATATAATTACTGCTTAATGAATGTAGTAAGAGTTTGTTTAGAAAGAAGATGAAAGAAGTGTGAGCTTAGTAAGTCTTTTGCTACTTGGCAATACCTGAGTATCCAAATATTAAAATTATATATGCAACATAGTTTTTTCATAATAATATAAACAACTTGTGTTATGAGGTGTAGGCTTTTCTGTGCAGTATAGATTTGGACAACTGTGTAGAAGATGAGGTTTTGAACAGCTTTAAAGTGTGGTGATACGTGGTTTTACAATTTAAGTGTAAGTGTATCTCTTCTGCAGCTACAACTACTTCTTTGACTGACACTTCTGAAACTTAATTTAGACTTCTCAGGTGTGCTAACTAAACTGTATTAGTTTTAAATGTCTTAACTACATTATAAAGAGCAAGAGAGTATTTGTTTTGTGTTTTAAAGAGGGGAAAAAAAAAGGGTTGGTATTTCTAGTTTGTTCTTCTCCAGATCCTTTTCCTAAGAAATAAACATCATTTCCTAAGATTGCAGTAAAAATTACAGACAGCTTTTATAAATCGAGCTGTTACAGACTAGTAAGTAGCTTTTGGTTTTAAGGAGCCTAGACACCTAAAAGTTAAACTTCCGTTCTTGGTTTCTTTTTTCTAAGCCTTGATGTGTCTTATATTGTATACCACTGGATTTCTATTTCTTGAGGATAGAGGATTATATTTAGGGTAATTTGTATCAATTTTGTTACACAGAGATAGATTTATTAGCCATAGAAAGTGATAGCTCTCTCTTTATCATTAATTTCTGTCATAGCAGTCTAG
Organism: Tringa solitaria; assembly: GCA_026413425.1. Classification (NCBI taxonomy): domain Eukaryota; kingdom Metazoa; phylum Chordata; class Aves; order Charadriiformes; family Scolopacidae; genus Tringa; species Tringa solitaria. Next base: position 82,229,480 of record JAOXJM010000012.1, read on the forward strand.
TGTTAAATCCTTATATCCTGGCATTCCACTCTTGGTAGTGCTGGTTAGGTAATATTTTATATCTACTTTATAATCCATTTCCCAGTATTTATATCCAGCTGTGATTATTTTGTTATTTGACAAGAGTGAGTCTT
>JAOXJM010000012.1:82248441-82263512 GCA_026413425.1 Tringa solitaria
AATCTTTTTTTTTTTTTTAAAAATACTGGTAGCATGATGTCAAAGGTTCTGTGTAAAATTCTTCAATTGCTAATTGGTTTTTTTAAACTTAATACTTATATTTAAATATAATCTCATGATTTAAAAATTACTTTTAGTTTAAAGATGGGAATAACTTCAGAGGATACAAAATGAGCAACTTTTTAATGATTAATTTCAGCTTTCAAAGAAAGGGAAGAATTGTATACACAGATAATTAATTCAGCAATTGATTACTATAACCTGTTTATATTGCAAGTTTGAGATGTAAAAATTTATTTTAAATAAACAACTTTTACGTATAGGGAAGAAATTCCTTGCTTATCTGTGGGTGCTAAGTTGTTGTATTTAGGAGAAATAAAGCGCTTCACTTTTGTTTTCATTCTCTGCTGTTACAAAATTCTTATTCCTTTTCTGTCATCTTTCTGTTTCCTCTGTCATCTGTAAACAGTGGGTTATGTTAACATTTGAGCCTTTGTGCTTGTGTTTATTTTGTAAATACTATTCTTACAGAGAAGGGTGATATTTTGCAATTGGTTGTGTCTGTGTTTCACTGCTGATTTCTGAAGGGTTAAATCACTTGGGCCAATTTTTCTCCATGCTCCTCCATGTGGCAAAAATGATATTCTCCCTCTCTTTTTAGGCCAGAATCTTCTTAACATCAATATATTGATTCCTCATTGAAGAAACAGATTTAGTTTAACTGTTACTTATAAGTACAACATGTCAAATTCTCTGAATTCTCCTCAGCTCCTTTCTTTTTTGTATGTGTCTGTTAAATAGTTAAATAGCATGCAGTTCTACTGAAAATGAATGAAAATTTGGCATCCAGAATCCTTGGTGATTCGAAGTCCCATCCTCCATTTCATATTATGATACTGTCCTTTTCATAGAATCATAGAATCATTTAGGTTGGAAGAGACCCTTGGGATCATAGAGTCCAACCATCTACCCTACTTTTGCTAAGTAGAAGACATAGTTGCCTTGGATGAGAAAGGGTTTTGCTGGAGTTGCTGAGCTGATGGTTGAGCGTGCCCTGAGGATTTTGAAATGCTGCTGGTTCCACAACCAACACAAGCTGGGCTGTGTGTGGGTGGTGTTTGAAGGTCCCTGCCTACAGAAATGGTGGCCCTGACTTTGTCAAAAATACAGTAGTTGCGGTAGGTCTGTTGAATATGTCGAGGTACGATGGCATTGCTAGATCCCAGCATGAAAACACATGGTCTGTGGTTCAGTTGTAGCTTAGTATTTGCAGAGTTGGTCTAGGGAATGAGCAGTTGGGATGAGTGCTTTAAGTACGTACGTGGGATGAGATGATTCTTTGCTGCCTTTTCTCTGAGGGACTCCTTCGTAGCTCAGTTGCGGTTGCTTTTACCTTCTTGAGTATTTTTTTTTTTTGGCTAGCCATAAATGGTAGTTTTTGTACAGAAAAGATCCTGCTGACTGCAACTGCTTTGGATTTCTGCTGAGACCTTGCTGGATTTTATAGTCAGCATTTTTACTATAGTGACATTAATGTTTTATTGCTGCTTAATGTACAGGAAGTAAATCCTGTGGCAAAGTTCCTTGTTACTTGCCACTTCTTGAAATTATTTTTTTCTTCAGCTTGCTCTGTCATTCCCTGTAGAGAATGGTGCTTGTTCTCTGCAGTTGTAAGTGAATTGTGAGACTCCCCACCCTGAGCCATATTTCCTTCACATTTGTTTTGCAGCAAATGTTTTAGGTTGCCTGGCATCTTCCCCAGACCAATTAACATTAAAATCTGTCAAGAACAGTTCAAGCAAAAGAACCTAGCCTCTAACGTGTCAGACTACAGTGAGCAATTGCATTTTTGACAGAATTTAAGACAAGCATCTCTGCTGTTTAAATTATTATTCTATTTAGCTGAGATTTTCTTCTTCTGCACTGTTTACTGTCTGTCTGGCAAATGTATTCCCTAAACATAGGCAATGCTCGAGTACAATCTCTATTCCAAACATTTTAGAGTCTGTAATCTCCCCAATCAAATACCTGTCAGAGCCAGAATCAAATTTCTACAATCTCATTTTCCTCAGTCTCATGAACAGTTGAATTACTCCTCCATCACTGTAGGGAAAACAAGGAAGGTTTCTCCATGGTGAGGCAGGGTTTTTTCATGCCTGTAATTTCTCCCTCTGTCCCTGATCATCAAGTTGGGCCGTTCTGCACTGCTTCAGGTGTGGTTATGGAAGCCGAACTGAGAAAGTTACTTAGGTGTTTCTCTGCTATATTAAAATGTTGTTAAACTTTAAAGATAAGGATTAAGTTTTTTGCAATTGATTTTGCGGTAGCACCTACAAAGTCTAGTCAAGGACAGCGTTACAAACATGTAAGAAAAAGTGCAGTCTCTCTCCACAGAACTGTGTCAAACTTCTCCTCAGAGGTGGATAAGAGATGAGGAAACTTGAAACAAGTTCAGTGCCCTAAAATAGGGCCTTTCGCTCCTTCCCTGGCAGCAGTGAAAGCTAACAGCATCCTGGGCTATGTTAGACAGTACACGGATGGAAGTGTTGCGTTCCCCTTTGTCAGCACTCATCAGAGCTCACCTGGAATATTGTGCCAAGGTTTGGATGCCAACTCCCCTCCTCCCCCGAGTCCGGTCCAAGACAGACATTGATTGACTGGAATATATTCAGTGGAGGGCCACTGAAACAGTTGAAGGCTGAAGCATATTTCCTGTGAGGAGTCGCTGAGGGAATGGAGCTTGTGCAGCCTGGAGAAGATTATTCAAGGCAGGGAGTACCTAATGGCAGCCTTCCAATACAGACAAGGATGCAATAAAGAAAACAGAGCTAGGCTATTCTACAAGGTGCTTGGCTGGAAGATTAGAAAACAATGTACGTAAATCAAGATAAGAGGATGAGATTTAAGGAGGGATGTCCTTTCACTATGAGGATAATTAAGCATTGGAAGAGGTCTAAGAAAGTTGTGGAATCTCTGTCCTCTAGTTCAAGTCCTGCCTGGCAAAGCCCTGAGCAACTGTGGTCTGAATTCAGTGTTGACTGCTTGCAGTGAGAGGTCGGAGTAGATGGACACCGAAGACCTTTCCAACACAATCTTTACAATGATTCTATTAACCAAGGTCGGCCCCAGGAAGCAGGAGAATGAATGTTTACTGTCAAAGATCACAGTTTATAGAAGATTAGCCTACATCCTTGTTGTTGGTCAAGAAAACGTCAAATAGTTTTCAAGAGGCCACGTTTCAGGTTTTTGAGAGATTCATCCCTCCAACCACCAGAACTATAGAGTGATCCAAAAGTATGGCAGTGATGAGGAAAGTGCAGAAAATGGAAATAATTTTGAGAGTGTGGGACAGCTTCCCTGTGAGGGGGTGGTAGGTGCTTGGGATCTGCAGCCTGGCAAAGAGATAGCTGAAGGAGTGCAAGATTGATTCCAGGGAGTGTGGAGGATGTGAACTAGGCTCCACTAGGAGGCAAATGTGGTCATCCAATGCAGTAACCAAGAAACAGGGTGAAAATATAAGGAAATAGTTTTCACCGAATAAACGTAGTTAGGTGGAACTGCTTGCTGCAGCTGTGAATGTAAATAAAGTAAAAATCCTTATATTTAAAGATAAAAAAGTCAGTTGAAGACTCTTAAATAGGACTGTACCGTAGACTTGGGAAGAGTATATGAGCAAACCCACCTGGTTTTGTGCTAGTATTGGGGACAGAAGATGACACTGAGTCTGACAGGACTATTGGGCCTTCCATGTCCTGGTTCAAGGATCAATCTATTACCTATATATGAATTGTGTCTACTCTGAATTTACCAGGCTTGCAAACCTTAAAATTTCATGCTGTCACTGTCTGACAACTGATTGATGATTGATTAATACTGATGATCTGAACCCCTGGAATGATCATAAAGGCATGAAATCAAAAGGCAATTTTTTTATTGGAAGAGGGCGCAGAGGCAGTTTTCACCTTGCTAATGGTTTTGTTGACTTTCAACATTAGTTCAGCGTTCCTTCTGAGAAAAAATAAAATAAAAAATGTTTTATCATTGGATCTTTTCCACAGACTTTGCATCCTTTGGTAAGCTTATTTTTCTCTGGTTATTAAAAATAAAAAAGTCCTTTGAAGATGTCAACAGGCATATCATATACAGAGAGGTATTTAGCTCAATTTTATTATGACACTTGTATGTAATAAAGTCAGAAGGAAACTTTTATTTCAGACTGCAAAAAATTATGCTTGGGCTGCTTTCTCTTTTGGACATCACATCAAGCACGAGCCAATGAATGTCTGCATACAAAGTATTCAATCTTTAGTCACATTTCATAATATTCCAGATCTGTTCTCTTACTGGACAATCTGAGGAGGCAGCTGGAGACCAAATGCCAAAAAGTGAACTTTTAAAATTAGCAAATTTTGTCCTGTGAGGTTGGTGACAGTTTCAAGTAGTCTGTAGAAAATATCCAGTACGGAGTCAAAGGAATGTAATTTAACATAGTGTGCTTTGAACACTGCAAGTGAGCATAGGGTATCAGGGTATTGTAACAAATTTATTCACTGTAACCTTTTTTCAATGTGTGTGGGATTTTTAATCATCACAACATGTTTCAAGAACTGCAGATAGAGAACTGCTATAACAGCTTCTTCATGTTTGAATAAATTTATGTTAATAGCAAATATGTGATGACTGTCTGAGATGTAGGAGCAGAACTCTAGAAATACTAATGAACTTCCAGAGCTTTATGCACTCTTTCCTACTTCTGATTTGATGAATATTAAATCTGCTCTGTGGATATAGCATCCAGCAGCCGCCTTTGGAAAGCATGTGGGTGGGATGCTGAGGATGCTGAAAGGAAAGTATAGACCTGACTACAACTGCCAGGAACATTTTTTTATAAAATGTAAGCTTGCAGCAGGGACTACATTCCATTAAAAGTTTTCTGAGTGAAGATAGGCTGTGTTTTGGCATGCTCTTTGTTGGTGTTTGACGCATGGTTCTCATCTTCCCTTCAGTGCTACAACAAATGTAGTAGTCATCATATTATGCCTGTGGCTGGAAGATGGTTGTCTCCCACTTGCTGCATCCTTTGCGTTGTTCTATATATGGAAAAGCCAGAAAGTGTATGCATATATGCCTACTATTAATAGATGGCTTGGCTTTACTTGTTGCTGGTCTGTTCCCGTAACTGCTTACAGATCATGTTATAGAAAGCTTGGAAGTCTTACCAAGATTGCTATCCCTAGAGAACATACTTAATCAAAAGGATTTCCAGATTTCAGCATTGGCAGACAAATAAATACAGAAGTTTTAACCTATCCTCAAAGCTCTTGTTAGTACAGTCTTTATATGGCATGACAAAAAGTCACATTGAATTGTATTTTAAGCAAAAGAGGTAACACTTGGAAGAAACTAGTGCCTGTGCACACATACTGTAAAACCAAAAATGTGAATGCGGTTAAGCAAATACACTCCTTTTTTTCAGCTGGTTTTGGTCTTGCATACTTAAGCATTCGTTTGAAAAAACATGTATCTAGTCAATGACAAAGGATTATGTCTGTTATTGGATCACAGATGTTCATAACAAAATTTTATTTCTATATATATTTAAGTGTGCTTACATACAATTATCCAGTGTGTTCACTTTATGCTTTCTACTTAAATGTATAAGGTACATTGTACTACTTTTTATTAGGAAAAAAAAAAGACATTTGTATAAACATGTTGTTTCTCAAAGCTGTAAGCTCAGGGGTTTGTGTTCAGCTGTGAATAATCAACTGACAAACACTCATTTCCAATTTTAGCATCCTTTATGCAACTGCATGATATAGAAAATGAGTTAAAGACTTTAGGTGGCTTTTATCTGTCTCTATCGGAGGTCTCCATACCATATATAGTTTTGTGTTTCAGTGTCAATTTCTGTGCACTAAATCATTCTTGGTGGTCCCTAACATCCACATGTAATGACATGTGGTTCAACTCAGTCATTATTTTATTTATATGAATTAATTAGAACTGGTTTTATTAAAAACAGCGCACGCTCACACACACACAACCCCCCAAACAGGAAAAATAATGTAATAAATAGCTTATAATTGTATAATGGTAATCTGTGGAATACTCTGAAATCATTTGGAAAAAGAAAAATATATTCTCAACAATGTCATCTTTCACATACGAGCTCTGTTCCTGTTGAATGATCAAATGCTTGTTTTAAAGTATTTCTGAGGATAATGAAGCAGTCTCAATGATGGAGTTGATGAGACGTTTATGACAGACGGCTAACGTCAGATGTAGATGCACTTAATGACTAATTCTTATGAACCAGTTCATATTATATACATGTGCTAAATAGCAGAATAGCTACTGAGTTCTTTAGTGTTGCTGGTACATTAACAGGTTGATTTAGACGGCAGGAGACATTTGAATGTATCTGCCACTAAAATATCTTCACTGTAATTTATTAGTGAGGATCAAAAATGACATCACTATGCACAGGAAGACGGCTTCTAACTGAAGCAAATGTGGTTGTGTTGTCAGTGTCTATCAAATTATGATATATATCAAATTATGGTAAAGTAGCCCTTAATAACTAAAATGTGAGGAAAGGCATAATGAAGCAATTGCTTATGGAAGATGTTAATAAGTCAGTGTAATTATTCTGTATGTGCTGATTGACAAAAATGCGAACAATTTCAATAGCGTAGCCAAAGTCACAGCTATGCTGGAAGGAAATTTTTATTTTGGAAGCCTGTGACGCTTTTGGGGTTTTTTTAACATCGATTTCTGGAAAGTTTAGTAGGTACTGGGGTTCATGAAATACTTTTTGTTGTGCATTGAGAAATTAGTTGCTAGAGGATTCTGAGGAAACCTGCTTGTGTTCAAAACCAATTTACTAATTTGCCAGATGATCTTAAAAGCTGACTGGATATGCCCATTTTACAGGGATCTACAGTTATAGCTGTATGATGGTGAGAACTGGTTCCTTGAGCCTCTGTGCAGGCCAAAGCAAAGATGAGATGTTTGAAGTCCTTTGGTGTTATGGGTTGGTTTTTTGTAACGTAGTGTGTATATCAGTTACAAGGAGAGGAGGACCCTGTGTGCTATTCTCATGCCTCTGTCAGAACTTGTACTGGACTCTGGGTGTAGTCAGTGGTGTTTTGCAAAAAGGAACCCTAGAAGATTTGTAGATGAGGGTGGTGGGGGTTGAACATCCTTTCTAGGTCAGATTCTTTCACTTCTGTTGCCCCTTCAAATGCAGTTTAGGATATGTACAACCATCAGCCTAAAAAAAAAAGTATTAAAAAAAATTCAGATATTCAGTGCTAAACACGGTCATATCTCATTCTGTAACTTCCTGACACTTCAAAGCTGTGTGCGTGAGAATACTAATGGTTGACCTCATATGGAAGCTGCTGGCGTATCAAGGCTACAATTTATTTTTCAGCTTCCTCCTTGATGTCAAAGATGACTGTGAAAACAGTGACTTATAGAGGCTATCGCAGAAACACAGTTAAATATTTCAAGACTGCACAATCCTCAACTTCTGGTAACAGGGGAACTGGAAATTCATCTTTTTTTCTGTAACTCTTTTCCTGATCTTGATGGCTTCTTTCCTGTTGCAGTGATAAGATACATCCTGCTAAGATAAACACTACGAAGTGGTAGTATCAATAACTTTTGTTTCTAATATTGAGAAACACTATATATAGATGTTTTATTTTATTTTTTACATTTATTAGTTCCCTTCACTTGCTTGTGGTTTATAAGCAGCAAGTCTCCCTCTTTCTGTCTTTGTTTCTCTTGGTGTGTTTTTTTTCTTTTTCTGATGTTTCTTTGTTTCCTACTTTGTTAAACTAAGTTTGAGGAATTGGTTTTATTAACTGAGACGTTAAAAAAAATCAGTGGGCTTGCTGGCATAAGAAAGCCCTGTTGCAGGAACAGATCTTTAGGTAGTAATATAGAGAAAAATCTTGAAAATTCATATTCAGAACCTAATTAACTTGCTGTTTTCTATTTTCCATTGCTAAACATTGGGCAAAATTCTTGGTTTTTTTTTTGGTAATTACTTCTGTTCTTCAGGTGTTTCTAGTACCTGGATAATGGTCATCATATATTTCCCTATGTCTTGCATGTTTGTATATGTAACATATGTTACTTGTGCCTTTATCAGAAATTGCCAGTCTGAGCTGCCAGTTACCAGACAGGTATGACAAAAAGCGTTTTGTGGTTTAGTGAGATTTCTTAGTTTGTTTGACAGGTGGCATGGTGAGATGATAAGCAGGGGGGGAGAGATTGTATACTTAGCAAAAAAAAGTTACACCTTTCTAAGCAAACACCCAGTTTCAGGAATCCTCCAGTAATTACCATATTATTATTATTTTTTAAGCTGACTCAAACTTTCCAGCATCTAAGGAAAGCTGTACAATGACTGTGGGACTGTTGCTTTTCTTCTTTTAAAGCCATTATAGAGCCATTTGTTCTAGTAATACCAGTTTGTAAAACAGTTCAAAAGCATTTTCTCCACCTGGAAAAGAGAGCATTTGTCTGTGAAAGAATGGAAGAGCTTAAATTTCGTAGCTGCAATGTGAATATATAATTAATATTTCCCTGTTGCCACTATAATAGAAATTAAATGGTAAACCAAAGCATTTTTTCTGTGAAATATAATTGTAGAGAAAAAGCAGTGCTGCAGAACTGGCAGGTTGAACATTTATGAGACATTTCCATTTAATTTAGTAACCTATTTAGTGAACAAGAGGGATATTGTTAATAAGGAGACACAACACACACAAAAAAAGCCAAACTATTTGTTATCAAATATTTTAGCTCAATAAAATTGAGTTTCCTGAATGTTTTGCTTTTTCCTCAACCTAAAGTAGGTTACATTTTTGAGAAAATGCAAATATGCACAATGGCTTCATGGGGGAGAAATATTTTGAGGAAAATTACCTAGGAGCATCCTATTCTTCTGTGTTCCGTGATGCTGGGAAATAGTTCTCTCTAGAAGAGATGTTCATGCAGAAACTGCCTGTGTGTTTTTTATGAGATGGACCATTAAAGTGGTGCTTGGCACATATCTTCTGGCTGGCAATATGGGCTTCAGGTGAAGGTAGGAGTCAGAGCATGCTGGGGGAAAGAAATGGAGAGGTAAAGGTTTTAGAATGACTTTTGTAAATGTTAGTTTTATGCATGGAGGCACATCAAGATGAAGAAACAGTAGGTTGATCTGTCATGAGAAGTAAACAGACTGTACCTCTCTGTGTTTCTCTCTTCGGAAAACAGATATACGACACTGAAATTGCTTAGCTTTGTGGCTAAGACCATAATATATGGAATGTAAACTTCAAAGTTTTAGATACCTATATACACTTTCTCTGTAGGAAAGACGATGGATATACACCATTTTTGTGTGCATACATTCAATTTATTTTTTTTAATAAGATATTTTGGAACTGTTATTACTGAGAAAAATACATAATTTCTGCCTTTCTTTTGCTATTTAGTTTAAGTATCCACTTTTTTTTTCCTGTTGTAGGGAAGAAAAAAACCCAAGCAAACAATTGAAGCAAAATCTGTTAATGGAGAGGTTCAGGATTTGGAACACTCAAGGGGTTCTGGAGCATGTTGCTGGAGTGCCAGCACCTTGGTATGACTGTCCCTAACAGTGTGCCCTAAGGGAAGAGGTCTGTTGAGGTAGTTTGAACAGGATCAAGGTATAATATGCTGCAGACCTCATTACGTTTTTTCTACTTGCTTTAAATGCATAAATATCCTCTGGGTGATTTTCAGTGGAAATAGGGTTTTTTCCCCTCTTTACTCTGATTAGTTTAATACACATTTTTATTATTATTTTGTTATTGTTTTTTTAAAAGGCCTTCTTCCTTCCTTCCTTCCTTCTTTATATCAAATTATTCACTGTAGCATCCCTGGTAATTACTGCCTGGGTGAATCTGAGAGTAGGAATTCTTACCTTATTCCAGCTGGAATTTAGAAACGTACAGAACTGGGGGTGAGAAGAGAAAAACAATCTCTGCTGAAGTTCACAACTTTTTAAGGTCACCACAATATTTCTTAGCATTTTTCATGCTGCTTCTTCATTAAGTCCATGAATATACTGTGCACAGCTGTTGTCAGAAATGCAAAGGAGCATTGGGAATCCAAATAGCCTCTAAATTTTAGAGCTTGCCCTTTTTCCTGGGAGATTCAGCGGCGTGGCCAGGAGACAACTGTCGACACTATTTATGTTATTCTCTTCAACCTTTTTACCAAGCATGATATCAACAGAGGGCTGTCACTAGTGCTCTCTACTAACAATTTAGGGAATGAGAGCAGCCTAGGGGACAGTTTATGCGGAGACTTGTTTCCTGTAGCTGGTTTTGCAGCAACGACATTAAAAGGGCTGCTAGATGGATTTATGTTAAAAAATTATAATTTGTATTTAGGGTGTCATCTTGAAATAAAACAAGGAGGTACCAGTCTTCCTCATGTTATGTCTAAAGCAAAGATTATTCATTGCTCCTTAAGGAAAAAATGTATTTAAATAGAAATCTAAGCAGGCTAGGCTTCAGTTAGTTTTATTCTGTGCGGTAGTATAAGGTTATCTTCGTATTATTTTCTTGTTCTCTCATGCAGGCTTCTTAATCAGGTGCAACAGTAAAGTAAGATAAATCTTATAAACTAAATGGGAAGATAGTATAAGTTTTAAATACTGTTATCTAATAGTTTTGGGGTTTGGGAGCAGTACTGCAGTTTCTTCAACTTTTGTATGACAAATTCCTGTATTGTTTAAAATTGATGGTACTTTTGCTGTTTCTTCTGAATTATGCTCATACTGGGAATAAAAATTCTCCTTGTCAAAATGAATTTAGTTTTATTACGTCAGTGTGATTTAACAAAAGGGAGATCTTGGATGGAAAATCTGAGCTGGAAATTCAACTCATTTCAAAGAACAAGATGTTGTGTCCTGCTCTGCTGTGCTTGGGAGGATACTGGGGGGAGTTGGGGGAAGCAAGCAGGGGAGGTGAAGGAAGAAGAGCTAGGGATGCAACGCATGACCCAGATCGAGGAGTCTACTGACTGTGTCTTGTTCCTCTTATTTGCTTTCTGTTCCACTCATGTTAGTGGAGAAGGTGCTCGGGTCCTGTAAGTGCTACTGCAAGCTTTCATGTTCCTTCTCCAGCTTTTTCTACTGCCTCCATCTCTCCTGGGAATTGTTCTGATTATTTGAACTTGGTGTAGGGCTGTCTGTGGTCTTTATTTTGAAAGTGCTTCAGGATTCAATTTGTTACCTCTTTCATAAGCCCCTATTTATAACATTTTATAGACATACAAATTATTATCTTAGGATGTGAAATTTCATGTAGTGTACTCTTTGGAATTGGAATGATTTGGTTAAAGGGTATTTATAGGTTAACATCTGTCTGTTTAGTGAGTTTGTGAGAACTCACTGTTCTCAGAGCGGGCTTTCTGTTGCAGGGAGTGAAAACAATGAACATGTCTTCAGTTACGAATTATAAGAACTGGAAGTGTGTAGGGTGACAGGTCTCTGATAGGTTAAAACACATTATAATTTAGATGATTTCTAAAATTCTGTCATAAGTGACTCAGTTTTTGGGGTGCTACTTGGTGGTGTGCACAATATTGCCCTTAACAAATACTAATTTAGAATTTGTTGCTGCCATGTATAGAATTGGGAGGGGTGAGAGGGAAAGAGCCATGAACTTGTAAAGACAGCTGAAAATGAAACTTTCTCCATCGTGACACAGTGGTGTAAATTACCTGAGATTGTGCATGTTTTGCAGAACAGCCCTCTACCTCCACAATCAATCAGAAAAAATACTTTTACTAGAAAATTTTTTAAACCTCTCTTTATAGCTGCATTTGGACTAGCAGTCAGCAGATCAAGGAAAAGCTAGAACAGCAATATTTGCCACTCTCACTTTTTGCTTGTAGTTAGGGCCAGAATAGTTCAAGTGGGTGCGTATGAACAGATTGAATAAGCAGAAGTAAATTTCTTCACCACTTCAGTGGTATTGTTTCATAATGGATACATTCATTGTGTATAAAATAACATATATTTTTATTCATTGAACAGTTAAGAGTAAAAGGGAATTATTAGTTCATATAGGGAAGGGTCAGTTTGTTAATTCAAGTTCCATCTGTGATGCAAATGTCAAAAATACTTGTTTCTGCAGGTGGGAGATCTGATAGGTTAAAAACTGCTTATGTGTCAGGCTAATACACTAGTGTTACTGATTTCCTACAATACAAGAAGGAATAATTATTCCTAAGCTAACATACAGTTTACCTGATCTCTTAAATTTGTAATTCTGTAAAGGGAATTCCAAAGGATAGCAGATACTGCACTGTACATAAAAATCCTGATATTGAGATAAAGATGATTCCTTAAAGTTAATTTGAAGTATGTTTTTAGTATTTGGTATTCATTTCAGTGTTCATTTATTAATTATGAAGGCTCATGTTTTGAATTAAGTAGTGAATGCATCTGTACTGTTTACATTACACTGCGCACCTACATTCCAATGGACTGCGTCAACGCAGTGTGCATCCCTTCTTTCCCTGGTAAGGTTTTGTTGGGCAGCTCCCTGGGATCAGGGTTTATGCTTGCTCAGGATGAAAAAAAGAGTAACGGTGGAGGTGGTGTGGTTTTTTTGGTTTTGATGGTGATTGGTTTTTTGGGCCAACAGACAAACAAGCACAGGGAGGGGACAATGATGCTGTGGTGCCAGTTACTCTACCATGTCGAAGGGAGGGGACGGGAAGGGGGAGCACTGTTGCAAAGGTACAGGGCTGTGTGGTCCTCTTGGACAGAGGAAGCAGAAGCTCAGCAATCACAGTTAGAAGCATATGGCCTTGCACTGAACTGCACTTAGGTTGTAGTTCAAAGAAGCACACCTCATGCGCAAAGCCAAGAATTTATTGTTAGTCTAATTGAAGTTGTAAGAGTGTTGGTGCTTCGGTGACGGTTGGGGTTAAACAACATGCAGACGCCCACTCATTCCCCCCAGGGTAGGATGAGGGAGACAATCAGAACAGTAAAAATGAGAAAACTTGTGGGTTGAGGTAAAGGCAGTTTAATAAGTAAAGCAAAAGCTGTACACTCAAGCAGAATAAAACAAGGATTTTGTTCACTGCTTCCCATGGGCAGACAGGTGTTCGGCCATCTCCAGGAAAGCAGGGCTCCATCACGCGTAACGCTTACTTGGAAAACAAATGCCATCACTCTAAAAGTCCCCTCATTCCTCCTCCTTCCCCAAGCTTTATATGCTGAGCATGGTGTCATATGGTATGGGCTATCCCTTTGGTCAGTTGGGGTCAGCTGTCCTGGCTGTGTCTCCTCCAAACTTACTGGGCCCCACAAGCTTGCTCACTGCCGGGGCAGTAGGAGGAGCAGAAAAGGCTTTGACTGCTTAGTAACAACCAAACCCACCACTGTGCTGTCAACACCATTCTCATCCCAAATACAGAACGAAGCACTATACCAGCTTCCAGTAAGAATGTCAGCTCTATCCCAGGTGAAAGCATGACAAACAGTCTAATTAAGAAGTGTCATTTTAATTGGACTAATAAGACCAGGTTATCTTGGATACAGAAAACCTCATTAACAATATGCTTAAAGTGGTTATTCGTAAATGTCTGTGCACTGACCTCTCTTATGTTATGCTCAACTGTGCAACATCCCCCTGGATCTTGAGGTCAGTGGCGTTAGTCTTCCATGAGCACAGCAGGGCAGGGGAGCGCTGGCATCCTCAGCTCTTCCCCGGGGGTGGTACCATACTGTCTGCGCCAGGGAGAAGCTTCCAGCTCTGTCTCAGGTCTCTTTGTGGCTGGTTTTATGTATTTGCAGTCTGTTCGGCCGCTCTTCCTTTTCTAAATGGCTCACAGGATAATTGCACGAGGACTACTTATTTTACTTAGACCTTTATCACAATGTGGTTAAAGCTCGTTGTTGCGGAGTCAGCATTAAGCTGTAGCAAAGGAAACTCCCGTTAAGCTGTAGAAAACAGGTCATTGCAGAGTCGGTGTCCAGCTATAGGAAATAACCCTCCTGACCCTTATCGATAGTTGCGGTTACAGCAGGCCCATGAGCATTTACAGCGTTCCCTGGTGAAAGCCCTAGGGCCAGAGTTGTGAGGCTGCCCACGGGCTGCAGCTGCAAAGAGGAAGGGCACGGCAGGGGCACTGTGCGAGCCAAGGAGAGGAGGCACTCAGGGAGAGGATGCTGAGGGCAGGTGCGAGGAAAACAGGGCTTCCCATCATCAGTGGGTAGTCTATCAGAAGATGTTACCTACAACTCCACATGCAGGTTTATGAAAAGCATTCGTTAGCCTCGGGGAGGTAGTAGCAGTTCAAAAAGTGGCACTTTTTTTTTTTTTTTTTTTTTTTTCCTTAAGCTTATGAAACAGCCAGGCCAATTTGAGCACACAAGAGAAAATCAAAGGTTGAAGCACATGTTGCCATTTTCGGCATTTTAAATCTTTGATTGCGCTTAAAGCCTTAAACTTTAAAATACCATTGATTTTCATTAGAATGCTTTGTAATCTATTTCAGAACAGCTCTCTTAAAAAAAAATAATAAAATAAAATCTGTGTTGTTAAGGAGTTATACCGATTTCCTATTTTGGCCTCTATCCAGTCTTATAAATTGGAACTTAATCAGGACTACTGAACTGAAATAGATTTTATAGAGAGTAGCAACCCATTAATAAAGACTTATTTAAGTAAAAGATCTTAATTGCAGCTTTGTACAAATGTGATAGAGGAAAAATCTTACAGGTTTCTTAGTGCTTTGACTTAATATTGACTAATATTTCTTCTTTGAGAAAAATACATTAATAACTTTATTCTAAATTTCTAAAGGAAATAGAACCAAATCTGGATATAAGCTTTACTTCCCTAACTGAATGTAGTTCAGGCATTAACAGAACTTTTTTTTTCACATCTATCAACCTAATCTTCTGTAGAGTAGTTGATTGAGCAGTTTAAAGCTCTAAATTGTTAGAATAATCTACTTTAAGAAATTTTCAAGCCATGTGAAAACCCTGTTAAAGCTTCCCC
>JAOXJM010000012.1:82270943-82283653 GCA_026413425.1 Tringa solitaria
CAAAAACTGCCTGGACAAGATCCTGTGCAACCTGCTCTAAGTAGACCCACTCCGGTGGGGGGGTTGGACTTGATCTCCAACTCCATGTGATTCTATGATTCTAGAAGACCTTTGAATTTTTTTTTTTCCCCCGAGTCTAAGGATCTTGGTAAGCTGAAATGGTCCAAAATGGATTTGTTTATAGTGAAAGGCTAACTGTAACAGGAAATACTTAGTGGGAATGACCTGAAAGTGAAAATCTTAATTGTTTTCTTCTGGTTTCAAATTCAGTCTTTGTCCATTTAAAAATTACCAAAATTAGTCTGAGAAGAAAAACCCAGCCTACCAAGACCATATACAGTATTATATCTGTACAAAACTGCTTGAAGGAATTGAGAAAGGAAGGATGAAGTCCATCTTGTTTATCTCAAATGGTGAGAAATCCAGTTGTGCTCTGCCAACAGAAGTAGTTTGACTAAATTGAAGAGGGTCATAAAACGTGAGGAATGTGACAGATTGATGAGTGGGTTGAAAATGTTTATCCTGTAGAGTATGGAGGCTTGGGCATGAAGACCGTCATCAATCTGTAAAGCAAATGAGATAACTTGAGAAAAATGTGAGCTGAATGTGGCATAATTTAGTCATAAGAAGTAATTTATGAAAGGTTCTCATTTTTTTCCATGAAATCATTATGTTGGTGTTGGGTTGAATAAATGACTTTCATATCGTGTTGTCAAAGATAGTTGTTGTAACCATTCACTACAAAAATGTGGTTCTTCTGTCCTCATTGTTTCTTTTCACTACATGAGTATTATTTCAGGATACAACAAGTGATATTTTTTTCTGGAAATTTTCCTGTTGTGAATTTTCTTTGCAAGAGCCAGAAACAGGAGATGAGAGAGACTCAGGGCAAGGTGTGGGTAGGGATGGGCAACAATAAATGAATGAGAGAAATTTTGCAGAACCAGATGTGATAACTCTCAACGATTTGCTTGTTCATTTGCTGCATTCAGTTTCATGGGGATATTCCAGATTTTCTGAAAGAGACCAACCTCATAATTGTTAAGGATAGTAATTCTATAAAAGCCCAAATCAGAATTTTTAGTAGTCCTGTGTGTCTGTGGAGTGCACCTTTCCTCCTGCCTATGGAGAAGAAATGGAACAGTCCCCTTAGTATTTACCTGTTTATGTAGTGACAAGGGATTGCACATCAGTAGCAGTTAGCTTTTACGGCAGGCGTGGCTATATTATTTGTAGCTACTGAACATTTATCTTAATTGGCTCTATCAGCTAAATGCAAGAAGCTAATTCTAATTGACTGCATTTAATGCAGTGTCACCTGAAGGTGTCTATATTGCTAAATTTAAACATAAGCAAAATGACTTACGTAGCCCAAGAGGATCTTCAGTGCATTTCTTTTCTGCTCCGCTTAGCAATTAAAGAGCAAGTCTCTCAAGATTAGCCAGGTGCAATATGCTCCTACTCACTTTTCTGTGTAGCATCAGGTATTGGCCGGTGCTGGAGGCCACGTGCCAGGCTTCATGGAGCAGCAACATGATCGGCTGTGACAAATCCTGCCAGTCCTTTTGGGGAAATGGAAGCTGCTCTGCTTTGAATGCAGACGCATTCTCCACAGATCGTGTTTGTGGGTTTAGTGACATGTCTATCTTTCTACATGCTGCTTCACAGTAGTAACATTTCCCTCTCCAACTGTTGGCCTAGGAAAATTTTTCCAGTTTTACATTACCTTACATGTCAGCATGGGTGGAATTAGAAGGATATAAGTACTCAGAAGGAAAGCAGCCAGGGCAAGGAGAAACAGAGATACAAACCAATGGGGAATGCCTATACAGGGCTACGAAGTTTGCATACCTATAGGCAGCCTATTTATTAGGTGAAAATGAAGTAAGACTTGCAGAACTATAACAAAAGCTAAGAAGCAAGTGCAATGAACTTAAGCTCTGCTTCACCACTCCACAGTTATTGCCTGAAAACCACTCCAGTTAACTTGTGTCATGTTTGAAAAGGCTGTCGTGTGCCATGACAAATGTCTCCTGGCCACACAACCCACAAGTGGGAAAGGCCAGCCCGGGCAGCAGAACATGCTGGGGGCCACCTAGCTGGAAAGCAGATTTGCAGAAAAGGACCTGGCATCCTGGTGGACACCAATGGTATCCTGGGCTGCATTAGGAGTGAGTGTTGCCAGCAAGTCAAGGGAGGTGATCCTTCTCCTCTGCTCAATGCCAGTGAGGCCATACCTGCAGTGCTGTGTCCAGTTCTGGGCTCCCCAGTACAAGAAATACATAGGCATACTGGAGACAGTCCAGCAAAAGGCCATGTAGGTGATGAGGGGACTAGAGAACCTCTCCTATAAGGAAAGGTTGAGAGACCTGGAACTGTTCAGCCTGGAGAAGAAAAGGTTCAGGGAGGTTTTTATCAAAGTCTATAAATATCTGAAGGGAGGGTAAAAAGAAGAGGGAGCCAGGCACTCTTCAGTGGCGCTCAGTGACAGGATCAGAGGCAATGGGCACAAACTGATACACGGGAGGTTCTCTCTGAACATCAAGATACGCTTTTTTACTCTGAGGGTGGCTGAGCACTGGCACAGGCTGCCCAGAGAGGCTGTGGCATCTCCCTCCTTGGAGATAGTCAAAAGCCATCCGTACATGGTTCTCGGCAGCTTGTTCTAGGTGGCCCTGCTTGAGCAAGGGGGCTGAACCAGATGATCTCCAGAGGTCACTGCCAACCTCAATCATTCTGTTATTCTGTGTCCCTGCTAATCATACTTCTAAGTAGCTAAAAGTTCACCTGAACATTATTTTGGGTGCTATTGAGAAGAGCTAACTGCATTAGTGGCACAACTACTTCTTTATTAATTTTCTTAAAATCTGTCATTTCAGAACTTTACTATGGTAACAAAAATAAATAAAATTACCACATTATAGTATCAGAAGAAACCTGTTCTATTGCAGCATGGCCATGATGGAACAAAAGCACAATTTCCTTTATGAAAAGGAGGAAACACCAAACAGATCAAGAGTAAAGGGGACAAGATGTTGTGATTTCAGTTAAATAAGTAGTGAATAAGAGAAGGCAAAGAAGAGGGTGTTAGACAATGCAGTGTTGAAGTCTTTCTAGCTCTGAAAAAAGGAGATAGCAACTCCATTTTTAGAAGGATGACTTTGCAGACCTTTCAGTAGGAGTGTTTTTAGGACAATACTTCAGTGTTTTCAGAACTCTTGTTGAAAGACGGAGCAAAGGATGTTAAAAGAATTGCGGATGGATAGGATGGAGATAATGTAATTCTCTATTTCTATCTAATATCAATTCAAGGAACTTGGAAATATAAAGGCAGTTTGGAGGATAATTACAGGATGACAGGAACAAATCTGTATTAAAGATA
Source organism: Tringa solitaria (assembly GCA_026413425.1). Classification (NCBI taxonomy): domain Eukaryota; kingdom Metazoa; phylum Chordata; class Aves; order Charadriiformes; family Scolopacidae; genus Tringa; species Tringa solitaria. Next base: position 82,274,326 of record JAOXJM010000012.1, read on the forward strand.
AAGCTTTCAAAACTTTCCAGACTTTGCTTTTATGTGAGGAAGATTCAAATTCAATGTGTTTTTTTTTTTTTTCAATTTCCTTACCTTCTTACTTCTGCTATTGCACTGTAGACTTAGTTTTAAAACTTTACTCCCCATCCCTGTTGCTGATAAGTTCCAATAAAATGAGTGCTAAATTAGACATCAGTTTATGAGGGCAAAATACTGAATTCTGTGTCTTGAATCAGTGCTTCCATCAGTTGTTTGCGATAGCGGGATGAATACTATTCATGCTTAGTCTAGTTTTAATTGCAGGATGATGTTCTCAAACATTAACAGGAAAGGAGGTGGATATTTTTTTTTCCTTCTCTGCTACTTCACCCCCCGGCTGAAACTAATAGTGTATTCTACTCTAAAACCAGAAGTATTTTAAGTTAGAAAAAGTATTCGTTCTTAATTATTATAATTAGGTACACACAGATGTTGGATATATATTGTAGGAAGTATCTCTGGTTTCACTGTGTCAGCAGCATTATGATCTATAAACCAAGACAGTCTGTATTCTAATAACAGGTTTGGATTTTTTTGTTTTGTTTTCTTTTTTAAGACTAGATGCAACAGATGTGAAAAATGGAAGCGTAACATTAGCAGTGAAAGGATGGTACGGAATGCAATAAGTATCAGAGCAAGGTGTCTGGAGCTTTGTTATCATTACCTGAGACTTAACACAATATGAAAACCTCAGAGTTGTAATTAGTTGCCATTTACAGAAAAAAAAGTGTAAAGAGATTGTCGACAGAAAATGGGTGGTATCAGGGCTCACTCAGCAGAGAGTCTGGGTTGAGGTAAAGGGTGGGAGAAGGGGAGCAGGCAAACCTGATTTTTGAGATGTTGTTGTAGCCCTCATAGAGTGAGATTGATCCTTTGAGAAGCACGTGGAGTATTGGGGATTCTTATTTGTCTTTTTGCATGTTTAACAGTTTATGAAAGATCCTGGTTGACTTGTGTGATAGTTTCAGCCATCTGCCTGTGCCCTTAAAGAATCTGAGAAATTAAATGTCCATGGGGATGACCTAGGACTTTTCCACTTACTGGTTAAAATTAAGGAATAGAGTAGTCCATAAGCATAAATATCTTGATCTGAGTGTGATCTGTTCTAAATATTCAGAATTGCCTATGGCCCAACAAGTACAAGACAAATACAATGGTTTGTACATTAGGGAACTTTTTGAGATGTTGCCTGGCACCTTGCAGATGGTTTTACTTGGAATTTATGGTTAAAAGAAACAAAAATGTTACTAGATACTCCTTTTTTCCTCAAAACAACCAACCAAGTAAATTTTTCCCCCAGTTTCTCTGAGATGGACATTTCTTGTTTGTTGTTGCCCTTGGTGAACATTAAATGAGCTAAACAAAGTAGATCACTCCAATTTCTCAGAAGACATAAAATGTGAATTGGAATATTATTCAAAGAGTCTGTTCTAAATAAGTAAATACCTGAAACACCTGCAATGAATCGAGGATCCCTGCTTAAAAAAGACCTAGTGCTGGTTGCACAAATTTCCTTCTCTTTGATGACAGAATGTAATACTTTTCCATAATCTGCTTTCTCTGGTGCAGAAATTATTTTAATGTATGTTTGTGTGGGTAAATAATCCCAAAATTGTAGTTCTCAGAGTGATGGATTGTTCTGTTCATCCAAGTGGTAAGTAAGGATGAAACTAGAATATATATATTTATTGTTTCTATTTTTGAAGTGCAGATTTAAATATCTGATGTATGTTTGCTTTAAAAAACAAAAAAACAAGCTCAAAAGCAGCAACAAGAAAAGCTCTGAACCAAACCCATCCAAAATACCTACATTTTAGCCTCTCATTTATCCTTAATCTCATCTAATCAGCATTTGGGATCTCCTCCAAGACTGTGCCTTCATGGGATTGCACAGCATATTGCACATGTAGAGATAGAATAAAATAGACCTAAGTGTTATCTTTTAACTTTATTTTCTCTTGTTGATTTTTTAAGGCTGTGTGAAATGATATTTTCACTTTTATTGCTAAAATATAACCAAACTATTCTGAAATATTAGAATTCTGATAATACTGCACACTATAAAAGAGGGAACTTTGTGTATTATGGTTTTTTATTAAACCAAAAATGATTTTATATTTCTTTGGGGAAAAACAAATTGAGCTGGAGTAATAGTGTCATCCTTTACTAAGATGCGTTTATTTTTGCCCAAGAATTGAAAGTCCTGCATAAGAAGAGTTGGATACTTACATTCTCATTCCACCAGGGCCGTTGTAGACACCCAAATTCTTATAACTTTGGGCACAGCCTCACTTGGTCCTCATTTTGGGGCTTTTCCCAGAATGTAAATTATTCTAAAAAAATGTAAATGAAGAATAAAGTCTGGGACATTCTGTAGCTTAGATTCCCCCTCCCCCCCCCTTCTTTTTTCTTATTTAATTTTTTTAACTCCCCTTCTGTTTTGAAATGCAGCAATAAAGTAAGAAAACTAGAAAAATCTTTTGCAAGAGACAGGTTCAGGAAAGAGGGTGCTCAACCCAGTTTGCATAGTTGTCTTTCCGTGAAACGTTCAGAAAATTTCTGATTTTGGCTTCATTATGTCTTTAAAGCAAGATGTCCACTTGCTTTGGTGAATAAATATTCTCCTTAAACTGCTGCTGTGGATGATTAGCCTCTGTGGTTAAAACTTGAAATGGATGCAGAATATGAATCTAGCTGTTCCTGAGGTCCACCTCTTAATCTAGCAGATAGAAATACTATCTTTATCTTGTTTATCTCTTCCGATATATTTATGGAGATCGAGATTTTCTGTAACCTACTTGGTTATTGATAATTGATTTTAAAAGTAAGGCTTCTTTTTTTTTTTCAGTCTAAGCACGTGGTGTGGCTCTCTTTCAGTGCACTTTCTTTGCACTATGGATATCAGTATTTAACACGTTCACTGTGTTTGGCATTGGATTTATTAACTGTCATTTCACTGTCATTTCAGTTCGTACGCATAATCGGTGTTTTTTCCCATTAGAAAGAAAATTTCACATCTGTATATACCTGGCAGTTTTATATCCATTTGGTGTCTACCATGGTGACTTTCTGGATTAATTTTCGTAACATTTCAATGGACATGAAGCTATATGCCCTTAGAGAAGAACACTAACATACTACTGTTTGCAGCCAAGGAAAATTGTCCTTCTGTATTCTGTTCCTTATTTAATACAAAATTTTATCTTGATAGACACATAATTACTCTAATCATTTTATCAATAGAGCATTGGCAGGGGGTATTCTTTTTATTCAGCCTACTTAGTATCTTAAGAACAGTTATCAGTAATTTCATTTGCACAGTAGAATTAAATCTGCTATTCAGGGAAAAATTTTAAGTGGCGTTTTAGCTTGTGCTATCAAGATATACAGCTATTTTTGGTGTTTATTGATTGATCTATTATATAGAACAGGTATGCTGCACTGAGAGTGCTTTGCATTACAATTGCAGGTAAGGATTTAAATCTACATTCAGGATTACCTCATGGTGTGAAGACAGGCAGCCTTTAGCATGAGAATTTGTGAGACTATCTGTCCTGTTTTTGGGGGGATTTAAGTTATACATTATTCCTCCCATGCTAGTAAGTGTAGGTATGTAAGTACTTCTGTAAATCTGGCACTCTCCCCACCTCCCTTTAATCTAGTTTAGTCTTGCACATATTTGACTGCTTACATCTGTACAGTTTAAATCGATACAATTTTTAGTAAAAGTAATAACACCTGAGTTTTGTATCGTGTTTCATTTGTAACCTAGGATTGCTACACAAATAAGTGCTCTTGCTATTCACGTTTTTTTATGTTTGAAAAGTAATCTCCTCTTTGTAAGGGGTTTGGATCTAAGTATAATAAAATTATTCTTGAAAGTCCATGTATCAGTTCTCTGGAGGACATTCAAATTATAGAACACAGTTATACAACACAGAAATCAAGTGTAAGAGTGTAAGGCTTACTCCAGTAATTTAAATCGACAGAGTTCCAAACCTGGGTCTCAAGCAGTATCCTGAATTGCTGTGTAAAAGCACAGATTAAAAAAGAACAACAAACAACAAAAACAAAACCACAGAAAACCCCCAAACCAACAAACCAAAAACCCTAAACCCTTTAAAGCTCTATTTCCCATTTTATGTAGTCATAAATGAGACAGATAACACAGTCATTATATAATACTGAAGAACAACCTATTTACACAGATCAGGGCCTATACCTATTCATAACTCGATGCATAATGTAAATTGAAATAATGAAATTTCAAATATCTTTTTTCTTCGGAGTACTTGTAGACTGTCAGATATGCATTTTCTCATTCCAAGTCATCAGTTTTGAATCGTATTTCTGGATGTATCTTAGCTTTCCTGAATAACCTTTTTAAATCAAAGGAACTCTGATTTTGACAAATATTCACAAGAAGGAGATGGTATTAAGGTCTCAGAGAAAATTACTGCATATTCCGTTTTACTGGCTAGCCAAAGCTAAGGTTGAAGCATGTATTTTGAGTATATATTTTCCCATACACTTGATGGAGAAAATGGTGACGGTATGTATTCCCCTAACCTTAGTCCTTTAAATTCTGTGTTTGAAATCAGAGATTACCTTAATCATGTTGCTAATTTGTAGTCTGCACTGAAATCTCTGCATCTCCCAAACAACCCAGGAATGCCCTTTTTCCTTCACTTTTTTTTTCCTAATGAATGTGTAAGTTGATCATTCACTGATGTTTTTTTTATGTCAGTAGAAACATTCTCAGCAATTAGTTAATGTGAACACTGCAACAGCCTGATAGTGACACTTGACCTTGCTAAAAAGAAATGAGGGTAGAGAGTAACAAATGCAGTAACAAATGATTTCATACTGATGGGATATAAAAAAAAAAATTTAGTCTAGTCTAGACAAGTGTTTTGTTTGTCTTTGTGAATAAATTACTTGAAGTAAATTATGTAATACTTTAGATTTTTATTTTTTACTGGTTTCAATACATAACCTAATGAAAACCTTCTTTAAAAAAGGAGGAATTAGCTCTTTGGGTGTATTCTCAATTTTTTGTTTGCTTCTTTTTCATTTAGGTGCACAATTTAGTAGATAGCAAAGTAGATGTGCTAGTGTATTTTGGATTATTCAGATCCTCTTTGAGACATGTGATTTTTGGTTTTGTGTATGACTTGTAGCAATGAAGCATTCGGATAACTCACGGAGTAACAGGCCTGTGTTAGTTAAAGGGCTGTCCTCTTCTCAAACTGCATGCATCATTTTCTAATGTTTCTTCCATGAGAGATCCTTGCTATTGTATATTATCAGTCCAGAAAGTTTGAAGAGTGAGACACAACTTTTTAAACTTTCCAAGTGTTTCCTGTGTTGCCACATTTGTAGCCATTTCAGCTTTGACTAATTACTTTCCAGCCTTTGGTCAGTTTGGGCTGCTCTTGGAGGTTCTTGGTGAGCTGCACATTAAGCGCTGGTTTTCAAGTTTGTGTGTATGCTGGCACAGTGGAATCCATGTGGTAAAGCATTGTTAAAATGTATCTCTAACTTCTAACTTCCCTCACATTTGGCATTTTTAAAACTTTATAAAATCATCCGGTGATAGTGACAGATTAGTTTTTTTCAATAAGGGCTTCTATACGTGGCGTTATTTTTGGTTACTGACGCATGAGTAGTTTAAATGTCAAGGGTTAAAACAAATACTGTTTGAAACCAACTAAAATAAACCATTGCAAAGAACTTCTATACAGAAAACTTACAGATACACTTTCTTGTGTGAGAAAAATAACTGCCGTCATACACCTGGCACCACAAATAGTGAATCCAGCTAATTTACAGTTTTGGAAAATTTTATTTCTATTGAAAATGAAATTTACCATGAGAACAGCCAGGCAGTTGATTGAGTTGCCCGAAGAGGTTGGGAGCCTCCATCTCTGGGGGTTTTCAAGACCCAGATGGATAAAGCCCTGAGAAACCTGATCTGATTTCATAGCTGACCTTGCTTTGGGCAGGAGGTTGGATTGAATGACTTTCCAAGGCCCCTTCCAACCTCATTTAGCCTTTGATTCTGTGAAACTCAGACAAGGTCACCTACTGCTACTGAAAATGAAGTAACTGTGTTGTAGCACATGCAGCTCTCCTTTAATCAGTTGTACCTTCTACAAAGAGAGCTGAAGCGGGAGTAGGATGCAAGAAAGAGGAACATGGAAAAGCAAGAGAAAGGTTTCCTGCTTAGTGCTGGAAACCTTTCATCCCTGAATGTTTTGATTTTTCCAGTTGCCTTCTGATGTCAGTGAAGTTTGGTGGCCCCAAAACATTGCTGTTCATCAGGTTAATATAGGGAGTTCATTGATTCCCAGTTTGCGGAAGGATGAGTTAGCTGGTCCGAGGTCAAGGTGTGTCATTGCAGTTGTGTGGTGGAAAATTGTGTGCTGTAGTTGAAACAAGTAAGAATTGAGATATATCTGGAGGAAGATGATAGATTTCTAGGTATTCAGAAGATATGTAATGAGCTCAAAGAGCTTGCTACAGAATGCTGTCCAGAAAACTAAGAGAGGAGAAAAGGCCTGGAAATCAATAAACTCACTTTTTACGTGAATATGCATAGAGTTACTTTCCGAGATCTTTAAATATCATTTGTAGCAATTCTTGTTTAGTTTTGCTCATGTGCAGTGTTTACAGTTTACTTTTTTTAGCCACCTAGTCTAACAGTAAGCATTTCTCTTGTAAGCATGAGAGCAGTTGGGAGCCCAGGACACAGAATATTTAGAATAGTGTAAAAATGTACTTAATTTCCTGTGGCAAAAATGGCAATATGCATAAGACTTCTTTAAAACAAATGGTTTTCACATTCTTTTATTCAAATGTCTAAGGCCATCTGCAAAGACAGTTAGACCTGGAAAGAGTTCCCAGGGGTTTGGTTGTAGGTTTTTGCTTTTTGTTTTTGTCGGTCACCGTGGCCTTATTTTTAGTGCAGTTGTTCCTACTCTTACTATAGTGTCTGTGGTAGTCCTGCTCTAGTAGGATATAAAGAGTAACAGGAGGGGAAAAGGATACATAGATTTCCCCCCTCTCCCCTGATAGCTGTTGTGGGCACTGGGAGGAGAAATTTGTGAGTAGGAGGGGGTGCCCTCAGGAGGAATCCCCGTAACACAAAAGAGCTGTCTTGTTTTCTTGTAATCTGATGGAATGGGATATTCCAGCTGCTGCTGTGCACGAGGTGGTACATAGCCCCTTGACTTGCTCCATCCTGTAACTCTGGTGCTTATAGGCTTCATGAATGTAAAGGTACTTATGTGTTTGCCAACAGACTGCTTTGTATTTCTGAATAGATGAAACTACCGTAGAAATTCTTAGTTACTAGAGAATAGATGAAATGTGCTGTGGATATGTTGACATCTAGTCTGAGTCTTCACTCAGGCTTCACTTTTGCCATGTAGTGTTAGTCTATGTCCGTACTTCTTAAGGGCCTTCATGTTTTTAGCACAATATATGCCTGCCAGAGGCTTTTCAGAATATTTTGCTACCTTAAACAGGGAGACCAATCAAGTAAACTAAGATACTTTAGCAACTGTGTGTTATGCTTAACTTCTCAAGGTAATGAGCTGTCTTGTCTATTTGTTAAAAATGTCTGGTATGATCTCTACCACGCTGTTCTTTACAAGAGAGGGTACAATGACATCTTAAAATTTGGAATTTGAATGAAATGTTTTCATTGGTCAGATGAGAAAATATTTGATGTTTGAGAGCATTCTATTACATGTTAAGAAGAAATAAAATGCCACTGGTTTGAAGGAAAAAAAAAAGAAAAAAAGTGCTTACATTTATTCTAAAAGCTGAATCTTTCAATATAGTACCATACTTCTCAGAAGCCTTGGCTGGACTTCCCTAGCAGTTGTGGGAAAAGACTTCCAAGTTTCTTTCAGAACAAGAGAAAGACTTTTAAATTTATTTTTTTTTAAACACATTAATGAAAAAGATTGATTTTCAGTTGGTGGAAATCCAACTCATGTAATGAGCATTATCTTTGGTGAGCTGAGAAGTATTTTAACTTTTTAAACACTTCAGGTGTTTAAAACTAAATGGTGGAATATTTGATTCTAGGTGCTCAGGGAACGTGAATGGGTAAAGTCTGTGTTTGGAAATAAATTTGCTGCTTCTGTGGGTAAGTGCTGGATAGTAGCATAAAAATTCCTGCAGTCTTCTTCATTCCGTTATAACAATTCCTTGTGGGTAGTGAATGCAGCCCTGACATGCAAAGGTGGGAAGCTACAGCTTAGCAGCCTTCTCATCCTTGCTTTCTCCTTTCTCCTTTGTCTTTGAAAGTATTACGGACCCATGATGTAGAGCCCCTGAAAAAGTGAGCAAGTGAAAATGCTGGTGGAGTAACACACATGCCCCTTGGTAACGTAGTCTCCCTTTTATTTTCTTCTTTTCTTTAAAAAAGACAACAAAAACATCAAACAAAAAACCTAGACAGAAACCAAGCACGTGGGAGCAACCAGTACCTTAACCTGGAATGGGGTGGGCTTGGAACTGAGAGGGGGGATGAAATACCTTTGGAAACTGGCAAATCTGAACTTGGAAACCTTGAAAACATTTTGATCCTAGAGCAGTAGACTGAGTAGCTGGAAGAAACAATGATTAGATACTTATAAACTGTTAAACACAGAGTAAAGTGTGACTGCTTTTTATTTGCCAGTGTTCTAAATGTTGAATACTTCATCCTAGTGAATTAAAAGACTTTAAAATACCTTTCAAAGTATGAGTTAGTGGGTTTTGCTGCTAAATTCCCTGCTCTCTGTATGTTTGTGTTTTTAACTGAATTATTTACCCATTAATAATTTACCGTTAGGTTAAGTTGCCTTGGGAGCCAGTTATGTGTGTGCTGAGCACCTGAAGGAGGCAGCTGCTGGAGTGACCATAAGGATCCAGGACAACTGCCAAAGAGACAGTGGGGTTGAGGGGAAGCAGGGATGTCTATGCGTGAAGCCCCTAGAGACAATAGGATTCAGAAGTTAATTACTGGGCAGACTATCTCTGGCTAGTTACTGGAGGGATGCACAGCACGTGTTTCCCACTAGTGGACCTTCATCCCAATCTGCTAGAGAGGGGAACAGAGTGAGGCTGTTGGTGGTGTTCATGTTGGCGATGTTCATGTTTCCAGTTGACCATTTACAACGCTGAGAAGCAAGGGAGTTTGCTGTGCTGCTGTCTGTACGTGTCAGCATGGTGTTCTCATGACCATATTGAGCCAGCAATGTGCCCTTGTCGCCAAGAGGGCCAATGGAATCCTGGGCTGCAT
>JAOXJM010000012.1:82300452-82311570 GCA_026413425.1 Tringa solitaria
CTCTGGGCAACCTGTTCCAGTGTCTCATCACCCTCACAGGAAAGAATTTCTTCCTTCTGTTCGATCTAAATCTACTCTCAGTTTAAAACTGTCCTCCCTTGTTCTGTCACTACAGGCCCTGGTCTCTCTCCCTCTTTCTTATAAGTCCCCTTTATGTATTGAAATGCCTCAATAGAGTTTTCCCAGAGCCTTCTTTTACCCAGGCTGAACCACACCCACTCTGTCAGCCTTTATTCCTAGGGAAGGTGTTCGTTATAGCAATATTTGACAAATTTTGCATGTGCAATGATTTTGGAGAATGCCTTTTTCCCGTCAAATAGTGAATGAAATAGGCTGATCAACTGCACCAAGTTTAATTTCCTCTTTAATTATGGGTAAAAAATCTACAATCCCACATAATTTAAATATACATTTATTTAAAGTATTTTATGTATTTTAAATATAAAAATGCATTTGCCAAATGATGAATTGAGGTAATATCAGTGGGAGATCTCTTTTTTTAAAAACAAATTATTTGAATTAAGTACATATTTGTAAAGAACTGCAGAGCTAATTTAACTTTTTAATTTATATTGTTAACAGAAAAGCCTGGAAGGAGGAATAGTATATTGTAAATATTTTCTTGTAAAAGTATATAAGCCGATGACTTGACTGTAATTTATTGATGATATTAAGCATAATAACTATGAATGAATTCTGATGATGTGAATTTTTTTTGCTGGTGGAAAAGTGAATCATGGTCAAAACATTATGGTCTAAGTCATAATAAAATCTCTCCCTCTTAGCAAGCCGTGCTGGTGGTAGTGCGGAATGTAACCACGGAGCTTAGTAGTTGAAGAATGAATGATAGCAGACAAAGTAACGTAAGAAAATAATAGAAAGCCATGTGAAGCCTGAACGTTAAGTGAAGCCTGTTGCACATTGTGGATGATGGCCTTGCTGGGCTTCGCACCAGGTTCCTGCTGTAAAAGCATTTATGTAGCTGAGAGCTTTTCTTCCGGTTAAAACAGAAGAAAAGAGTGTGTTTCTTTTCCTCGCCAAACAGCTGTTAGCACTAGGTACCCCAACTTTCAAAAAAATTTTTCTTTTTTTTTTTCCTCAAAGTGACTCAAACTCTGTGGAAGTAATTACAAAGAGGGATGTCTTTTTCTCGTCTAACTGGTGTGGCTGGTTGAAGTACTGAATATGTACTGTATAAATGAAGTAGAATTAGGGGGCAGGGGGATCACTGCCAAATTCTAACCAGAATAGGATCATAAACTGCTTTGAAACAATTTCCCTCCTTTTTCCACTTTTTTATTTTTTTAATAGTGATGCTTTTATGAATTAATGATGCATGTGTGATTCCTTTATCTTATTAGTACTGTATATGCATACTGTACATGTCAGCTTCGGTGGCAAAGCCAGGGGAACAGTATGTTTCGTTCATTGCTTTATGCCCCTGTATCCTGTCAAAAGGGAGACAAAAGAAACTGCATCTGCCCAGTTTGTTTGGTTTTTGTGTTCTGTAAATGTATGCTATGTGAAAAGCTGAGGTCACGCATCTCATTCAAAAGAATTTTCTTTGAGAGGCAGTTTCCTAAGATGCCTCCATTTATTTTGTATTGAAGTGCATTTCAATTTTCACTTGAAATGCATTCTCTTTGGATACTGGGTTTTCAGCATCTTCATTTGAACTTAGGGCAGGAGTATTTAAGAATATTTTTCTTCATTTCTGGTTCATAGTGTAGATATCAGCATTCTTCTAAAATATAATTTTTACAACTGCAATTCCATCTACCCTGAGCTATTGCGGAAATGCTGTGGAAAAGTTTATTCTGCAAGCGAATGGTAAAAATCCGTGCCTAGAGATTCACATCAGCTTAAGAAAATTATTACTTTATCTGCCTAAAATGTCATAACCTTGTATTGTTTGGGGGCAGTCTTCGCCGTGGCCTTGTAGACGTAAGAGCTTAACCAGCGCTTAAGCAATTCTCTTGACGTCAACATACTTCAGCTTGTCAGACACCTGCCTCGCTGGGCTTTGAGTTACAGCATCGGGAAGCCTTTTTTGTAAACATGCATTAAATCAGCAGCCTAAGCCAGCCTCAGAAATGGAGATCGATGGGTACCTGTTTTGTTGTAAAGCAGAACGTGTGCCCACAGCAGATCGTCTCGTCTCTGTTCCACCAGCCGGCAGGGCTTCTGCTGGCCCGGTGGTGGTCTGTCGCAACAGGTACGGGACTGGGGGCAGGAGGAGAGCAGGGGAGAGAAGGAAAAAGAGAGAAGGAAATACTGTCGATACCTCTGCCGCATAAGCAAATGAAGGAAGCAGAAATGCAAAAGGAAGAAAGAAGAGCAGACTGTATACCCTTCAGCAGAGTTTAGGGATTTATTTTTTTAATTTGGACAAAAATTAAATTTAAATGTATGCGTAGTTCAGACATGAAGTTCAAGTTGCTTGGGTGGGGTCTTGAATTCTGCATTATCAAGATAGCGGTTCTGTATGTAGCATTAACATGTGCTAATGTTTTTATCTTTCACCTATAATTTCATAAGATTTCTATCCTCTAGCAGAACTGGTATAGGCTGTTAGGCACTGAGTACAGGATTTCTAATATCATGGAATAAATTCAAAGACAGTTTTGTAAAAGCTGAAATACAAATTTATTCAAACTAGCTCAGTGAAGCAAATTTTGGGTTTCCTGCTGGAAACAGAACATCTTGTACATCAGAGAACCAAATCTGATTATTTGAGAATTTGCATAGAAATAAGAAATTATGCAGAAATTGAAACATAATGTTCATTGGAGTTTGGACAAGGGCAGTGAAGAGACTTGAAGTTGCACAGAGCAGAAACCGAAAGCGAAATCTCTGATTTATTCTACTTCTATTGAGACGATGTCCCAAGAAAGATTTTCTCCCCCCTGCCTGCCCCCTTTGCATATGCCTCTGAAAAGGCAGCATTGTTATCCATTGTATGTGAGACATTGCTCTTTAAATATAGTGATAGTACTGAGTGTATTGAGCGCCACATAATTGTTCAGTATTGAAGTTTGTTTTTCAATGCATTTTTATCTTCCTGAAATGTTTGTTTATGCTTGGACCTATTAGTAATGCTCAAGTGGATTTTAAGTAGGACCCCGTCTCTATTTTTCTTGAAGCACAGCTTATGGATAAAATTTATGCTAAGGGAAGAAAGCAAGCTGTTAGCCTATAAAAGTATCTACAATTATATAAAATGTCGATACTATATATTCTCTGTTTACTTACAGACAAAGGACAAGGGCAAGAGAGTAGTGCCAGAGAAATTTTAAAGCCACCCATAGGTAGAGAATCGTCATAGTATTACATATAACATCAGTGAAATGTTTTAGAAAAATATTATTGAAGTCAAAGTAGAAATGATTTTTTAACTTTGTGCTATTCCTAACCAAATGAACAGTATGATACTTGCTTTTGAGTTTCATAGGAGAAAAATGAAACAGGGTCTCTTATTTCAATCATGCTGAAACTTCTTGAGATAAGTACAAAATGTGTGAACCTTTTTTTTTTTTTAGAAAGCCTTTTTAAGTCGTGCTGTCACTGGATGTGACTGCTCATGGATGTTAGATATCTTACATATGTTAGATGAGTTTATGCATAAAGAGACGATGTAGAAAAAGGTACAAAGGTGAACGGAGAGGCATTAATTGCTGACATTGAAATGATGAGAATTTTGTGGGAAGGTATAAAGGAAGGGCAAATGCAATACAGGCCTTTGAAGAAGGCAAACAAAAAACATGAATGTGAGAGAGGCATAATGAAGTAACTTAAGCCATTCAGAAGGGGGATGCATATCCTCCATAGTTCACAAGTATTCTGAAATAAACATAGGAGGTTGAGAAAGGTAAACATCAAGTCTGGAAAAAGGAAGATGTGATAAGCAGGTCTATGTTTAAGCTCTCTTTGTTGAAATGAAAAGCAAATGACAGATTTTAGTGATGATGTCAAGCAGATCTAAAAAGCATCCCTGACTCCCTACACTTAGAGGGACTTAGGACAGGGTAGTGGAAGTTGCTATGGAGAAAGGTCTAAATAGGCTCAGACATCCCTATGGGGGGAAAACTTGAAGCCTTAACTGAAAGCTTTTGAGTCTTGTTCTCCGATTTGAGGTTGAGATGGCTATGAAGCATCTGATAAATGACTAATTAAAAGAGACCGGATTAATTATTTGTGTTAAGGACAACGCTGTACTTTAAATGTTTGTGTAATCTTAGCTGAGGAGGAAAATTTATCAGATTTGAGGGCAAGGCACAATGCATGAGATGACAGCCAAGGCAAGGGAGATCATAAAAGGGCATCATGCAACTAATTAGGAACTATTAGCCTACATGGTAAAAATGGACTTCTTCCTAAAATTGCCTGTTGGCATTGGTACAGCTGAATCATGAGAAAGTAAAAATATGGCTGCAGTTCACAAACAGTAGTTTGTAACAGGCAAAATGTGGGATCACCATAGAATAAGGAATTTCCAGTTAAAGATCAAAAGCAGAAAGAAATGCATTTATCTAAAGAAAAGGAGGAAGGAGAAAAACAAACAAACAAACAAAAGACAAACAAGCTCTGTAAAAACCAACCAGGAAAAAATAACAGAGAAGCCTTTCTAAAAAGAAGTTATTTGGGTAAAGTATAAGATAAAGAATCAGTGAATCTTATTCCATTCCAGCTCTAGGACAGAGGTATATTTTTGTGGTAATTAAAAAAAATAAAAATAAAAATCGGTGGGAAGTATTTCTGTCCCAGCCAAGCTTCTTTACTAGTAAGATATGTACCTTGGAAAATGGAATTTTGCACAAATTACGTGACTCATCTATATCCCCAGGGCGTGAAAGAAAATGACTTCTTTATATCAGTCTTAGTGATGAAGAAAAGGGAAATACTAGAATTGCACTAAACAAGCCGGAAAAGTGATTTCCCATAGGTAGCTGAAATAGCACTATTATATACTGTATTTCATTAGATCTGCCTCACAACTGTGTGAAACTGCTAAATGTTTCAAAAACATTTAATTGAAGCACTAGGCTTTGCAGTTGTTAATTATTTTCATTGAGCAAATACTTGGAGATTAAATATACCTTGAAGATGAATGTATGATAACTAGGATGCTCTTAGTAAAGGTGAATGAAGTTCTCACTGCATAGTGAATGATAACGGTGGATGTCTACCCAACATACACAGCTTGTCATTACGCTTAGTATTTTCTTGCAGAAATGCTATGTTGGAATCAAAGCAAACCCCAAAGCTTTTGTGGAAGTGGGTCTTGTTCAGTGTTAGACACACACAAATTGTTGTTCTTCAGAGGTTTTCTAGGATATGAGCCAATGTGCCAAGATCATCTTCTATGGCTTTCTCTTCCTTCTCTGATTTGTCTTTCAGTCTCCTGGTTGACAGTCTAGAAATTGTTTTCAGATGCTGTTTTCCTCAACAGCATCCTGCTTCAGCTCTGCCCTCAGTAGGAAGGCACTTTTCTGGGGCTCTGCATGTCAACTCTGGTGGAAATCTTCCATTGTTTATTGGTCTAATCAGCCCTGCTCTCTGCCTGGTCTCATTAGCCACTTTCAAAATGACTGGCTGCTGTCAGTAGTAATTTCATTATTTCTTTCTGTCTTGTGGCAATCTGTTGACCGCACTAAGTGCAAGTCACCTCACAGCGGTAATAAATACTGCGTTACTTCAGTTAGTGGTTTATTTGGTGTATGGTTTCCAAGCAGACTTGACAGACTTCCTGGGTGGACTCCTTTACAGTTTTACAGTCTCTGGACTGATTTATTTTTACCAAAAATTGACGTTTTAAGCACTGCCTTTAGGTTCTTGAAGTACAGTTTCAGCATACAGAAGGATATGGACTTATGTCCAATAATTTTATTTTAATATCTGATGAAGACATTAGCTTATAACTGTTGACATCCTAGACTTCATTAGCTATTCTCCTGATCTTTGCTGATTACATGTTAGTTAGTTCTTTTAAATTAAAATATGTATTGCTTTTCTTGATCTCTAATAATACTGATTTCCTGACATGTTTCCGTCAGATCTAGTTGATGTTATTAATGGTGGAGATTAGCTTTATTCTTACAGATGAATTGGTGAGCTCCAATGTTTTCTGGATTATTATGTGCTATTAAATATAGTGCACACTTTAAATCAGTGCAGAAAAATGAGGTTTGAAGTTCAGACAATATTGGTACAAATGTTAACTCTGCATGTAACACAACCTTTCTTTACATGGACTGGAAAAACTGCTGCTGTATTCAGATAAATGTTTATTAACAAAGGGCATTTAAAAAAATAAATATATATGAAGGTTTTCTAAACTTGTTTTGTGCTTTGTCAGTTTGCAGAAACAGAGATTTCACTATTTAAAATAAAAATGTATAATAATATTTTACAATAAACTGGTATCTAGGGAAGAATCTTTCTTTAGAAAACTTTTGCACAGTTTCCAGTGCTTTGTGGTATTCATATTTTTCTAAGGTAACTCTTTTATGTTGGTTTTGGAGGTCAGTATTAGACAAGGCATTCCAAAATCACTCATCTTTTTTCCATTATGCAATTTTGATGTGAGCTTGGCTGAAATTCTGTTTTCTATTCAATGTAGTCTGCCCAGCCAGCTGATGTCAAGGCTTGTAGTTGTAAAGGAAAGGAAGCACTGTCGATGCCAATAAACAAATAAGAAGCCTGGTAAAATGACTGGACTGGGGTTTATTTTGTCTTTTTCTTAACAAAGTCACCAAAAAAAAGGGAAAGTGTTTTGAAGCAGCATGTTGTGGTGTTGCACTGTAAATTGTATTCCATTAAGAAAAGTAATAGTAATACTGCATATCTGTAGATGAATTGCAAAACATTACATATTTTTTTCTGAAGTTTACCTTTATAATAAGGATTCAGTGTGCGTCCTCATCTTTGTTACATGTCATCTTTGGTATGTGTCTTGATGTATCTGTTTTCATACTTCAAACTGTTCCTGGGTGAGAAATTCAGTTCCAGAAGAGAAAATTCATACAGTATCAATTCCATAGCTGTGTAAATCATTCTAGTATCACCTATATTCAATACATGATTCTAATTTTTTTCTTATACCAAGCTGTCTAACGTGAGCAGAAGGAGAAGTTCATAAGAAAGGGAATAATTCAAAGCTCTGATAATAGAGTGGTCTTTTGTTTTCAGTCCAGCAGTTTGGATCTCGCTGACCATCGTTTATCTGTTGGCAGATGTTGATGAAGGTATGTGTAGGACGATACAGAGCAGTCAGCAGATTGTGCACCACTGTTGATCCTGATGCAGCTCTCTTAGAATCTTGTTCAAGAGGCCACAGGTTCACTGACTGTAGACAGAAACGTTTTCTTTCCCAGTGAACAGAGCTCTTTCCTTCTTACTCTGTATGGGCTCTCTCAGATAAACAGAAGCTTTGTAATGCAGCTACAGTTTTAGAGACATGATGAGAAGTCTGATTTTCTGTTGTGTAAGTTATGTTTGCTCAATTATCTTACTGCTCAGAGAATTATTATTTTTAGTAAAAAAATTCTTCATATAAATAGTCAATCAAAACCTCAGTTCTGAGGAAACCTTTGGCATTACAACTACCAATTTATATCTCTATTCTCAGTAGCATGGTACCAGCTATAATCAGTTTGTTATTTGTATTCTGTGTACGTATAACTTTACTTACCCTGAATGCGCAATGTAAAAGTAGAATTTTAAGTATTATGAGTATTATTTACATTACTTTTTGCTGCAGATTTCTTGTTTGGGGCTTTGGTTTCAAGGTATCGTGTCCTAATTTCAAAAATTATCCTGATTTTTTTTTTTTTTTAAGAATTATATACATTATCTTGCAATATGTGTCTCTAGAGCAATTACACCTGAACACAAAAACAAAATATTGAACAGAAAGTTACGTAAAGGATTTGTTGTAGAGGAAGAGCTCAGTTCACATCCGCTGTGGGGAGAGAGGAATTGTGGGGGCGCGTCGCCGAGCGGGAGCTGGGCAGGTCTTCTTGCCTTGGTGGGAAGGAGGCCTTGGGAAAGGTAAAACAATGTCCTTTTTTGGTAATGTGTGTGTGGTGTGACATGCAGCAAGGAGATAACAATGGAGCAGACGAATAACAGTGTAGCGAAGTAGATAGTAATTAGTTACCCCAGGAGCATGAACACTTATATGTAGCCAATTGCATTGCTCCCGAGGTTGTGGGGACATTCACCCACAACCTATCTGTGTAGAGAGCACGGCGCGTGATCAAAGGATAGAAACTATATATGCTGTAAAAACGAAATATTAAAGGTCTTGGTCTTGGCTTCACCACTCGGCAGAGTCCGTGCCCTTCGTTGCCGCAATCCGCCAACTCCAACAGAACTTAAAGATGTGCCTTTGGTCCAGTTGGCATCCTTGTCTGACGTGACAAACTAATGGCATTTTACCTTGTAACTCCTGAACACCAGCCCTTCTGAAGAAGGCAACTTTGATTCACTCCCTGTGCCGTCTGGCCATGCTCCATTGCTTCCTGCGTATTTTTCTGGCCACTTCTGAAATTCTTGGGCCATGGAGTATTTGGGAGTCTTTTTTGCTTCCTCTGTTGCATTTGCAACAACTAGCATTTTTAGTAGGTCGTGGATCTGCTCATGTATGCTGGCAATATTGCGTGCCCATATAGAAAAAGATAAAAAAGAAAGTGTTTTAACAAAATGATAGAGTGAGAGTCTTAAGTGGTGCTTTTTAAGTTGTAGAAGTTTAGTAAAATAACTTAGGAAGTGAAGCACAATTTTGAAATACTATTTTTCCAAATGTTCTTGAATTTACAAATGTTCTTGTTTTGTTTAAGCAGCATGGTTTGTATATATATAAAAAAGTAATTCTAAATTAGTAATCTAGCAAACTGTGTAACTGTGTGGGATATTTCCAAAATTATATTCAGATTACCTGTCAAACCCTTTAAAAAAGGAAGGGTAGAAGCCTGAAATTGCTTTCATAGAAATTGTTTTGTTTCCTGGCTCACAGTAGGTCAGTTTATCTATGGCATAGTCCTGAAGTTAAGTCAACACATTTCCCGGTATCAAGGTTGCCTTTTCTACTTTTTTGTATTTACGTTGCTCAGTTTGACTTCTGCTCATGAGCTCATATGTTTTTTGTCCGTTTGGTTAGTAAGATTTTGGTTTGAGCCTTTGCAGCTTTCCATTGCTTAAATCTCATGTAACTTGCAGTCACTGAGGGGTTGCAATTCTCCTTTGCATAAGCACTGAGTCCATTCCATATCTCCATAGCATGCACTGTGAAAACAATGAAAAATATGTAAATTTTCCCTGTATTAAGCTCTTTATATGACATTTTTCTCTTGTTTCCCTGTGTTTTAGGAATGGAGGGCTCAATTCGGTTACCTCGTCGTAGGTGCCTAATGCCATATGAGTGGCCCCTAGTATTTGTGGTTCTGGCATAGCAGATGGGATACAGGACCTACAAGAGACTCCTCCTGGAGTGGCACCTGGAGTCCAGGCAGGGTTACCCAAAGGCCTCTCAAATGGCAGCATACAGCCCATGGTTAGCTTTAGTGTAGTTATTTTTAAATTGAGCATTGTGAGAAGTCAACATAAAAAAAAAAATTAAGGCCTATGTTGGATCAGACTGAGGGTCCATTTAGTCCACTATCCTGTCCTTAACAGTAGCCAAAAAGAGATGATTAGAAAGGAAGATCTGAATAAGGCAAATGCACATTACCTTTATTTTTTTATTTTTTTTTTGAATCACAGTATCAGCCTTTTAAACCATGTACGTGTTTAGCAAGTGCAGGATCATTTCACAAGGACTTCAACAGCCCAGTGACGTACAAAGAGCCCCTTCCTTTCGTCTGCGTGGAACTTACCACTCGCTCACTTCATTTGCTGTCCTTGACTCTTCTAATCCCCTATTTGCTTGGCCTGTGCTATTCAGGATTTTGGAGAGCTTTCTCATTCTCCCTCTCAGCCCTGCCTTTTCTGAATCAAAGAGTTCTGGCATGCTTTGTTGTTCCCTACCTGTGGGCCATTCTGTGCCTCTTGGTTGTCTCTGTTGCCCTTCTCTGCCTTTCTAATTCTGCTGTATCCTTTTAAGGAAGGGGAACCAGATTCAAGATGCAGGTGAACAATTACTGTTTATTGCCCAGTCATTCCGTCTTGTAAGGTTCTCTGCAGTTCTCCCTAAGGAACCGTTTTCTGTAATACTTTCAATTTAGTATCATTAGCAACTTTCATTGTCTCCTGTGCTCCAGAAAACGGAATGAGCTGTATGAATGTGTTCAGCACCCCAGCTTGCAACCCAGCTATCTCTGGGAATCTGTCAGCGCTCTCTGTAGGAAGAGCTTACTCTCTCTTTACTTTTGTTTGTTCTCTCATGTAATTAGTTGCTCACAAAGGGGCCTTCCATCCTATGTGATATTTCTCTAGTTTACCGAAAACCTTTCAATTAAGGACTTTAGAAAGTCTTTGGCACAAGCTGCCCCAGCATCCTTGTATACAGGTCGGGACGTAACATCCCAGATGTGTGGTCTACTAAATGGATGAAAAAATGGCTGGGTCATCAGACCAGGGATGTGTCCTGTGCCCTTGTCTTGTTTAATTCTTCATCAGTGACATGGAGGAGGAGATACAAGGCACTCTCATTAAGTATGTGGAGGACAACAAATTGTGAGGTGCATTCGAAGTCCTCATAGGCCTGGCTGCCATTCAGAAGAGCCTACACAGCCTTGGGGAGAGGGGAAAAGTTTATTCACTTCTACTTAACACTCATTGGACTATGCCTAGACTACCACGCACAGGTTTCCCCAGTACAGGAAAGACATTGATAAACTGGGGCAAATTCAGCAGAAGGCCCCCAGGCTGGTCAGTGGCAGGAGCCCTTGCTCTGTGAGGAGGTGCCAAGAAATGAGGCTTGTTCATCCTGGAAAAGAGGTGGCTTAGGGGAACCTAGCAGCCACCTTCTTGTATAGAATCATAGAATGGTTAGAGTTGGAAGAGACCTTCCCATCCAGCCTGGCCTTGAACACTTCCAGGGACAGGGCATCCACAATTTCGCAGGGCAACCTGTTCCAGTGCCTCACCACCCTCACAGTAAAGAATTTCTTCCTGATA
>JAOXJM010000012.1:82311670-82360780 GCA_026413425.1 Tringa solitaria
TCTTCCTGACAAAGAGTCCCTCTCCGGCTCTCCTGTAGGCTCCCTTCAGATATTGTTAGGCTGTTATTAGGTCTCCCTTGGAGCCTTCTTCTCGAGGCTGAACAACCCCAGCTCTCTCAGCCTGTCTTCATAGGAGAGAGGTGCTCCATCCCTCTGATCATCCTCGTGAGGGATGTATATGTGAGGGAGTTATGAAGAAGACGAAGGTAGGTGCTTTTGCTGAGGTGTATGGATGGAGGTTGACTCATTAACTGAGAGGAGATATTTTGACTTGACCTAAAAGGAAAAAAGGTTCACTAAGCAGCGGGAGAGATTGCCTAGAGGCCCTGTAGGATTTTCATTCTTGGATGTTTCAAGAGCCAACTAGACATATAACCCTTAACAACCTGGTCAGAAAGTTGATCATCTGGCTGAAGCAGATCACCCTGATCATCTTTGATCAGGATTTTGGATAAGAAAAAAACGTCAGATTTGGCATAAATAATTAAGTCTGTGTGATCACTGTTCATTTTATACTTGCATATTTATTAATATCCACCTTCTTACTTGCATGTTTATTAATATCCAACTTCTTAGCTAAAAACAAAATAATGTTTTAAAAACTAATTATAGAGAGTAGGTCTGTTCATGTGGTCATTCAGCACTCACTTGATTGAGTTCTTGTATTTTAATACACGGACATAAGTAAAGTATGGGTAAAAGTGTCATTTTTGTAAGGGATTCTAGTTAGGAATAAATCCTCCACCTCTGCACTGGAGGAGTATTATATCATCTCCTTTTCAAAGGGGAAAAAAACCAATCAACTCTATCATAAATGCTGCATACTTTGCATAATTATTTTTGTACTGAATTTGCATGCACATATATTTCTGCTGAAAACTACTGTATGAAAAAATTTCCCATGATACTTAATTCTGTGCATAAAACAGAAAAGGTATAGGAAAAGCTTGGATGTTTTCATGTCAGGGCCAATTTCTAGTATTGGATATTTATACTTATATTTCCAGAAGTAGTTTTGAATAACCTTTTGATTATATAGCATATCCCTGATGAGCTTGTTTGTTGGTATATTTATTCTGCATCTCAGATGTAATTCATCTTATCTAATTTTAGCTACCTGAAAAGGTAGTCATTGAGTTTAAAATAGTTGCCTAGGCACCCGCTACAGGTAATAGAGATGATTCCTCCTCTCCCCAAACATGAGTCACCCTGTCTGCCTTAGAGGCTCGTCTTGTGATAGAATTAATCACTCTGCAGAAGAACGTGTTTTACCCTGCGAACTATAGGCAGTTAACTTTTACAAGACGACTAGTTTTATATGGTTACTTTGCAAATCTCTACAGCCAGACTCATTCTGTGTTGTGTTTCCTTTCCGAAACATCACTAAAACACCTTGGAAGAACAGAAGTGAGCCCAACTTAAAAAAAAAAAAAAAAAAAAAGAATCATTGGGAGACTCTATGGAAACTGTAGAACTTATGCATGTGAGATAAGTCTCTGAATGTGTTCTAGAATTTCCTTTGTTCTTGCTTCTTTTTTTTAAATAGTATCTAGAGCCAACAGATTGACGCTGGATACATGGCTCTTTTCTTCTTGGCAATGTGTGAGTGCTCTTCAGGACAGGTCGTGAGTTTGTATCCACTTCAGATGAAATCAGGTGAAACCTGAAGTATTACTTCCTTCTTTTCTTTCGGAAAGTAATTGAAAGCAAGTTCTTTCTTCTTACAGTGGAATTGAGCATACTTCATAGAAAACTCATGTAATTCATAAGCACCTCTAAAAGCCCAACTTGAACTTATGGGCTAAAGGTGACGGTAATAATGTCTAGCATTCAAAGACTCCCTGTAGCTGAACAATGAAAGCAATACATTCTATACGTTAAGCTGCTTTGGTATCTGATGATTTAAGGACAGGAAACAGGCATTTGTGTTGTTAAGATTTTATCTTTGGTGGGCAACAGAATAATAAATGTGAAGTCAAAAGGATTTGTTAGAATAACTGTTCTTTTGGGGTTGAATATTCAAACATCTCTAGCAAACTCTGTAACACCATTAATAAAGGAAATGGGTAATCATGAATACAGCAAATGAATAGCTATTTCTAGCTTTGTACAATCTTTGTGTCTAGTATTTTCATTTGGTAAATCTTGCAGATGTTTACAGGTCATAAAACAACTAATGATTTGCTGCTTTTTTAAAATTATTTTAAATGCTTCTTTAATGATTTTAAAGAGTCGTGGAAGGTTTTGGGGGGGGGTGTTGTTTGTGGATTTTTGTGTTGGTTTTTTTTTTTTTTAAATGAATGGTGTGGGGAAAAATAATCCTCATTAATAAGTGGCCATAAAGAGATCATGAAGGTCAAACTGCTTCTGCTTTAAGTCTCTGCAAAGTGTGCGAGAGCGCTTCAGAACCTTGAATATCTGCTGCTTCTCCTACCTGGCTTTATTGCAGGCTAGTAAACTTCCAACTGAATTTCTTTTTGCCATGCATATTTGGAAAAATAAGCTTCAAATGTCTTATCAAGTAACAGTATCAAATAACTTGTGAATAATGCTTCTAAATAATTTATTTTGTAGTCAGAAAATAATTGTGTAAGTTAAATTCTGTGCTTGTTTGATTGACCATATTGAATTCAGTAGAGATCTGTGTATTATGTTTTTATGATATTTTTCCTTTTCTTTTCTTGATTTGTACAGTCTTTAGGCCAGTGGATCCTCAGTGTCAATTGAAGGCTCTAGATGCTCCTATAATACAAATAATAATTTTCCTACTATGCCCTGTAGAAAATAAACACTTCCAGAGTTTCCACTTTTTGAGAGACGACTTATAATGCAAACAGCAAAAGATACTTTCCAGAGATACAATTCTTGGAAATGCCTGGACTCTTTAAGACTGGTGTGTTTGTGTGTGCACGCATGAGCTTAATTATGAGACAGCTGCTTAGATGGAGTATTTCAGCCCAAACAATGAGCTTGTGAAAAGTGTAAGTGGCTCAAACTAGGATCTTAAAATGAGAAATGCTAAGCGCTGCTAGCTGTGCCTGGAACTAAAACAGAAAGCTAGAGAGAAAATTGTGAAACTCCCTCACCAGCTTTACATTGCGAAATAAGTGAATTCCACCAGAGCTCTTTCTGAAAACTAATTCCAGCAAACTGGACTCCCCGCCGTTGCCGACTGCTTTCCTAGGTGCCGTGTTGTCTCAGGTCTGCACTGCACGCCTCTCCCCCTCTGCAGCAGCTTGGGTTCAGGAGGCAGCACCTCTCACCTTGGTGGAGGGTGGGAGAGAGGGAAGAGGGAGGCACAGGGAGGAGTGAGGAGTGGGCACCTTCCTTCTTGGTTTCTTGCCCACGTCCTTGGCCTCCTCCAGAGAATCATTCATTGGGTGTTGTCTCTGGCAGTACACCCCTGAATGTGACGTGCAAACTTTTTTAAGCTAGAGAAGCTGGATTTTCTGTTATGATTTTAATTTGACAGGATGAGCTTATAAATAAAAATTTTAAATATAATGAAGATTCTGTAGATACAAGCAGATTAGAACGTCCTGTAAATGCATTCATAGAGTGTTGTATGTAGTTGGCTGTAGTTGGTCTTGTAGGTAAAGTGGCTGTGGATAAGCAAGACACGATGTGCATTCTTCACAAAATACAGTTCAAACCATCAGAGTCTACCTCACACTTAAGTCTATTTAGCTTGTGCTTGGAGAAATGCTATATGTTGTCTTCTTAAGCAACAGCAGAGTCCTTATGTTTGACTGCTTCCCATCTTTTGTCACCTACCAGCAAAAATATTTAAATGTTTAAGTGAACGTTTTCTGCACTTCCTACCTTGCAGGTTGTGACTACCGCTTGCTTATAGTTACTAACTTCTCTCTGCTATTTCCACATACTGATTTAAGTGTCGCTATCGATATTTGAGATGCTATGTGCTGTGTTGCACTCTTTGGGTTTATGTATGCTTTATAGGCTTTCGAAGTATTACCACGTTCATCAGATTTTATTTTGTAAGTTTCAGAACAATTAGTTTCCTAAGACAAAATTTCAAAGTCCCTTATCTGGAAGGATCAAAGGATGAGAAGTTCCAAGCTGGTGGTGAGGTGCACAGGAATTCTTAAATGACCCTTAAAACAGATTTAGATTTGCCTGTATTGCTGCTGCACGCTTCCCTTTGTCGTGTGCTCCCCCTCCCCCCCCTCCAGATTTTACTATGATTTAACAGGTTATCCAACTTGATGTATTGAAAACAGGAAGAAGAAAGACTTAATATAGCCAGTCTATTTTGAGTCTTGCAAGTGATGTGTTTCTATCCAATATATTCTAAGAATGCACTCAACATATGTGTATAAAGATAACACTGTAAATTGATACGCTTTTAGTGTGACAGCGTGAAGACTGAAACTATTAGACTAATTACAGGCTTACACAATTTAAACATACATATTTTTATTCTTTACTGTCAATTAGCTATCTCCCAGATAATTTTTAGCTAGAAAGAAACAAAAATAGAAGGGATGTACTGTGTATGGGGACACTGGGTACGGCTGAATAACTATGTGAAGGGATTAGTAATTTCCAAACTTTCAGGTTAACTGAAAAGAAAATGCAAATGACTCTTCTCTCTGTATCACAAGACATGACATACAAGTAGACATATAACCTCTTATGTATATCACTGTAAATTGTTCAGTTAATTCCACAACATCTGGCCATAGGTTTTTAACCAAGCAGATGTAGAAAAGAGTTGTCATTACATTCTCGTAATGGGTGTCATTGCTGATTTAAGTGTATTCCAGTTAAATTCAACCTTGCAAACTTCATTTGTGTGTGTAAAAAATTATGCATCAATGCAAGGACTTCTGCTTTCTGGCAGGCTGAAATCCAGAGATAGTTTTCTACTTTGCTGGCTATTTTTAACATTGTGTTTCTAATGCACTTTAGTAGTTGACGTTTCCATTGTATCTTAGGTGAGATACTTGGCCTCTTTGTGCCTCTGCACTCTCTGTACAGGGAATAGCAGCATTTTCTTTTCTCAAGAGTGCCGAGATGGCTGATACAGTAACATTCCATATACCTCCCCACTTCAAAATAATGAGGTAGGGCTTATACATTTCTTAAAGTTTTCTGGCATCTCAGATAAAAACAGTGTCAGGAATGCTACTGAATTTTGTTGAAAAACTAGGCTTATCCTTCCAAATTTGCCATCTCATATTAATGGCATGTTATTTTTGGTTTTATTTTTTTTGGTAACAGAAATTTATTTCTCGTATTTACTTAGCTGAGAATTTTTTATTTTCTCCTTTGTGTTTCTGTAAACTTGTGATTTCAGCTATGCATTAGTCTTCTCTTGTCACCGTTTTAGGAGTTACAGTTTTATGAGCAGTCATGCACACAAAGAAATCTATGACATTGGTATCAAATCCATGTATATCCTAAAGCAGAACTGTGTGGATAACATGTTACTTGTCTTCTCTCAAACTTCATAGTATTATACTTACTATTGCTTTCATATGAGCGTTTCATGTGTCTTCTGATCGAAAAACTGTATTTTTTTTATCATAGAAGAAAACTTTATTTATAGGAAAAGAAAGTTTATATAAACTTATATTTATTTATATAAGAAGAAAATTTATTTTTCTTATAGGCTTTAATTAAAATATCTTCACTCGCCACTGCTCAACTATGACTTTATTAAGCTGCTGATGAGATGAGAGAGAGCAAGTAAACTGGACTTATTATTTACCAAGTGCAAAAAATGTGAAGAGCTGTACAGGTATGATTTTAGAAACAGTATATTGGGAGCAGCAAGCCCCTCAGTTTTAAAAATATGTATGTTCAAAACCTATTATCAGGAATGCAGGTACTAGCCTGTTTGTATTCTAAGTTTTCCACTGATAATGAAATGGGCAGAGTCAAAGTGTCTACCATACTGAGCTTAACTCTAGAAGGTCATGTTGAAAGAACACTTCTTAAGGAAGCTAAAAGCAGTCAGTAACAAAACTAATTATTTGAAGAAGGCATAGAGATTACTTAAATTATATGACCTTGGAGTGGTGAACAACTGGGTACCACAAGAGCGCAGAAGAAAACCAATGTGGCTATCCAGCAGAATCAAGCCCCAATGTAAGAAGTAGAAGTTATTTTGTACTTTGGCAGGATAAATGAGAAAACACAATAAGCAGATTAGAAAAAGCTTAATAAACAAGAAAAGTCTAAAAAGTTAATAAAAGTTTCTAATGTCTGGAGCAAGAAGCTTGGCAGCTAGTCTGTGGGGCTAGCAATGAGCAGGGACAGTTAAGAGACTGTTGCCATTTAAGACCAAATGACAGTAAGGAGGCTAAATGGATGTGGATACCAAAACACTGTAATCATGCATGTATGCAGTTTTAAGAATCACATGACTTCTATGTTCTATGGGAAAGAGGACTCGGTCCAGGATTAAAACTGGGCAGGTTAGTGTAGTGTTTCCTCACACACCTTCCCTTTTTCATGGCGAAGAGAGCGCAGCCCAGGAGAGAAGTCAGGTAGATCAACACAAGGTTTCCAGCTGGGCTATGTGCAATCCTGGTCATGGGGGCCCTGAGTGACCTCTGGTGTTCTTAGGTCCTCTGAGTGTTGGTGAGATGGTCCCAAATTCTGGTGCAAGATCATGAGGTTCTTGCCTGCCTTTGTGCTCTGGTTTCCCACAATATTAAGTATCCTTAGTTGCAGGACTGGGGAGGCAACGTGTTGGTAATTAGCCCTTTCAGATGGTGCTTTTTTCAAATTGGAATTGCTGCTGTTGCTGCTCACAATCTGCTTGTTCCAGATACTTCTGACATGTTTGCACTTTATGATGATCCAACACGCTGTTTGCATAGTTTGGCTATCTGTTTTCTTCAGCACACAAAAACTATTCTGGTCTTTGGGACAGGTGGCTGACTATATTTCTTCTGCTTTTGCCACAGTAAAGAGCTGGTTAACATTTACTGGCTTATGGTAACAGCTATCCTGTCTAGACATAACTTATGCTAACTGCTACAGAAAGTGAAGAAAAACTAAGGGGTTTTTTTTGCATATTTCTTGGCCATGTAGTACGTTCAGGGAGCTTGCCATACCGCAGCCATTCTTTGAGGGGATGCCTTAGGGCCTCAAAATATTGTAAAGAGTTTATGAAGCCAAAAAAACTGAAATAACAGATGATAAAAGTTCATGTGGATAAATGTAAAATGATACACTCACGGAGAAGAAGGAGAGTACAACGTCATGACTTACCTATAAAATGATGGATTCTGAGCTCATTTTACCACACAGGAATGTGATGTGGGATTTGGTCCTTTTTGTGGGTTTGGGCTGTATTCATAAGTCAATATCAAAAGGAGTGAGGAGACGAGCAGGCACAGTTCCCATTAGGAGTACTGCTCAGGACTCTGCCAGTCCACCAGGCAGCTCTGTCAGTATCACTGTGGAGAGAGAAAAGCATGGTACTCACCCTGTCTGCAGACATACCTTGACTCTTCAGGAAAATGCTAAGGAAATGTTTGATTGTCATGCTCATCTCTGGCTGGGGAAGGTGGACCATTAAGAGAGAGGACATGCTTACCTCAGCAGGTTCCTACTTCACCATGGAGTGAACATTATGTCCCAGCATTGGTTCCCTAGGGCAGCCCTAACTGCTAAACATTGTTTGTGTCTCTGAAGGTGTCTGAGGGTACATTGCACACGGTGTTGTATGGGGGTTTGAAGTATAAATTCTGCTGTCTGGCTCTAATAAAAGTGAGACTTGAAGCAAAGAGGATCTGTGCAATTCAGTATGATATATATAAGTAAGCTTCTTAACTGTAGGAATTAGTGAGGAAGTAGATTAGTCCTAAGATTACACCAATACGAGAACTCTCTATCCTACTTCAGGTTCAGAGCCATGGGAAACATTAAGAGTAGTCAGCATGAATCAGTCTGCAATTTAAATTTAAAGTAGTAGTAATAAACAGTCTATTTTGGCACAGAACCTTTGTCAATTACTTGCCTCAGACTCAAATGGCTGTGCTTTTGCTGTGCTATTCCTGTTCTTTGTAATGAACATGTGTCCTCAGGTGTTGCTCTCATTGACCCCATCTCTTGCACTACAATTTTTTTCTCTCTTATTACTGTAGGTGGTGTCTGTGGGGGGGGATGACTTAGTCATGGTGTGTGGTGGGTTGACCTTGGCCAGCAGCTATGTCCCCACCCTTTTTCTTGTTAACCCTCCATAGTAGGACAGGGAGGAGAATTGGACAGGCAAAAGTGAGGAAAAAAACCCCAACTGGGTCAAGATAAAGAGAATTTAGTAAATGAAAGAAAAAGCAAAGAAAAAGTAACAAGTGATGCAAAAGCACTCATTCACCACCAGCAAAATGATGCCCAGCCAGTCCCTAAGCAACAGCTACTTTGGAGAAACTGCCCCCCAGTTTTACTGCTGAGCATGAGGTTGTATGGTATGGACAGCTGACACCCCTCCCAACCTTGCTGGGGGGGAAGAGTGAGAAACAGAGAAGGCTTTGGTGCTGTGCAAGTGCTGTTCAGGAGTAGCTGAAACACTGTTTTCATCACAAGTCTAAACTACCTGCATGTGAGCTTCTATAAATAAAATTAACTTCATACCAGCCAGATCTAGAGCATGACATCACTTAAATTTTCAAGTTACTCGTAGTCAATAAATGACCAATGAATGAAAAAAAAAATACGAAGGAACACTCCATATTATGTTAGAATCACCTACTTTTATGGTATCTAGGTCATACAAGATTGTAAGAATTCACTGTAGGAGTGTTTCTGGCTTTTGTTTGTAGATGTGCATTTTGCTCTGTATGCTTGAGGATATTGGCATTGTCACTGAAATAAGAACTCCTGTTCCCTCGGTAACACCAGAAAACAATATTTTCTTATTGGATTCCATGAATGGAGCAATTTTGCTTGATTTATGAATAGACTTTTCAGAAAAACTGAAATCAATTATTGTAAATCCTCATGCTGAGATCTCTAAAATATTGGCAGGACTATGAATTTTTATGTTGGTTTCTCTTTGGCATCATGTTGCTGACTCCAGCTGTGAAGTATTTTCATAATAATTTCAGGAGGTTGCTTAGTTATCAGATGGCGCACGCTAGCTGGTTAGGGTAAATTCTTACAGATTAGGTAGGTAGTTTTAGTACCAATGAAATAGGAACGTGTGTTAAGCCGGCATTATTGTTTATCTGTTGTGCTTAATCACTTATTTAGTTGCTATAATCTATATACAGAGAAAGGGGGCTGGGGGCAGTTAAATGATAGAGTGCTGCCTTCGTGGTTTGGGTCTCATCTTTAAATCTTCATGCAC
This sequence comes from Tringa solitaria, assembly GCA_026413425.1. Classification (NCBI taxonomy): domain Eukaryota; kingdom Metazoa; phylum Chordata; class Aves; order Charadriiformes; family Scolopacidae; genus Tringa; species Tringa solitaria. The sequence continues at coordinate 82,320,996 of JAOXJM010000012.1, forward strand.
CCAGCATTGGTACTCACTCAGGTTCAAGAGAAAAAAACAACAAACAAAACAAAGGATGTACTATTGGGCCATCTTTCTCTTGCCTTTTTTTCAAAGCCCTTTGGGTCAGATGCTGTAGCTTTTCCCTCGTAAGTACTTCTGAATTATCCTGCTAAATTCACTGGGAATGTTTTAGGATTTCTTTTTTTGATTGTAAAGAGGAAGGCTACATAGTAATTCAAAGTATTTGAAATTTTAACTATTATAGAAAAAAACAAAACTGCCATGTTTTGTGATATACTACTTGAGCAAAACAGTACTTAGCAGGATCATATTGAACTAAAAAGTTTGGAAGCATGGCAGATGGTTTAAGGTCTAGGCAAGACTTAAAGTTTCATACAGCTTCAAGGGTTCTGACACTGATTAATATAGATAGTGGTAGGAAAATATTTTATGCAGCCTGCAGAGGCCTCGTATTGGCTACTGTGTGGATAAGACCCTTCATTTAACTTCCTCTTTGGAGAATACGGAAATTGAGATGTTTTAATCAGGCTCAGGGCATGAGCAGAGACCCCTGAAGAAGAAACTTTTTTCCTGCTGAACTGTAGTCTTTGGATTGTTTCAGCAAATGCCTTTTTGAGTTGGGCATCTATGGAAGACAAGGGAAAAGAAAGTTTCATATATACTAGTTACGTGTATGCCAACGTTTATGGTTTCCATTTTAGGTATTACATATTTATCTGTAGGACTTTTCTGTAGGATAAATCAAGGAAAGTGTTGGGACACGTTTGCTGATATAACTTCTCTTCAGTCAAATTTTAGAATATGGCTGTCCTTATCCTTTACTGTGATGGGTTCTTTTACATCTTCTCTCACACTTTTGCAAAGAGCAGGAGAAAAAAAAAAGTGGCATGTTATGGTTTACTGAACCTGGACTTTATCTAAAATTTAAACCCAGAGAATTCTTTTTTATCCATTTAGAGGCCCTAAATACCTAAAGTATGGTTAAAGTAGCGAAAGAAGACAAGAGACAAGGTCACTTGTCTTAGTAAACAGGAAACTGGATAGATCTACAGACAAAGAATAATCCCAGAAAGAAAACGGAGCTCTTGCTCTTTGGAAAGCCCCTTTGATGAGTTAGCTAGAATAAGAAGAGTACTGACTTGATCCCTCATATCCCTAACCCCTAATTGATTTTAAGCTTTTGAAAAGGTCTTTAAGATATCATGTCTCCTTTAACTAATCTGTTTTCCCATCTAGTAATTTAAACATAGGAGATATGTGCTTCAGGTTGTTGTGATAACTACTTAAGCAATCAGAAGAAATTTTTCTGTTTGAGGTATTAGGCAGGTTTCTTATCTTCCTGTTGACTTGAGATTATCAACCTATTTTTAAGAATACTTACATAGCTACAAATTGTATCAAATTGTCAGCAAAGATAGGACAGTAAAGGAAATCTAGAGTTACGGTGGTTATGTGTGCAGGAGAAGGGAGGTATCACCTTTACAGACTTCCTACCCTGTTTCACTGTTGCACAGCTGAAGGATTCAGCTTCATGGCAGAAATGTTTAATGCAACATTAGTAGATAGGTGTCCTGCTGCCTTGAGCCAGTGCTGTCTCAGCCTTCAATCATCTCTGTAGTTTGACATTATTGAAGGAATGCAATAGGTCACCTTTCTGCTGATGCTGTTTCCTTGCATGTCTACATTCTCAAGCAGTGCCAATTTCTACTTCTTCCAGTTGGGATTTTGTTCCAGAAACCTACTGTAAACATTTTGGTTAGTCTAATAGTCACATCTTATATGGTAATGTTTGAATTGACCTTACAATATGCAATAATGAAAATTATTATTTTGGGTGTTTTTTCCCCCCTGCCTGCACCAAATATGACTTGTGATATAGGTAATGATTTGCAAGAACTGCCAAGGCTATTGTATGCTATGTTGCGGTGGCTCCTAACTTAAAACCACTGAATTCTTAGCTTATCAGAATGACTTGGTGAATGCCATGAAAGCTGGTGGTTTGCATGTTCATAGATACAGTACCAAATCTATTTCTTCTTTCCTGCTTACCACAGTTGTTAGAAGCCAGTGTGTTGAAGCTCTTCACAAATATATGTTTTCAAATAACAACTGTTGTTCATATGTCCAGGGAGAAATAGAGGTTCCCTATAGCAATCATGCAATTATAATACTGAAGAACACTGGAGTATTTTATGTATTTATTTTTCAATTAAAACAGCTAGAAACAGGATCAGCATTGGTCTTTGCTTCTGAAATCTTGATATGAGTTACTGAAATTATAGACAGTAAACTTAAGTGTAGCTATAAACATTCAGTTTCAGGTTAAAAAAAAAGTATTCAAGTATTTTCATCTTACAGTAAGTCCCCATAATTTTGAAACAATAGCAAAAAAGTGAGAGCAACTTTAATGGGAACAATAGAAATGTGTATTATTAAATGGTAGTCATACTGTAATCTCTATACAGCGTAACTAAGGTAGAGGAAAGGAAGGAAAAAGTATTTCTAGATGCATAATTGCATATTGGATCATTTTAAATGATTGGTTCTTATCCAAGCCTACTTCAGTGTCATTCACGGTTCTCCAGATCAGCTCAGCAACAAGCCAAATTTGATTGCTGTGCAGTAAGACAGCATGACTTACACTTTTATAATGAATGCTCTCACTGATTAATGGTTCATTGTGCAGGGAGAACCCACTGGGGAGCACATATTCCTTACTGCAGTATCTTTTTAATTAAAGAAATGTATTTGGATTTTCTGATTCCACTGGTTTGATGCCGTTGCCAGCGTAGTGGATAAGTTGGCTTTTACCATAGATTTCCAGGCATTGTAGAGCTGGGTTTTTTTTTGTGTGTTCTGTTTTGTTTAACCTATCCACCCTTTCTACCCATGAAAGGGTGACTTAACAATAGACTATGCAAATAGCATTAACAAAGTGACTTTTAAAGGAATATCAATTTACTATTTAAAAATGGAAATCTGCCCCTTTAAGCAGTATTCCCTTTTTTCTTTAAGCATAGGTTATAAAAGAACCTATTAAAATGGTGCAGTTTGAGCATTTCATTCCTTTTCCAACTTAGATTACAGTTGCTGCTGCTGCTTTTTCAGTTCTAGGGTTTTTTTCAGGGTTGTACATGGATACAGTAAATGAAGCATAGTATTTCTGATGTGGAGGAAAAGGAGAATAAGGTCATTGAAAGGCAGATGCAGCCACCTCGTCTGAGAAAGAGGGACAACGTGACATTGGTGACCTATGCAACTGCTTTCACCAGTTATGTCTTCATGGCTACACCTCATTAATTCCCTACTCAGTAAATCCATGCTCAGTATGATTAAAATCTGTACAAAAGTGTGTGTGCAAAATTAAGCTTTCAAGTGAAGCCACAGTATCTGACATGACCATTTTCATGTGCATTTATAAATCATAAATATTTTGTTTTACCCAAGGATTTATGTACAGTGCAGAATGTACCTCTGTGTATTGTGTGTGTACCTCTATGCATGAGTTCAGCCTGAACAGTCTTTTACAATTTGACCTTGGGACTAGCTAAATTGGTTGTATTACCTCAGAGAAGGCATGAAATCCTGCTACAATGAAGGGTGTCCGCCATCTAGCATCCACTGTCATCCCAGGAGTCACAGAATCGTTTCCCAGTTCTGAGTGTCATGTTACTACTATTGGTAGATATTTGTGGAATCTAGTAATAAAAATGTGTATCCATTTTTGTTACATGTTGCTCAGGTGTCCATAATGCATCTGTAAGAAAGGAATTAAATATATAAACTATGTCGTCCATTTACATTTGAATTGAAATTCATGGCACCAAGAAAGGGCTACCAGCCCAAGCGCCATGTCCCAGAAGAGTCCCAAGAACTCGCTGGAAAAAGCAATGTTGCAGATCTTCAAAAGAAATATGGGAGAAATTAAAAAATCATCTTGAAATCTATATTGAGTGCTTAGTTTCAGTAAGCATTTAAAAGTTAGTGAAACCTCTTAGTTTTTTAGGTTTTGTAGAAGGTAGCTTTATTAAAGAGGTCCTTTTCCTCTTCCTTTTTCCCCTTTGAGTTTTATGAGCTGATACTATAAATAAAATTTAACAGTGAAAATCAAGTCATTTGAAAAAGTGCAATTATTTTGACCGTATTTCTATTTCAGATCTTTGAAAAAGACCATCTTGAAATAATCTATCCTTTGTATTACTTTGTTTATTTGTTTTTTTCTGTGCTGTTTTTTAATTGCTTAGCTAGGAAAATGAAAACAATGCAGTCTTGTTTTTACTAATGGTCAGTTTCTCTGAGTCTTACAACTTTATGTTGAAGTTCCACGCATTGTGAAAGTGTGTGTTTAGAAACAGCATTTTCATTGGGATTGTATGAATTTTGCGTAGTGATAGTTTGAGGGCTTTTGTAAGTATTAATCCAGTGTACTTTTTGTACTGGAGTGGAAATATGTGACTTTCTATCAAGAAGGGCCTTAACAAGAGGAGGTACAAATGTCTGTATTTGAAATGGAAAAGACATAGCTTGAGTTCAGAGAGAAGTGGGGTTTAACTGTCTCAGAAGTAGCTTGTTTTTTACTTACGTTCAAGAACAAACCCACTGACCCTCTCTGTCCTGTTTATCCTAAGAGTAATGCTTCTGGTAGGACTCAGGTCAGATTTTTAAGTAGTTACATGACAAAAGTGATTTTTAACCTACCTGGCAGTCAGTTATGGATTATGAAACTACAGTCAGTAGATAGCAAAGAATAAAGGAAGTGTTGCTGAAGTTACTTTGATGGGGAGTTAAAGTAACCGGTGTACCCACGTTGAACTGTTGAGTTTCTTTTCAGTTGCTGAGCAGTGTTTGCACATTGGTATTCCAGGCAATAATCTGGAACTCAATTACATACTTTGGCTTTACTTTTATGATGTGTATCATATGGATTTTCCATAGCTATATATTTTTTCTGTTTCTTATTTTGTCCAATCATTTTTTTTTAAATACTTCCACCAGTGTACTTAATAGTGACTTTACAGGGACCTTAGCCTGATGATGTTCTGTATGGGTTTCACTGGCTCATGAGATGGTGACCATGGTACGTGTCAGCTGTAGATTTTAGTTGTAGAGTATACACAACTATAGATTGTATCTGTCTGTCCAGGAATCTATGTTGTCACAAGACCCAAAAAAAAAAAACCCCAACACAAACCAAATAGCCCAAGCCATTTCTGCTGCCTACCTTTCTTGTTAAAGTCAAAACCAGCAGTGGGGCTGTTGGAGCACTCCTCACAGGGGCCACCCTGGCTACCTGCATGTGGTATGTGGGGAGGGGATGATTTTGTTTGGATTTCTAGGGTTGATGTTTATTTTTTTTATTAAGGTACAGTTTTTAGATGCTCTTAGAGAGACAACAACAACAACAACAAAAAAGGGGTCAAACTCCAGATAGTCTTTTTCCCATTCTGTGGAGTACAGGAACCCATGAATTATTTATGTCTAACTTCTCAGTATGTTCCCCAAAGGCTGGTAGTATTTTTCCTATTCATCTATCTATGATCGTCTAAGATTTTAATTTGATTCTCTCAGGAGTGTGTATATGCTCTGACTTACAGAATCTCATTTGTATTTTTGTGATACCAATAGGAAATACTGTTGCTGTTGTGAAAATTAAATGCAGCTTATTTACTTTTGTTTTGTAGTTACTCAGTACTCTGTGTACTCTGTTAAGATGCTTAATTTTTATTTTTCTTCTTATACTTGCTTTAATTTTTCTTTTGTTTTTAGTGCTAAGCTCCCGGGAGTGTGGGTTAAAAGGCTATCAGCCAGGTTTTTTTATGAAGGAAAAATGTAAAGAATTGGGGTAACTTTTCTGGAGAAGAGAAGCCAGAGCAGAAGGAGCAGTGGTCATCATCATGTGGGGAAATGCTTTTTTGAAGAGGTCTGATGGAATAATTTTTTTCATGTTCATGCCGGATAGTACAGGAAACACTGAGTTTAAGTGTATTATATTAAACATTAAAGCAAATTTTCTCCTGGTAAGGGCAGTGGAGCCCCGAACAGAGGGAGGCAACCATGAGAGGCTGCAGCAAAAGAGGCTGTGAAGGACTGCTTATGCGTGTTAAGGATTCAGAATGACTTAGGGAAAAAAAAATCTGCCTTATCTAGAGATTTGGTAGTAGTTAAAGGTCTTGGAGGCCTGTTTCACCCTTATTTTCAGTAATTCTACAGTACTGGCAGTTTTAAGTCCTGTCAAAACCTAAGAATGTGCAGTTTCTTATACTGAAGACCAAGCTAAATTAAAAGGTATACCTACTCTGAGCAGATGGACTAGGGCAAGTGCAGGCATTTGCTATGTTGGTGTTTACTGTTGAAACACTGTTGCTGATTCGTGTATAATTGTTTAAATATAACTACCTTCAGTACGGTGGCTTCTCTGTTACATTTGAAAACTCATTCTGTGTTTCCTTTCTGTATTTGTGTAATGAAAAAATGTTAAAATACATAATGGTAACGGCTCAGCTGGATAACATCATGCTGTAGGTTCAATGATACCAGCTAAGTGCAACTGGCTGCAATCATTCCCCATCAAACAACTGAAGTAATAAACTGAACTAATGAGATAGATCTTAGAAATTATATTCTCTGTCCAGAATTTTAATAGGTTCACAAAACATTAATTTTAATGCCAGTGACATTTCTTCTGATTTCTCTGTTTCTAGATGCAGAGGACATGCAGTGTGCCTTCTTTTCTCTCTCTTCTTTTTTTCTTTTCTTTTCCTCTTTTAAGATCTATATTTAAAAAAAAATACAAAATCCTGGAAACATGCATTGTTTGTCGAATATTAGCTATTCTGTCCAGATCTTGAGCCTATTTGAAGCAAGTACAGGTTATTGCAGCAATTGATTTTGTAATCAGATATTAATTTTTTTCCATGTAAACTGATACGTGCAAAATTGTAGATTACTAAAGCAGTTTTTTGAAGTGTTTTTTGGTGGAGACAATTAAAATTAACAGAAGTTGAATATAGTCCCAAAACAAGTTCCGAATAGTATCGGGCAGTTGCTGCCTGTATTGAAGGGACGTAACTGCTTTCAACACAAAGAAACTGGTGTTGTCTTATCAGTAGTGTCTTCTTGGTCACTGAGGGGCTTCCCCATTGGCCATGCGGCCTTACTGTCCCTCTCAAAAACCCATCCTGCCTCAGTGGACCTCACTTGGATTTGCTCTTAGACAGTACCATGGACCAAAACCAGCCTTTGAGTCAGGGAATTTCACTTAATTAGATATATTGCCAATTAACATAAGCTTTAAATGACTGATTTTGATATTGAGAAATAAATAAGACAACTAAAGACACAGAGAAAGAGAAGGAGCTACTTGAAAGTCCAGTAGAAGCTACAAAGATGATCAAGGGAATGGAGCATCTCCCTTATGAGGAAAGGCTGAGAGTCCTGGGTCTGTTTAGGCTGGAGAAGACTGAGAGGGGATCTCATCAATGCTTGTCAATATCTAAAGGGTGGGTTTCAAGAGGATGAGGTCAGGCTCTTCTTAGTGGTGCCCAGGAACAGGCACAAGTTGGGGAACAGTCCCAAGCTGGAAGTTCCATCTGAACATGAGGAAAAACTTCTTATTTTTAGGATGACAGGGCACTGGAACAGGCTGCTCAGAGATGTGGAGTCTCCTTCTCTGGAGATACTCAAAACCTGCCTGGACACAATCCTGTGCAACCTGTTCTAGGTGAACCTGGTTTGGCAGGGGGGTGGGACTAGATGATCTCCAGAGGTCCCTTCCAACCCCTACCATTCTGTGATTTTGTGTGTGACCCATCCTGGTGTCCCATCCCTTCGCTACATGTGAAGTTGTTCCCTTTGGTGAGGTGATGGGTGAGGTCCTCTGACACAGGTCAGTCCCATGGCACCCCCTGTCCCCAAACATGCACCTACCAAAACCATTTTTACCTGATACAGAGAGGCGCAATAGGGAAATGAGGGTCCCCTTGATTGCAGCCAGAGGCCTTTGAGGTGGTGTTTGTGTCTTCCCAGTCAGGCCGAGTAATGGTGTGCTGTGGTAGGGGCCTGGGCGTGGGGGAAGCAGGTAAGTCCTCTTCATTTCTCAAGTGAAGAAGAAAATTTAAATGGGCCTCAAATGACAGTTACTTGGAGACATGGGAGCAAGTACTTGACTCTTAGTCTGGTTTAGTTTGCTGGGTTTTACCTCCTGAGGCTAGTGTTTATGGAAAGGCCTACTGAGCAGTGTCTCCTTGCCGGGGGTCAGGCAGGGCTGGAGGAGCAGGACGCTGAGCGGAGCAGGCAAAACCAGCTTTTTATAAGAAGCGTCTTCCCAACTGAAGGAGGCAATCCTGCAGCAGGGGAGCTGCTGTCGGCCAATGTGTCTGAAACTCTTTGGCAGGCACCTCATTCACAGCCCTGGTGTTTCTTCCCAACCCCGCGCAGTCTTGGGGAGGCAGCTTGTTGCACCTCATGCGCTTGTACTTCTGTGTGTCTCCCTGGTGAGCCACCCCCACCGGGAAGCACGGCTCCCTACCACCCAGGGTGGGCACCTGCGATGGTGGTGGGACCGTTTCCCATCACTGTCCTTATGTTCCCAAATCAGGTGGTCTCTTTTGTTCCTGTGCACAATTTTTGGTTGGACTTTACAGGCTATGGGGTTGATAGCAAGGAGGGTTGTGCTCCGCTGTTTTCTGCAAATACAGCCCTACAAAATGAATGATTAGGCCATTTTTGTTTTTTTCAGGTAAATTGCAATACTACTATGATAGTGCAATTGATAATTTAGTCAAAGAAGAAAATAGTGATTAGGCCATTTTTGTTTTTTTCAGGTACATTGCAATACTACTATGATAGTGCAATTGATAATTTAGTCAAAGAAGAATAGAATTAGATTGTTTGAAAGGAAGATAATAGAATAAGCGTGTATATGTATGTGTGTACATGTCTTTTCTGTGGTACTTTGTAGGATAAGAGAGAGGCAACTTTAATTGTATGCCACAAACTGGGTAACTTGTTATAATAGAAGCTGGTTCCTTTATTTCCTGAATTAAGAAAGTGGAATTCAAAAGTCCTTTTAGATTTATGTATTGGAATCACATAGAACTTTTCTGCAGTATTCTTGTGGTAGAAGGAGACGGGTAGATCATCTGAGTTTTCAATTATTAATTTCAAATAGCGTATGGATCTGGAACAAGGACATTACCAGAGCCAGCGATTCATTATTTACTGTTTTCAGTGATTTGCTTACAAAAAGTGAGCTGTATGAAAATATGCGGCTTCTTTAATCAGAATAATATATAATCTTATGCTTCAATCTATAAACTAATCTAGCCTGAGTTTAGGGAGACTTCTCGTATGAGAAACAACTGACTTTTTTTTGTGAATAATCTGTATTTTCATTTTTTTGTCTTGCATATGTATGCTAGTGTCCTGAGCTTCAGGAAGCTTTCAGAAAAAGCTGCCCAGCTGGGCTGAATGAGTGTTCTTGTGTTCTTGGGCAGCACTGCAGCTTCAGAGCCAAAGCTTTATAGAATGTCATCTCCCCTTTTAGAGCCCTAATATCCATAGCAAATTGGTGCGAGGATGCTTGCTCTGTGTATTGAATTTTATATTTGCTTTTACCAGTTACCCTTTCCCACTCTTTTAAAACTTCTTGTTTCTTCCATAAAAAGCTCTGTTTTAGAAAAGCATGGGCTTTGAAAAGCAGAATAGAGCCAAGGCAGGAGTTTTGCCACTGATGTGAATGGCGAGTGCTGTGCACGTGACCCCTCTGATGACATCCCTCTGCATATCCCTGCTGCTCTTTAGGAGGGCCTTCCAGCTGGCAGCCTGGGGACCAGTTCTCTTCCACAGAGTAATTCTGGCCAGCTCCCACATGGACGTGGTCTCAACCGAACTTGCCTGCGTATAACCATGCAAGCTGCCTCTCTGCTCCTTTACTTTTGAAATGTGGCACAACTTGCCTGCAGAGATGTGCCTGTCGTGACATTTAAACAGAGGTGCTAGACTATAGATTAGCCTTCAGAAAGATAAATCTTTCCAGAGTCACCACCACCATTTTCCTCTCTAAAAAAGAATATTAGAAATTTCTGAAAGTGCTAAGAATCTTTGGGTTTTTTATAACATCTCTAAAAAATGTCTTAACAACTGGTGTGCTTTTTTTTTTTTGGAAAAATACTCTGATAAAATGTTGTCAAGATGACCTTCTAGACTAGAAGAAAGGCGAAGTTAGTTACCTAGACTTAAAATATAATACATATTAAATAATCACACACATTAAAAAGTCAACACTGGATGGTTTATATTTCTCTCATGTGTCCTTTGTTGGTTTTCTGTTTGCAAAGCATTTCATGATTCATTACTTTCATGATATTGTAATTTCATGTTGGATGCTGCTGCTGGAATGCTATACAAAAATCACAGCTGTAAATGATTTGAATCCTCTCCAGATGTACTATGGTGAATATTTTTGAGTAAGACTGGGAGATCGTTTAATATTTTGTTTTATTATTGATTTAGAACTAGATTTAGTTTTAGATAAGTGATATATTAATTCTATATTACAGAACAGAGACATGTTTTACATTTTCTTCCTTAAATTAGTGTCATTATTCTTATATCTGTATGAGTTCTGATATGTGTCAAGTTTCTAATACCAAAATCATTGTTTTGTTCTTTCATAAACTGCAGAAACTATGCCTGTTCCAGACCAGCCCTCGTCTTCTGACAAGACAAGTTCCCTTAGTCCTGTGCTGAACACATCCAATGGCGATGGCTCTGAAACTGAGACAACCTCTGCCATTCTAGCTTCGGTTAAAGAACAGGTATGCAAGTCATGCATCCATGGGCTAGAAAACAATAATATGATGTAGTGGGTTTTTTTGCAAAGGTTTCATAGGTGGAATCTGAATAATTTCATTCACAAATGCATATTGCAAAGAATACTAAATATTTCTTCATGTCTTAGTATACTTCCATGTGCCATCCTACAATAAGTTTAATATAATTTGATTAAATTGTTCATTTCATTCTACACTTTCACTCTTAACTGTGAATGGTGGTTTTCAGAGCTCTCTCCTTCTTTTGTTGGCTATCTGAATGTGGAGATACAACATGTAGGCATAGCATATAAGAACTATAGACAAATGAATAGCTGTGAAGAAGGTATGTTATCCTAGACTTTTTAGATAAATGATTTATAAGAATCCTAGGATTTTAAAATTTGACATATACATATTTTTGATTTTTTTGTGTAAAACTTGATGTGAGATTATTTTAGGGCAAAATTGGGTAGGGACAGAGGCTTTCAGCCTTGGATGATTAAAACCAAAAGTACTAGGAATTTTTGAAAGAAAGGTCTTCAGCGTGATTCTCTGCTTGATTATAATATGACAGGTTTAGACATTTTAATGTGAATTTTTGTGGGCTGAGTGTCTGAGATTTTGCTTAGTGTGTTGAGAGATGGTTAATATTCCAGTTCATGAAAACACCTGGTCTCCATTGCTACCTTATTTCGCTCAACAGCAGCAACAGGTATCCCAAAGAGAGACATTAAAAGATAGCTGCTTTTACTCAGCTTTCCCCTTGCTGAAAGTGTCTAAATTGGTTCTCCAATTATAAAGTGGTGATCTTTACCCCCTGCCCAAGACAATCGCTGCTTCTTTAGTGCAATTAATGCATGAATTCAGTTTATGATATCTCACACCATTGGAATAATAGCTGGTGAGTCATTGGGCTTTGATAAAACTTGTGACTTTGCTCTTTTTTTTTTTTTTTTGGTATGTATCGTTATATTTTGGGGGTTAAATGTTATTCATATTTTCTGGTTCCTAAGATTTATGGCACATTGTTTTATTTGAATTACCTATGGTTCAGATGTTTGTATGCATATTCGCTTCTGGGACAATAGGATTACTTGGGCATGTACTAGTGTTTCAGCCTGTGTTACTGTATTATTTTGAAGAAAAATACCTGCCTTAGCTTTTGACTCTCTGGTATTGAAAAATGTACGGGAAAGTCACATAGGTAGAAGATACACTGTGTCTGCCTGGTAGAATGTGAAACACAATAGTGAATAGTGAGAATTCTTTGCTTTTATTTTGTTTTGTGATGATATTGCTAGTTTATACCTGGTCACGTATTTTGCAGCTGAACCTCCCACCCCCACAAGTCAGTGAATTGAGTGCTAGAGGGAATCGGTGCTGAATTCACTAGATGAAAAGAATTTTAAGTGGTAAAATATTAGCAAAGTTATTTCTGATTCCTGGGAACCATAGCAAAAAGGAGCCTGTAATAAAGGAGTTCTGCATTCCCTTATCACCAAGAACAGCCTAGCCAGCTAACCTAAGGTACTGCTGTCTAACAAGATAATCTCTTGAATTATTGTCATATAGGGTACCAAAATTTCACAGGTGTTTTGTTAAGTAAACTTCTTTCTTGACAGGTCTCTAGTCAGACCTGTCTTGAAGCTGGAAGGCTAAGCTCAAAAATTAGACTTTTTTTTTTATATATATATCTGAGTGCATTCTTCAGAGTATTTGGTGACTTGAGTAAATTTGTCTTATGGCATGCATTTATGTACAGCCACACTCACTAGTGGAAAAAACATGTAATATTCTTTTTTAATATGAAAAGAAAAAAAATCATAACCAACAACCAAAAAAACCACCCCCAAACCTGCTTTTGGGCTTTTTCTGTGTTTTGACAGACTTCCATTATTTAATATTCTGTTGGAAAACTTCTAGGTAAGGCCACCGTCCCGTACTTCAGGCATATGAAATATGTTACACTGATTCTGCATGAGGGGAGTAAATGGGGTACATTTTGAATTGTCTGTTCAGATGGGTAGCCACCTGCTTTTTAGAAGAAGGAATGAATTACTTTACTACCTGGTATGTGATTTTGCTTTATGTGCCCTTTGACTGTAGCCAGTCGGTGAACTTTGGCTTAGATGTTTTCAGGCTGTCCTCATGGAGAGGAAGGGTTAATAACTTCTCTGAAAGTGAAAGCTGTTGGATTTTGGGGTTTGTTTTTGGTCCTTTCTTGTTTGTTTGATTGGTTTTAGACAGAATCAAGTTCTTTAGAGAGAAATCAAGTAGTGTCAAACCACTAGAAAAATAGTTCCCATTTTCTGTGCTGTATAAAATGTGGTTAAATATCTGTTTAGGAAGAAGGATTTTTAATTTCTTATGATATACTAGCAAACACATTTGGCCTAATGCTTCATAGGATTTAGAAAATCTATGGCTATTTCAGTTTCTACTTTGTCATCTGGGTTTGTATCTGTAAATATGGGAAGAAATCTTCAACAAACAGAGCTATCAGACTCTATGATTTGTGAGAAACATATGTGATAGTTACAACTATTTCTTCTGCAAAAAGCATGGTACGTTTCTGCCTGGGAATTTCTACCTGCGCGAGAGGCTTTTGACCCTACTCAGTGTTAAAAAGAATCCTGGGAAGAGAGCTATTGATAATGCTGTTTTGATAGTATAAATACCTTTTGAGTAAATATGTGGTAAAGCTGATGCTTTTCCTGGAAGTCTCCATATGTATGTGGTTCACAGTACTTTGGTTCTTGGCATACAGAAATGGCTCCCTTGGAAGCTGAGGAGGAATGCAGTGCCATTGACCTAGTAGAGGCTTGTTTTGGCAGATTTTTAAATAATAACACCTGAAGAACATGAGATAAAATACTTTTGTGAGAATGAGATCCATGTTGAAGCACTGACAACTATATTCAACTCAAAAATAGTATCGTAGATTTGTTTTAGTTTTTTTGTGACTCTAGTTTCCTTTATCATCTCAGCAGTAACCTATTTTGTAGAACAGCTCTTTCCCTTTCAGAAAACTTATGCAAAGAACAAGCTGTGTAATGTTTAATATTTCTTTTTAATCCTTTTTAAATCTGTCTATCTCGAATAAAGATACTTGTTTCCAGATGCCTGTCTTAATTTACCCCTCTCTCCAGTACAAACTTAGGCTCTAAGACCTTTGGAATATTTCTCATATTGTTTAAATTCCAGAGAAAACAGAAGTCTTTGGCTGGTTTTTTGGTTTTTTTTGTTTGTTTGGGGTGTGTGTGTCCATGTGGGGTGGTTTTCTAGCTAAAACAAAAATGAGTGTCATCTTTAGGATGAAAAAAAGTCCCAGCTTTACAAGACCTGTATTTTTCCTAAAGTAACTTCTGTTACTTATAAATATTTGACAAATTTCCTGTTAGAAATCTACTTGTTTGTCAAGAAATTGTTAAAACTAGACTAAAAACCACATAAAGGGTACTAGTGACAAAGTGGTGTAATGCATGTCAGTATTAAATAAGGAAAATGTACATGACTTAAGTGGGCTTGTATGGTTGGTGTTAGTGCTTTTTGGAAACAGGGTTATATATGTCATGCATGTATCATTTATGCATATTTAAGTTAAACTGCAGATAGAAATGACTGTAGAAGTTGAAAGACTTAATTACTTTTCTTGGCTCTGCCAGATTTTTCTCCCATGTCTTTATATGACAATTGAAGTGTTAGAACAAAATCACATATCTAGATGGATATTTCAATTCAGATTATTTTTTAAGGTTTTAAGGCCAAAAGAGACTTGTGATCTGACCAGCAGATCACAGCACTTCATACAGCCATCCAAGTATTGGGCCCCAAGTCTAATCACAGAATAGCTTCTGCAGCTGTTTTCCCAAATATAATGCATGCCATGCTGTAATACATGATATTCACCAAAATAAAATCTTATTCTTGCATTATGGGAACCAGTAATTACTCTAATAACCTTAAGTCGTAGCATTTCTAAATAGATTCAGTTATGATATATTAATGTCTTGCTTCCCCTAAAACATCAGGCTCTGTCTCTGCCTTTAAAAGTTTTACTAGCTACATTTCAGACCCATGCTTATTATATTCAATCAATATATATTTCTTTCATCATCTCTTTAAGTAGCGTGTCAACATATTGACTTCCTTACTTATAGAACTCCCTTGTTTCCAATGAGGTTTTAAAATATTCTAGAGAGAGATTCCTCTTCCTTTTTGCCATCTTTTATTTTCACTAAGGCATTGATTTTAGATAAGAACTAGACTTGGCTGTATGATATGTTTTGAGTAGCACAAGTCAGAGGATATACAGAGGATACCATACTTCTAAGTTGCTGTATGGATCAACATATTCTTGAAATACGAAGCTTTGTGAGTACAGGCAGTGCTTCCCAGGTACACCCTCAAGTTGATGGGGATTGCTTTTGAAACATACAATTCCACTACTGGAAATGGGGACTTCAGTGGAGAAGTTTTGAAGAGCGTCATCACAGTGGCTGGTGAAGAAGGCAATAATTTTATATACTTACTATCCACCCTGCTCTGCAGGATTCTCAAGTTCTTGATTTAGTCTGGGACTCGTTTCACATCGCTCCCTGGAGCAGCTGTGAATTATTCACGTTTTGCTTCTCAGGAAATGGCAGTTTCCAAGAATGGAGACTTAGAGAAGTAATTACTATTTAGAACCCTCTGTCCTGTAAGTCATGCCAAAGATGCAGCAGCCACAGTAGATGTAGTATGAAGAAACTAAAAATTACTTCACTGATACAAGAATATGGTGATTATCCAAAATACGTATTTTTGGGATTGCTTGAAATGAGCTGGAAGCAGAAAGGCTTCTGTGAAGATTTTAGTCTGATAGAAGAGATTAAGAGAATATATCCTCCCAGCAAAACTGTCTTTGAAGAGAGGGAAGAAAACGCCAATTATAAGAATAAAATTAGAGTTAAATATGATGCTATTTTGACTTAAAGTAATGTTGAAAAATTAGCAGTTCAAAGCCAAGAGTTTCAGAGAAGCTGGTTAGCCTGCCACTTAGTGACAGCTCAGTCTAATGCTAATTTAAAGCATGGTAAAAGGCCATCATAAAGGCAAAATATTCTTTCTTATCATGCGGCCCATATATGACCACACTTGCTCATCCACAAGCACTTCTGCCTTAAAGTACTTTTTTTTTGCCATAAGTGGAAGAAAGTCAAAATTGTAATAAAGATACTGTACAACAGTATTAATAGTGATATCAATTTCAATAGAATTTCAATTTTAGTATATTAAATTTCTATCATTATAACTTTTTTTCCTAATATTTTAGCATCGTTGATTTCTTTTTCTCTAGAATGATTCATTGGGGCTTTTTAAAATATACACTATTTTCACACCTAAACCCAAGTCTTTTAGCCAGCATAGTGGAATAGATTCTCACTCTCACCTTAAAGTCACTTGAGAAGGAAGATCTCAATGAGCTAAAAATAGTTAAAAGTAGCTAGTCAATTTGTGCTTTTTCCTGTACTGACGCAGGTCCCTCTCTTGTTCTGACAAACATGGATTTTCGCAGCCATGTGGGGAGCGCTGCTGGGGAGCGAGCGGAGTGAGTTGGAAATAACCATTTGAAAAGATAAGAAAGCAGCTCTGTGTTGTGGAAGGTTGAGTTGTGTCGCTTTCTTTTTTTGGTGAGGGGTGGTTGGATCAATTTGCCAACTTGTTTTCAAGGACTGGGCTTTTTAGCACGGCTGCTGTAAAAGTATACTTCAAACCACGGGTTTAGTCAACTTCTCTGTAGTGTTTAGAATTGATTCAGGAAGTCCAACATCGCATCCCTTTATAAATGGACAGGGGAGTGGAGGTGTTGGGTGCATCTCCTCCAACTCTGTCCCACTTCCTTATCTAAAATGAAGTCACAATCATGTGTCTGTATACTTTGTGTTCCTGGGACCCAGCTAGCTTACCTTTTTTCCAGTTCTTTTTTTCTCTTTGTATGTTTGAATTAAGCCGTATGCATCAATAGTAATTTTTTTTTGCATAGAAAATATGTGAAGCTGTGGAGGCCTGTTGCTTTCAAAACCAGCATACCTCTTCTACAGAGAAAAGAAAGTACTGCTAAAAGACAAAACTGTGAACATTTCAGTTAGTGTTTAGTGATTGGGTTTATTTCTTCTGTCCTCTTTTCTCTGGAAAGGAAAGAAAAACACTAAAAGCGCTCTCCAGACTCCACAGTGACCCTTCTCCTTTAACTTGTCTTGCCAGTACTTTTCATGCAGATTGCTCTTACAACTTCAGTTTTGAAAGGGATTTTTGAAGGAGACTTAATTTCCATCGTTGTTTTAGCAATTTTTGTTCCTTTTATGTCATTTTGAAAACTTGAATACTTCTATTGTGTTTTCCCATCTGTTTCTGTGTGTTTTCTCACATGCTGGCATTTTCTACTCCTGATGCATTTACTGCTAAATGGAGCTGTATCTTTCTAGGGGTAATTTAAATCTTTTGTATTCCTAGAAAAAAACTACTTAATGGGTAGCTGAATGCTATGCATGTTACGCTTTGATAAAATATGTTACAATTCTGTTTATCCTCAAACAAGAAAACTAGAACCCAGCAAATGCTAAGCTAAGTTTAAATTTAAATCTACACCTGAGAGTTAAGGTACGTTACTACCCAAATAAGCTTAACTTTGGCTATGAGTTATGTAGTTATGATAACACTAAACCAGTTTAGAATCACACAATAAATTGATTTTAACAACGTGCAGCATTTACTTCTCTTTTTTTTTTTTTTTTTTTTTCCCCAGTCCCCGGTGGTGGAAATGAAGCATTTATCTCTGAAATTTCTGGAGACAGAAACTTACTCTGTAGTTGCCTCTGATGAGAAGCTTTCCAGTGTGAAGGGATAAAGGGTCAGCAAAAGACATTAACCTTTAAAATATTTGAAGTTCTCTGCAAACTAATTGCTTAATTCACAATTCTTTCCCTCAAGTTTAACACTGCACTTTTGGTAGAAGATCACTCAGTTTGTTTTGGAGGGAGGCTTAACATGCATAACTTTGAACATACATAACAGTGGAGCCAGACTTTCTGCATAGGTTCCCTGCTACTCCTTATACATATATTTTCCTTTTCTGTGCAAGCAGCAAATCCAAGTCCTGAGGCCCAAAGAGTTTTTTTTTTTTCTCCTTTTTATTTTCTAAAAGATTTCATTGGAAGTTTTTTTGGTGCTTATTGTTTGTTTGGTTTGGTTTGGTTTTAACGTAAGGCATAGATACAATGAGATGATAGCGGCTTAATTTTTGAAATATCTTCTCTAGGATGACACCTTTTTCTGTAGTTGAGACCTGGTCATAGTACAATACTCTTTGACCATGTTCTTTTAGGTATTCCACATGCAGAGGGCTTAATATCTAGTACAAAGTTTAATTAATTAGAAGTTACTTGAAGTTACAGGGGGTTTTGATTTAACACAGTGACACAACAGTGCACTGAAATCACAATTTAATTAGAAATTACACTTGGTGGAGTATAGCAGTTGCAATATACAATTGACGCAATGTAAAAGTGAATGTCATTATCTAGGATATGCCCACCATGATGACACTGAGCATCCTCAGTCGCCAGAAAGAAATGTGTGTGTTGCAGTCAGCTGGAGCCCACAGCTCTCTTCAGGGCTCTTCTGTTTCCTGTTTGGCTTTTATATTGGGATTAACCAGATGTATACTACCCTTGCTGGTCTGGCTGAGTTGTTTATAGCTGTGGAGTCTCCAGCATCAAGTTGGTGGCTCATCTCTTTCCCCTTCATTCGTGTCTGTACTATGGCACTCTGCTTTCACTTCTGAAGGCCGCTGCTGTCATGCCAGGCCTGTATCTCACCATGTTAGTTGCATTAAATACCTCAGTCTACACAGAATGACTGCTTGATGCTTCTATATATACAAACTATGGTCATAACAAATTAGCCATAGGCTCCTTCTTGATTACAAAAATTGCTGTTACAACTTAACCAAGGGAAACAAAGCTGCAGGCATATCAAGAAAAGTTTGGACAGAGAAAGGCTGGCAAGGATCAGTCCTGAGGTCTTGCAAACTTGGTACAAAGCTGAGCCATTATTTGGTTCATTAAGTGCTCCATAGGATTCATATAAAGCTATCCTGCAAGCTCTGCAACAGGAACGTATTCCTTCCTCCATCACTCTTTGAACCCCAACAGAGCAAGCTGTCCTACGCTCCTGGAGCTCAAGGCTACCAGCCGCTGGGGAGCCAGGCTCCTCTCACAGGAGGTGTATCCCAGCTCAGCCCACTGGCCTCCAGTCTGTGCTGCTGCATTGCCACTTCAGTCATTAATTGTCAGTGGAATCACAGCAGGCAAAGTCACCCGTCTGTGTTGAGCTTTCCTTCCTTGTGTATCTAGTGCCTTCCAATATAATGATCTGATTAATCTGCAATGACATTTTGCTGGTTAGGGTGGTATTCTATCACTCTTACCTGCAGTTCATGTTGCAGTGTTGTCCCATGGTCACGATTATCCATCAACCCCAACAGTAACACAGTGCAATTATGTGCTTGGCTGTGTAATTAAGATTTA
This sequence comes from Tringa solitaria, assembly GCA_026413425.1. Lineage (NCBI taxonomy): Eukaryota > Metazoa > Chordata > Aves > Charadriiformes > Scolopacidae > Tringa > Tringa solitaria. Next base: position 82,340,383 of record JAOXJM010000012.1, read on the forward strand.
AATCAACCCTTTTGTATACCAGCCTAAACTGTATACCAGTTTAGGAGGTCTTTTAGTCTACATTCACATTGCTAAACATTTTTCACCAAAATTTCTCAGTGAAAAATAAAAAAAAAGCAGAATGGAAAAAATTTCTGACTTTATCTCTTCACTTCTATGTATTTTATAGTCTTCAGACTCTTGATGTAAATAACTATATTTAAGAATTGTACTGTATGCTGCCTTGAAACTGGTAAATGTTTTTTTCACTCCCAGTCTGATTCCAGCAACGCAACACACCTTGGTTAAATCCTGTTTATATTTTTAGCATAAGGTTATTCACTGTAGTACACCTATGCTTCAGGTGTTACAACTGGTATCCCTGGAAAATACTATTTTCCTTTTTCAAAGTAGTTGAGCTCGTCCTTCCTCTCAATACTATCTTGCTTGTATGAAGTTACACCCATCTTTGTTCACCTTATTGTCAATCTAGGTCATTATTTGAAGCTTTTGTTGACAGAGCACTTGAGGGTAAGTGCATCTGATACTATAAATAGGCTTGATTCTTCATAGTAAATCAGCAGATTCACTTGAATATTCTCAGTTTTATACTAGCTTTGATGAAATGGAAGGTTTATTGCATTCTTCTGTCAACCAGCAGCATAAAAATTTTTAATGAATTGTTATCTTCAAAACTTTGATATACCAGAATTGAATAGTTTTGAATTAACATAGGATTACTAATTTTGTTTGGAGGGAAAATATGTACCTTTTAAACTATTGCTGGTTTTTTTGTTTGTTTGTTTTTTTTAAGCTTCTATTTTTGTTTCACAAAGCAATGCTTGCTCATGAAAACCTGTTTCAACACAGTATATGCTGCTCTATTTGTTCCACATCACAGAAAATAGAGGATACTGTTCCTCTTACTATGTGTTTTCAGTAACGTGCTGTGAAAATAGTTGATTGTTTGGATTAGTTTTTTGTTTGTTAGTTTACCACAAATTGTGGCAGGGACCAAACAAACAGTGCATTCCTGCCACAGTGTAATGCAGCCTTCTGGTACAGCTCAAAGAAGCTGTTCTACTGGCAAAAGTTTTTCAGGCATGGAAAAACATGTGATGGGTTGCGTTTTCTGTATGGCTACAACCATAGGAGGGGAGTTTTAGGTGAAGCTCTCGTTGCAACATGTTCATGGGCACCTTTCTGAAACATTTGACTAGTATGTATGCTGCTGCACCTACATAATAACCAACATTTTATTCCGGATTTCACATTTTCTAGGAGGCTTTAAAGCCTTATTTAAATAGTAAATAAATTCTTGAGATTAAATTTACAATGTAGTTTCATCCTACACCCTTTCTGTGTGCACAACAAACGTATTACAAAACCAGGTGTAACACTAGATAGGTTCCTCTGCCTCTGACTGGATGTACCACTGTGATGCATATTAGGATTGCAAAGCACTGTAAAAGGTATACATACCAGTGACGTGTCCCCACTGTAATCTATAACGATTTGTAAGCGCCCCACAGCTTATATGCAGCACCAGCATCCCCTTTAGAGGTTTTTCATGCTGAGGCTGTATGATGGACTGTAGAAAAAGGACAGTTGTCCATAATAAATTTGATAGCCGCTCAAACTGAGGTTTGACACAGTGCCTGGTTGCTGATACTGAATCAGCATTGCTACTGGTGCTGTACTTCTATGTGCCAGATTCACTGTCAGACACAGAAATATAAATTCATTGATAGCATATGCCACAGTGATGCCTGCTAAATGCAGAAGAACTAAGCTAAGTGAATGATTCAAATAAATATACTTATTTCTTTAGTACTAGGTGAATATTTAAAGGCTAGTGATAAGTCCTCTAAGAGCTTTTAATTTAATTTTAGAAAGTGATCTACATTTTATTCCATAAATGTGTAAAACAAACCAACAACCAGAAACACCAAACAAACGTGTATATATATTTATGCACAAATGAAAAAGTACTTTCTGCAGGAGTGGTGTATAGGTGATATGCAGCTGTATTCCCTTATTTGGCATGAGAAGTCATCCAATATTTAAAATGTTGCTAGATTGTTTCTGTGTGAGAGAAGGAGAATTGCCACTGTCAGGTAGCTTTAGTGTACTTGGTTTGTGAAGACATACCTTGTTGTGTTTCCATTATGCACCAGGGTTGAAAGAAATCTGTCTGGTTGTTGTCAGTTTAGTCTGACCAGGAACCAGTGTGTTCCCTTCCCTTTTCATCTATGATGAGATTAATGTGAAGCTTATTCTTCTTAGTTTTCCCCACCACATACAGTTTAGCTTCTGATTTTCTTGTCTTGACAACCATATCAGCTCCCTCTCAGTTTATCTGTAGTCTTGCAAAGAACTATTTTATGGTTTCATACTGTAGGTTTGAATGGTATGTAGTTTCCCTTGGGTTTTTTGTGTTGTTTTTTTTTTTGTTGTTGTTGTTTTTCCCTTTAATTTAACAAGCTAGGCTGTTAGTCTGTAGTTATAATGCAAGATTTATAGGTATAGGTAATATCTTTTATGAGGCCATCTGTTTAAGGGAAAAAATATGCAAGCTTTTCTGTGGGTTAAACTTACGCACCGGAATATTTGCCCTTTTAATTTTTCTCACCATTAGTTGTTCTAATAGCATGTAGTCCTCGTTACAAGCCTTACCTGATGTAAAGATATCATATGATAGTAGGGGTTAATGTTTTCTTGGTTAATTTGGTAGGATATTTTTTAAAAATATAATTGTTGTTTCATGAATCTTGTGTTGTTAATATACATGGGCATTATTGCTGTATCAGCACAGTTTGCATAGTTCATGCATGATGAATAAGTCAATGCCTTCTTTTAGTACATCAGTGCACGTGTGTCCAGGTAAAGAAGTCTTTTAATAAAAGCATATTAATTTGTATCATTGTTCAATATTTTAGGTATCTGTAAAGATTTCTATTTTGTCAAACTTTGGTTTGAGTATTTTTTTCCAGTTGGTTGTCTCTTTTGATCCCTAATCTGCATTAATAATCAGCATTACTTGAAAAGGGAGAAATAGGCATAGAAGTTCTTCCTCTCATCAGTGATTGTGGTAAGTGAGGGATGAATGGACTGACTTAAGAAAAGCATGAATCTTTAGGTTAACATTGAAAAGGGATGTATTAACATTGACAAATAAATTAAAATAATTCTAGTTTAAATTGGAATATTCTTGACATATTCCTTCCTAGTTGAGTGTGTTTATTCTTAGCATTTGTTTTCTCAGTATGTGCTTGAAAGAGTCATCTAATTATGGAGTCAATGTGTCCTTGCAGTTGTGGTCTGATACTGCCTTTTTTCCCTGGAATTCAAGATTAATTGGTTTAGATAATACAATACTGTAAATTCAAAATATTTCTATTCATTAATGAAAAGCATAGTATGTGAAAGCTTACTTCAATTCCATTCACGTTAATAAGTAAATTTAACAGATCATCAGAGCTGTATTCTTTTTTTAGGGCATATTAGTTATTTTATAGTAGGGAAAAAACATACCTGCTTTCATTTCTTTTTTCTTCCTGAGACTTTTCACAAATTTGTCATATATGTTCCCTGCTGAGTGAAAGTTTAACATGCAATTCCTTATGACAGTTAAGAAAAAGCCTACATCATTCCTTCAAAACGGATAGAATTTGATTTCTAACCTTATGCATATTCTGATCCAGAAGTTTAATGTAATTCTGCTGTAGAGTACTTCATAATGGTAAAATTTTTCTTCATTATTTATGGAGAAGGTAAATTGAAATCAGGAATACCAAAGCCTATTTGGAGCTGAAGTTTGGGGCATAAAGTAACAGGAAAGGATTCTGCAAGTATTTCCCTGAGACAACTTAGGGAAATGTGGGTCCATGGATGAATGCTGGAGGCAATCTGATAGTGGACAGGACAGAAAAGGCAGAAATTACCCATTTTTTTAACTGTTCCAGACAAGGGGACAGTTCCATGAGGAACCACAGGTTAGGGACTATTTAGAGAAAGTGGATATATTCAGCTTATCGTGACTCTATGCCGAGATTGATGAGAGCTCATTCAGGTGGTAGGATTGTGAGGCAGCTGTTGTTCGAGAAAAAACATAATTGAGGAAAGCCTTAAGAACTAGGGGGAGGCTAATATTATACCAGTCCTTACAAAAAACAAGGAGACTAGTCTAGGTGTCTACAGGCTGTCAGGTTGGTGTCAGTCCCCAGTGTCCCCATGGAACATGTCATCATGGCACCTGCTTCTTGACACATGAAGGGCAAGAGGATAAAAAGTAAGACTGAACACAGATTTCTGAAGTGCAATTGGTGTTTTACTAATCTGATTGTCTTCTAGGATGAAATGTCTGACAATGTGAATGAGGGGAGCACAAGTGATATGGTATACCTGTAACTTTATTAAGACTTCTGATACCTTCTCCTTCACTGTTGTCAACCCTAAGCTGAGGAAGCGTGGGCTGGGTATTGAGTGGGCTGAAATTTGGCTGGACTGCTGTAGTGAAAGGGGAGTAATCAATAGCTTGACCAAGTAGCAGGCAGTAAGAAGTGGAATACCTCAAGGGTTGATCCTGGTATTCATGCTATTCAGTTCTTCAGTGTCTTGGATGACAGAACTGAACAGAATGCACCCCCAGCAAGTTTGTGAATGACACTAAATTAGGGTGATGCTTGAAAAGCCAAAGTAGAGCTTCAGGCTTAAAGCATCTTGAGACCTTAAGCAAACTGAGAACTGAGCCAATAGGAAACTCATCTATTAAAGAAAGAGCAGACTGAAAGCCTGCATCTGAGGTGGAATAACACCACGCATCAGCCCAGGCCAGGAAGCACCTGGCTGAGTCACAGCCCTGCTGAAAAGGACCTGCGATCATTAAGAATGTCAAGCTGAATATAAGCCAGTGATGTGCTTTCACTGCAGACAAAACTAGCTGTGTACTGGGCTATGTTAGAAGGAAGGAGGAACTTGACTAGCAGACTGAAGGAAGCTGTTACTGCTCTCACCACCCCTACTTGGAGCTGGTAAAGCTGCTTCTTGGACAACTGTGTGTCAGTTTAGTAACCCGCAATACAGAGGGGATGTTGAGAAAGTGGAAATAGTCCAGTGAAGGGATATTGAAGTGGTCATAGTGTGATGGGAGAGGTTAGGGAGATGGGACTTTTAGAGTGCTGGTGAAGAGTTTAGAGGGTCTGGTGAAGAGAAGGCTGAGGAGTGATCTTAGGTTAACCCACAATAACTTCAAAGGGAGTGACAAAGATGGTGTCACCAAACTTATCTCAGTAGTGGCATACAGTTTAGCAAGGGTCAATAGCCCTAAATCACAACTTAGGGAGTTCAGACTGGACACAGGAAAACTTTTTCACAAAGAGGATGCTGTAGTAATGGAAGAGATGACCAGAAAGGCTGTGAGTGTTATCTTGTCCAGTCAACTACACAAATTCTAATCTGGTGTTGGAAATGATCATATTTTTAGTAGGAGGTGAAACTAGGTGACTTCCAGCCAAAATTTCTGTGGTTCTATGTTGATTCTATAGTAATTCAATGATAATGCATAATTTTGCTCAAATTATAATTTACAACCTTATATGTAGACCATAGAAAATATATTTTGAGGGAGGATAGTGTTGCATAAGAATTCCTTCAATTTGATTACTTAGCTTTTAATACTTTAAAAAATAAGATTAGAACCTGAGGACAGCTGATTATTGAAAAATAATCTCATTACTTTTCCATGTTTGTGTTAAGTGGTAAGGACTGAAATAATAGATCAGCCAACGGGATTGGTGTATGAATGGGAAAACTTGCTGACTCAGAACAGGATATTGGAAGATTTTGGTAAGATTTACTTTCTCCTTCCCCACCCCCAGAGATATTCTCTGCCTTTATTTGTACATAAAGATTTCACTTTCTAAGCAGGTCTTAGAGACCAAACTCATACTTCTCAAACTCTACCAGACCTTAATATTTGCAGGAGAACAAGACATGGAAAATAAATAAATAAATAGTGTTTTCTTGTAGTGTAAAGGTAGCCTCACATTGAGATTTGATATCCTTTTTGTCAAACCTTATATGACTGATCCATTCTCTTCACAATTTCTTAGCTTTCTATTTTTGAATTGGGAATAGTAACATTTACCTGAATTTCAGACAGGTTCATGTACAAGTATATGGAGAGAGCCATCCCTTAAGGGAGGTAGGGTCCTTTTTTTTCTGTCAGTTGCTTGTCCAGATTGAATACCTGGAGAAGAGTAAAATAGGTATAAAAGCTATGTTAAACCCTTTAATATGGTGAAGATTACTATCTCGTGAGGGCTGAACCTTCCCTTCAGAGGATTCACAACCAATTCGTAGACACTTGGACCTTAGGTCACATAAAATAAGGCCAGGCAAGTCAATTATGCCTTCAGCAGGAAAATTAATCGCCTCATAGTCTGTGCATAGCATAGAAAAAAATAGACCGGAAATCAGGGCAAGATATTCCCAATGAAGGAAACTGCCTGACTCTTTATGTTGCTGCAATAAGCTGGCTGTCTTTGACTGCTTGATCTCGGCAGCACAGAGAACAGCCAACACTCTCTGAATGCATGATCAGGTCTGCAGGAGACTATTCTTTGGGTTAATCCTCAGATTCGGGAAGGCATTTCCTGATGTTTGTTCAGCTCTCTCTACAGCTAAGGGAGGAATACAATGTAATAGTTGCAATAATGGATTTTAGGATGTAGTACGTTGATTGTTATCTCTATAATACTGAAGTGGTTGCTGTGAAAATAAATGATTGTTCAAGTCGGAGATAGTTCTTGTTCTTTACGGGTTATTTAGAGGAAATTCCAGTGTCAAAATGCCAGATGAGGTTTTCATGCAACACAAGTGGGACTGTGGCCTGTTTCTCTCTACATTATTTGACTATTTATACAGTAGCCATATACCAATACCTGTTTCCTCCCTCCTTCCAGGTTAAATCCTAAGAAACGCTTGGTGCTTTAAAGAAAATCCATACTCTAACAGCTCTTGGTGGGCATCTTGTAGCTTACCGAGACGCTATTCTATAGTACTGTTTTCGCTTTTGTGCTAGTTTTAATGCATGTTTTCTTTCAATTCTGTGATGTAGGCTATTGAGTCCACTGTATTTAAGCAGTGCTCAGAAGGGGGATGTAATAATTGTGAAGTTTTCTGTAAAACCTACTGCAGCTTATATTGGCTAATGTACTGTATATACCAGTTTTCCACAGCAGTCTGTTTACAGTTAAAGTTGACTCTCTCCAATTCCTTTTGATGCATCACTGTCAGTAGAACTGAAGTATGTTCTGAATTTTCACATGCTTGGAAAGCCATATTGTCTTCAGTGAGTTTATGTCATTTTGGGTGTTTAAAGTAGTTTTACAATAGTGTTCTTGATTACCACATGAATAAATATGCTTTCTTAGATATGGCCTAAATTTGGATTACAGATGTCATCTGATGTTGTGTTATTTTTTCAGTAGCTTTTGGTATTCTGAACATGTTTTAAAATAGTTGAATAAAGACTTTTATAAGGAAGGATTTTGTATCAGGGTTAGGTTTTTAAAGCTTGCTGTTATTATGTATTGGTTATTTCTGCACTTTTAGCCCTATTGAAGCCGTAGCTCTGTAGGGCAAGAATTGCCGCCCAGTTACCACATCTGTATCATAATCTTATTTCTTAAGTCTGATTTATTTTATTTTAGAAGGAGCATGTGTATTGTATAAAAAGCTCACTTTTCTCCATTAGCATATACCCTTGCTATACTTGTGTTTCTGGGAAGTCCTTTCTCATGTACTTCCTTACCACAGAGGATGTAGAGAACAGAGTAATGCAGCTGTTGAATAAGTAGCTGTATTCATTTGAATAGCAAGAAGTTAGATTTTCAGCCTGTTTCTGTGTAAATACAATTGGGAAAAGGGTTTAGTCCTGCAGATCCTTGAGCGTGACAAACTGTACTCACCTGAGTATCATCTTACAACTAATGAGGTTATTCATATAAGTTATTTGTACGTCAGAGGGCTTGGAGATTTGAGTTGAATCCTGATTTTAATTCTGAAGAGTTGGCTTTGAAGAGTGGAATTGAAATGATGTTAAAGTTAATTATAAAAAAAGAATCCTTATATGAAAGTTTAAAGGCAATTTTAACATATAAATTTCCAAATTTAAGTGATGTAATATGCAAATCCTATGGCTCTTTACATAATTTTTCTTTTTGTTTTCCTACTGCTGGAACTCATTTTCCTGTATGAGAATGAAGTAGGTTATTGTGTTTAAATAATTTTAAACACAGCAAATAACCTGTTTGTAAATACTTTGTACTGATAACTCATGTTATATAACTTCAAGTATATAGTATGTTTGGCTTTCGGAGGGGTTTTGCCTAGTTTTTCACGTATTTCTTACTTAAGATGGGTTTCAAGGTTAAGCCACCTGCATCTGTTAGGCTTGCAGAGAATTTGGAACTGTTCTTTATATACTTTAAAAGACTGTAAAAAGCCAGTAGCAAGTGAAAAGTCTGGTCTGCTGCTCGAAAAAAAAGAACTAAAACAAGAAATTAAATCAATGCCTCAGCAGAGTTTTGAGAATGAGTACTTGTTATTTCTCTCTTGGTAAAAAATACTTTGGTTTTTGTGTCTGTAGAGGATTTTTGGGGGTTTTTTTTTGGTGTGGTTTTTTTTAGGTCTGGTTTTTGTTTTTTTTTTTCAAATGGCTAGAAAGAAATATCTGAGAGCAAATGATTAGTTAAGCATCCAGATTAATAATTTTAAAATGGAAATATGTTATAAATTCATTCTACTTTAGGAGGTTATTATTAAAATATCTATGTATCAATGGACAGTTAGAGAGTGTACAATTGATGACTTAGTGTGATGTGTAGGCTTAGCTAATGTCTTGAGGATTACTTATCACTGAGTAACTAGTTTTCCAGTCTTATGATATAGGAAAATACAATTATACTTTGTGCAATCTTGTGCTCTATATTGTGAGGTTCCAAATGGAATTGTGCAAAAAACCTGTTGTGTTTTTTTTTTTTCCAAAACCAAAGTAGTACTTTTATTTTCAAAAAGTGTTCAAGATAAATGTTTTGGCCTTATCAAAATACTCCTCTCTTCTTCCCACCTGCTCCTGCCCCTTGTCTTTCAAGGTGACATCTTGCTCCTAACTAATCAGCATTTCCCAACAAGAAAATAATTTAGTAAAATATTTTAAAGTGAGTCTAATGATGAATACAGCTAAGATTTTAATGTTATCTAATCACTTTGCAAAAGCAATTGTAGACCATGTACACAACCCAATTCCAACATGATAAACAAGTGTAATACATACACAGTGAAGATATTACCAACCTGCTGATATAAAGAAAAGTTATGGTTGTTTATTTAACATGAAGATGCAATTGTTTTCACAGATCATGCTCATTAAATGCATTTCAAAATTTGATGCATTTAGTGAAAGCTGCAAGGTTATTTTATCCCTGGTAGTATAGTAGTGTTGTGGAAGAGTGAGCAAAATCTTTTTTGTTCTCATGCATCTGCTGTCTGATTTTTCTCTGGTTTCTGAATGTTTGCATTCTGTCTTCACTTTCTCCTTTACAAGCTCATTGAATTTTATTAGTTATTGCTGCAAGCCAAACAAAATAAAAGGAGTTGCACAGCTGCAGTTATAAGAGTCTGAACTGCATCATCATCCTTATTTGCAGTAATATGCAAACAGAAAAAAAATGGGCTTGTTTATAGATCACAGGAACTTTTCCAGAACCACTATACAAGTGATTTCCTCAGAACGGAACTATTTTGCACTAGGAATCTTAAAAACAAAATCTGAAAAAGATCTAGAAAAATCTCTTTTCACAGATGCTGAGCATTTCTTGTCCTCTGAAGTCAATGAGAAGTGTAGGCTCCCACTGTCTTTTAACAATTGGACCAGTATGCAGAAAGCTTCATTGATATTTAAGTTGTCTTACTGTAACAGTAGTGTATCTTAATGCAGTTTAGTTGAGCTGTATTCTGCAGAAATTGCTGTGGCTGAAAATTGATCTTGGATATCATAATAAAACCATTTATTTTTGTGTACATAGAAGTACATAATTTAAGCTTACAGAATGAAGCGTTTTGTACTCTGTAGTTAAGTAATTCCACAGTATTACAGCAGGCATAAAGACTGGAGTGAAGGGACATCTGTCCAGCGGCGTTGTTCCTGTTCAACTGCTGCTTGTAATTCATATTTAGTGCAGGCAAGCACTAACACTTTCTTTTAGAAAAAGGAACCTGTCCATCGTCATTGGTGACATAGAGAGTGGGATCAAGTGCACTTGCAGCAAGTTTGCAGATGACATCAAGCTGAGTGGTACAGTTGATATGCGTGAGGAACAGGATGCCATCCAGAGAGACCTGGATAGTCTCGAGAAGTGTGCCCACGTGAACCTCATGAGGTTCAACAAGGCCAAGTGCAGTGTCCTATCCCCAGTATCAATACAGGCTGGGGGATGAAGGGATTGAGAGCAGCCTGGCTAAGAGAAAGACTTAGGGGTACTTGTGGATGAAAAGCTGGACATGAGCTGACAATGTGCACTCACAGCCCAGAAAGTCAGCTTTGTTCTGGGCTGCATCAAAAGAAGTGCAGCCAGAAAGTCAAGGGAGGTGATTCTGTCCCTCTGCTCTTGTGAGTACCCCCTCAGTACTTAAAGGGGACTTATGAGATAGATGGGGACAAACTTTTTAGCAGGGCCTGTTGCAATAGGACAAGGGGTAATGATTTTAAACTAAAAGAGGGTAGATTTAGTCTAGATATAATGAAGACATTTTTTACAATGAAGGTGGTGAAACACTGGAACAGGTTGCCAGAGAGGTTGCGTATGTCCCATCCTTGGAAACATTCACGGTCAAGGTCTCTGAGCAGCCTGATCTAGTTGAGATGTACCTGCTTATTGTAGGGGGGTTGGACTAGATGACCTTTAAAAGTCCCTTCCAACCCTAACTATTTTATGATTCTATGAATATTTGTGGTAATATCTCTCCTTTCTTTTATGTTCCCAGAAAAAGTTAAGGTTCTCTAATACTGTCTGGGTAGGACGACCCTTTTAATTACACATTTGAATATTTGGGAATCATCATACACTAAGTATTACACAAAGATAAAATGAGAGAAGGACCCGTGATTATGTTTGTCTTAGAGTTTACTGAGAGAGAGAAAAGAAAATTGTCTTAGTGGCCCTCCAATCTAGGGACATCCAGTGCATTTACTGAAAACCTATTTGCAAATATCCCCAAAGACCAGTGCACCAAAAAAGGCACATGCAATAAAGTCAAAGCTATCATCTGACCCTATCCTTTTTCATTAAGTCCATAATGAATGAGTTATCCCACAAAAGAAAGATCCACTGGGTATTTTGTTGCACTACAGCAGCAGATTTAAGAATCGGACTCACTGTCTTTATCTCAAAAATTTTTAATCTAGATTGACATTTTAGAGATGAACAATGGAGAATGAGATACAGTTGAAAGCATTATGAATAAATGATAATGTTTTACTCATCTCATATTAGTTCCACATTCTTAAGCTTTTTAGTAACCAAATTAGTTAACACATCTCTGCAGTTACGCTTAGTTTATAAACTTAAAATAAGAAGTGTCTTAAATGGAGTAGGATAGAAAAGCAGGCTGGTAGCTTGCCATACTGGCTTGTACTACCGACATATTTTACCCAGTGCTACAACATTCATTTTTACCAGTTACAGATGGACAAAACACTGTTCTTACTAAAAACCACTCTGCTTTCAAATAAGGCCTTGATTACTTCCAAGATAAAAACTCACAACTGGGAAAAAAGTTATCTCAAAGTATTGAACACAGATCTTCTAAGGATTCACAGATTAAGTCCTCCTCGTTTCATTTTAAAGAAATATTGTCTTATCATTGAGCGAGATCCTGAGGTAAAATCTCTGCAATATCTTCCACAGCTTCTTCATCAAATTTAAGAGTACTCTATTTACATGTTGCTTTTATAGTAGGAAAAGCATAAAGAAGGCTGAGCATCAATGCTTCCTATTTTCTTCCATACTGTTCTGGATAAAAGCAGGTGACACTATTGCCTTTTTTTTTTTCCCCCTGCTGTCTCTTAAGAAAGATGAAGTCTTGTAATTTTGGTTTTTTTACTATTTTTTTGCGGGTCATAAAGTTGCTCCAGAGCTTGTGGAGCAGTCTTCTAGTTTTAAGAAGCTTCAGGGGAGAGGGAGGTGCCTTAGGAATAATGTCCTAACATCAGCAAATAAAAGACACAAAAAGCATTGTTCATTTGTAGCTGGATGGAATCTACAGTGGATTAGAGGACATTAAAAATATGTTAAAGAGAAAAGTGTAGAAGCATACTTCAATATGATATTTAGACATATGGAAAGAAATCTGAAATTAGATTTGGAAGCCAAAGAAAATATAGAAGGTTTAGCATAGGAGGTGAAGAAGTGGGGTATGTCACTCCACTGCATTTTTAAACAAAGATTTAGATTCTCAATGACAATTTCTATAATTTTCCTTATTTTATTTTCTGACAGCACCCAGCTTTTGCCTCACAAAGAGAAAGGCAGTCTGCTTCACAGAATCTACAAGAACTCGGCAAGAGTGGGAAGCCTTTTCTTTTCCAAGAACAGACGATTGTCTACATCTAGCAAGGCACCTGTTCCTATCTAATGGTTTCTATGAAGTTCCCATTTTGCACAGATTGACAGCTTGTGATATGAAAGGCAGCAGCATTCCCACATTCAAGAGCTCAGCAGGAGTCCTGCAAGGTAAGATACTATCAATTCATTGATCACAAGTCAGTAAGTGCCAGGGATGCCGCTTCATACAAAGAGCCCAGCACTATCATTTTGCAAAACGGCAGTCCTTGGGTCAGCAGGAGCTCAATGGCATACTTTCGCTTCCCCCATTATCAAATTCATTAGAATTTCTAGAGAAATTATAGAAAGTATAAAAAATATGTCTGTATAATTGTGTGCATATCTTTGTATGTACGTGCATGTTTAGGTATCTCTATATATAGACTTATGCTTCAGGATATGTCCTGGTCTTTTTTCAAACTCGCTTCCTTGATATCAAAGAGGCTGCTTGTAACCTAAGTGATCTTTCTATTTTACCATGTTTTCTATGTCCCAAAACCTCGTCTGAATTCAGCAGGTATTTGCAAGGAGTAACTTAGCGGAGCCATCAATTTGTTTTTCGTCATCGGTGTGGAGTTCTGTCATCCAATCTGTGCTGGATTCCTATCATCTTTGAGACAGTGAGGTGCAATATTTCAGTTTTAATTCATGTTGCATCTTCCCTATTTAATTAAAAGAGAAGCTACCTAATGCACCACAATAGATAATTTACAAAATGTAAATAAAGTCTGTTGTAACATTTAAAGTTGGAATAAAGGATTTCTATTTTGCAGTACCACATTCATTTCTTCCTTCCATCCCTCTGGAGGTCTCAGATTTTGTCATGACATATCTAAATTTCAAATTTAGCAATATTTTTCAGCTGTACAACCCCATTTTGATCATCCAATCTCATGGAAAATTAGTTATATTTTCCTTAGCACTCAACACATATACTCTTTGCTTAGTGGATATTATGTACCAATACATCCCTTTAAATTATTACATATGTTCAATGGTAGAAGATATGACTTTACGATAGATATTTTTTGTGTGTGTGCTATTATTAAAAAACAGGAAAATGAACTTTAAGCCTTAGGATCATGTTGGCTTAATAGACAGAAACTGATACTTGAGGTAACATTCTCATTACTATAATTTGTCTACTATGGGCCAAAAGTACTTGAGATTTGCACTTATATATAATATGAAACGTAATTTTCATATACATTGATTACTTTAATCCAATTCTGAATCAGTTAGGATGCAATTCATTTTAAGACTATTTTATTCACTTTTACTTGCTAAATCTCTCTCTGTGTTTCGATATCACACCATTCCAAGGAATCAAATAAAAATTCTGTATGTATACAAATTTCCCCAAACAATATATTCTAATTATTTATTTGAGGGGAAAGAGTTTCTGGAGGGCTTCTTGATGAAGAACGAGATGCTCACTATGAAAAATACTGTCTATTTTTGTAGGAAAATCTAAACCAGCATTTCTGGTTTATAACCAACCAATTCCTTGGTTCCCAATGCCTTGGGACACCTTATTTTTTTCCTGAACAGCCAAGAACTGCCACAGATAATTAATGACCCCTTGATTGGTCTCAATGAGCAAGAAGAGACCATGCAAAACAACTGTCACCCTCAAACATATTAGCTGTGTAAGTATTTGACCTCAGAAATGTACTTGAAAGGGAAACACCTTCTCCCTTTCCTGCTGTGACAGAAATTTCTGGAGCGAATGATGCCCAAGCAGTTTAGCAGGACTAATTAGGGACAGTATAAAAGAACACAGCAAATTAATTATCTGACTTCTAGCAGCACTACACGGGGTACTGAATCACGCTATGAAACATTACACTTCAGGACTTTGATCCTGCCTGAGATTTCATACAGAGAGTAAAAAAAAAATATAATTGTGCTTTGAAAAGGAATAAGAGTGATTGCTTATGCAAAACAAGCCTATAAAATTTGCTGCTGTGACAAGTCCAGAAGCTGTGGTATATTTAGTAGCAAATTAATAGTGATATGGTCTTCAGACTCCTCTGAATGCACAGCGTGAAGCAACATCAATCACTTTCCCTGCTTCTTTCCACTCTCTTAGCTGACTCCAAAGTGTGCATCTAATCCATTTATATCATAATTAATACTGGCCTTCCCTTAACTGTTACTCTTTTCTACTTGACATCCTCTGACTCCAACAAATGCATATTAAAATGCATCAGAGAACAATATTTTGACTGCAAAAGAGACCACAGAAATCTTCATATGGTCGACATATGAACAAGTCTATGGGAAACAGTATTTGTGATATGTTGTTTGTCTTAGATAAATCATAGAATCATAGAATGATTCTATGGTTTGAATTGGAAGGCACCTTTAAAAATCATCTAGTCCAATGCACCTGCCATGATCAGAGACATTTTTTATTAGCTCAGGTTGCTCAAAATCACATCCAACCTGACCTTGAACACTTACAGTGATGGGGCATACACACTTATCTGGACAACCTGGTCCAGTGTCTCAGCACCCTCACCGTAAAAAATTTCTTCCTTAAATCCAGTCTAAATCTACCCTCTTTTAGTTTAAAACTGTTGCCCCTTGTTCTGTCACTACAAGCCTTAGTAAAAAGTCTCTCTCTGTCTTCTTATAAGCCTCCCCTAAGTACTGAAAGGCCACAATAAGGTGTCCCCGAGCTTTCTCTTCTCCAGGCTGAACAACACCAACTCTATCAGCCTGTCTTCATAGGTGAGGTGCTGCAGCCCTCTGATCATTTTTGTGACTCTCCTCCAGACCCGTTCCAGCAGATCCATGTCTTTCTTGTACTGGGGACCCCAGAGCTGGACACAGTACTGCATGTGGGCTCTCATGAAGGCAAAATAGAAGGGGAAAACCACCTCCCTCAACCTTTTGGCCACACTTCTTTTGATGCAGCCCAGGATGTGGTTGACTTTCTGGCCTGTGAGCGCACATTGCCAGCTCATGTCCAGCTTTTCATCCACCAGTACCCACAAGTCCTTCTCTGCAAGACTACTCTCAATCCCTTCATCCCCAAGCCTGTCTTGATAGTGTTGCCCTGATCCACAAGCAGAACCTTGCACTTGGCCTTTTTGAACTCCATGAGGTTCACATGGGTCAACTCCTCAAGCCTCTCAAAGTCCCTCTGAATGGCATCCCTTCCCTCAAGCAAATCAAATGCACCAACTTGTTGTCATCTGTGAAACTGCTGAGGGCAAACTCAATCCCACCATATACATGTCATTGATGAAGCTATTAAATAGTATTGGTCTGAGTACAGACTCTCAAAGCATACCGCTCATTACTGGTTTACACTTGGACATTGAGCCATTGACTGTAACTCTGGATATGACCATCCAGCCAATTCCTTATTGTTACCTCAAACCAAGACATGGTCCAACCATCAAAACCATATGTCTCCGATACAGATGTTAAGAATGTTGTGAGCAACCATGTCTACTTCCTTTGAGAAGTCCAGGTAGATGACATTTGTAGTTCTTCCCTTGTCTGATTCAATGGACAAGGGAAAATGAAAGGGAATATAATTTTTCATAAATGATTTGTATGTCAGGTGGCAGATCAATAAATTAGAATGGAGTCATAACTGACAGCCAAGCAAAGAACTCATACACAATTAAAAGAGGCGATGAAATAATTGTGCGGGGATTTTGGTTTGGTTTGTCACTTTGGGGATTTTTTGTTTGTTTTGTTGCTTGTTTTTTTTACTCAGGAAATGAAAATGCATAGATTTTAGTCCTACCAAGATTATTTGAAAAAACATAGATGCTATCAACTACTGTATTTCTGAATGATATTTCTGAGCATAATACTTCAAAGATCTAGAAGGTTACTTTGCAGATCCCAAACACCCACAGATGGAAGACATTTGTTGAAACATCCACCTATCTCTCTCAAAGTTTTCAACAGAAGCCTTCTCAGATGTCAAAAAGGCTGTAGGGGGAGGGTTTTTTTGGCTCATTTCAGAATTTAAATCTAGGTGTTCAAAAACTATTTGTATTTATCATAAGAGTAAAGATGCCCTTTAATCCCTGAAAATTACTTACAACATTAAGACAAATAAGGTAAGTGTGGATGTTTAGATTGGTCACCAGGTCCGCTGATAAATTTAAGAAAGTAGTCCTAACAGAAAGAAATACAGATTTGTGGGATGTCTTTTTTTACTAAATGTGTGAATAAAAATCACCTGATTTTAAATTTTAAGAGCATTTCAATTAAGTATTTATTTCTTTATCTACATATCTGTAGTCTGTATTTGAAGTCTTATTTTTATATTTTCTGTACCCTTTTTTAAGATATAGAAAATGAGAGGATTTCTATTTACTGTATAATCCACAGATTACAGACTCCTGTGATTTGGATCCTGTGAGTAAAAGTTATTCTTTTTATTGCCTCATTTTTTCTTATTTAAAACTTAACACATACACTGATAATGATTTTACAATGTCATGAGCAATGTCAAAGCATTCTCTAAGCTGAAATGTGAATGTCATGCAAATCCTGTATTTAACCCCTATTAAAATTCAGCTATATTAACACCCGTAGTTGGCCACTCTCTACGAATTTTATTTCTAATCAAGCCTTAATTTACCCAGAAAGACTAATCTGCAAAGCATGCATTCAGGACATTACACTATGAATTCAATCATATTTTCTATGTCCAAAAGGGAAGAAACTAAACGTAATATAAGAGGACACTACTTCTCTAATCTAGAACTGATTGCCATATAAAAACAGAACACTGATTAGTACGTATATTTAAATCCCCAAAATGCCACAAATATTTTAAAAATAAACAAAGGATGATTAATTTTTCCCCCTACAGAAACAATATTATTGGAGAACACTCAGTTTTCAAAGATGCTGGCTGTTTTCAGCAAGAGTGAGAAACCTCACTCCCTCCCCTGAAGTTCAGCATGAACTGAAAGGCACTCAAAACCTCAAAGGAGCGAGCCAAAAGCAATTACTTAATATGAAATATGTCCATGTGCCTACCAGGGATGATAGTGACTGGGAAAATTTATTTTTATACTGTGGAAAGTGTGCTTTATACTTTGCAGGTGGAATCAGGAAAAATTGTGTGCCCTGAAGATCTCACAGGTTACTTACAATAAGCTTTCAGTGTTTCACCTTCTGTGTAAGCCCTGAGGAGCAAAGATCTTCAAACATTAGGGAAGAGTCAGAAAATATATAAACTATGTCATCAAAAAGGGCAAGAACAGGAGTTTATATTGTAAATGTTAGAAACCCCTCCTGTTCCAGGTTGGTAAAGAAAATTGAACATAGGAGGCAAGAAATATAGAATCTGATATGGATCACAGAAAGATAAATAAAAATCTATTGTTTTCCCCTAGCTTTGCACAAAGGCTACAGTTACCTGTTTAATCAGCATGTTATTCCTTCTGTTAGTCCCTCTGGGGAACTAGAAGCAGCTCCACATATATCAATAGACAACTTCATGTTCTCTCGATTGATCACTATTTTTCTCAGTGCTCTGGAAATAAAAATAAATAATTCTGTCATCTTTCTTTACAAAATAACTTTTGGTACCTTTCTGATCTTTCCAGAAGAAAAAAAGGAAGGACTTAAAGGGGTAAGAATATATAAGCTTTCACACAAATTATATTAACCTACATTACTAATGATGGGAAAGACAACCTCAACATTTCTGAGCTCATCCAAAAATAGATTCACATTTTGGCTATTCTAAGAAAGGTTATTGCTTGTGAAGCTAGTTGAGGGTTTTACTTTGCTCTAGAAACCTCTATTAAAAAAATGAGACCTCCTCCTGAATTTAAAATTTTAACGTTCTTTAACATGGTTGTACCAAAATAATAATAATTAAAAAATACATCCATACTTTACTATATTTTAAAAACTGTGGTATCTATAAGCATTTTTCAATTTTTGGATTGAGTGAAATGTATCCAACATTTCACACGGTATGTACATCTCTGCAGTTTACTGTTATCACATTTCTGAAGGAAAAGTTGAGATAGCACAAATTATTTCAATTTGGAGACAATTGTCACCAAAATAGTCTGAATAGTTAGACAGAGGATGACTCATTTTTTTTCCCTTCTGAATCTGAAATCAAGAAATCTAAAAAGTTTTGTAGTTTTCTCCTAAATAAAACCATGACAGCTGAGTTCTGTACAAAGACATTATCTTTGTAACTACCCTGTATGATCGGTGCTTTTTTGGTTCAGGGAGTGAATTGAAAAATAGCATGAAACTTAAAACCACATTTCAAGGAAAAATGTTTTACATCTAGATTTATATTGTTCTTCCTCTAAATAGTGCTCTGAGCAAAGAGTTTTTAATTTCCGTCTTAAGGCATTTTATATCAGCCCACTAAGTTTATGGTATGTATCTTGTATCGTTTTTTTAGTTGTTTAAACCTTTCAAATTTGAAGAACTGACATTTGTCAACTTTATGGTTTAGATCAGAAGAAAAGTAACAGAAAAGTGTTGATTCCAAAAGTCTTGAATATTTTATCCTGCTACCAGGCAATACTCATGTGTTCATAATGATGGTAAGGAATTACCAATCAGTTAAGTAGAAAGAAAGAGATTCTCAAATCATAAGACCTTTCCTACAGGAGAGATTCAACATTATTATTTTTGAAATATGACCTTCCCAGCAGCATTTGTAATTATACTTCCAAATTAGAACTAAGACACTCTTGAAACCAGTCTCTTAGTTACTGAGTGTACCAATTCCTTTCCACAGACAAAAGTGAGTTTTCAAAATAATATTGGAAACTTTATACTACAGAGGAATGCAGATATTCTTGAATCCTAAATAGAAATAAGTATCATCTACTTTTTGAGGTTTTAGCAATGAATATTAAAGGCAGATTCATCTTGCTGTCAGACTTGAAAATAAGATGTAAAATGAAATAAAATAAAAGTACTAGTATTAGGAATGTTTTTTATTCTTCTGCCTACCTTTATATATTAGCATAATAAATAGTGAAATAAAAATAGGTATACTGTTCATAAGCTCGAATATACAGTTAACTTGTTGCGAGATTTCTTTTTTTCAGATAATTTGACTTGTGTTATATTTATGGTGTACAGCTGAATTCTGAATCATAAGTTAATTGAGATCTTATGATAACAGAAGGATGGACAACACAGTGAGAAGACAGTGAGATATTCCAAAGGCTGTTATTGACCCCCCTATCTCCTGTGATAGTAGATCTTAAGAGTAGAAGACAAATGGTTCAGGCTAATGAAAAAAAAATCTGCTTTGAGACACTGAAGTGACAGATTACTCCAGTGGGAGGGTAGACATTTCTGAGAGGTGTGCAAACCACTTTACATCCTCTTTATTTTTATTTCATATTATAAGATTTGGTTTGATTCTAAAATTCTAGGAAGATAACATCTCTGTAAGGTTTCTCAAACAATAATATAATTCAGATAGAGATTAGAGGTAAGAGATTTCATCTTCTGTCTTTGAGAATGACCCAATTTTCAGCCTGCAAAAAGGTTCTCATCTGAGTACTAGACACAGATATTACACACCTAATGGCACTCATCTAGCTTCTGAAACATTTATCCCACACATTCACATGCAAATTTACATGCACTGTACACAACTATAACTGTGTACACAAACACCAGCAGGTTGAGGGAGGTTATCAACCCCCTCTGTTCTGCCCTAGTGAGGCCCCATCTGGAGTACTGTGTCCAGTTCTGGGCTCCCCAGTTCAAGAAGG
>JAOXJM010000012.1:82382280-82400716 GCA_026413425.1 Tringa solitaria
CCCCCCCCCCCCCACGACACAACACCCACAATCTGTAGGACTTGTGTCTGGTTTTGATTGACTTTCAGGGATGCATTATGTGTAGTACACATTTCGGAAAAGTCTAGAGTACTGTCTTCATTTCCAGGACTGTATGGAAGAATGTGCATTTATTCTAAAAGAAATTCCCTCTGTTACTTAGTTACAGTGTTTCAACTTGTCATGACAAGAACAAGTCAAGGTCATTGGAATAGGCAGTCTTTTTCAACTTACAAATATTGTGAATTTCTTGAACTCATATTTTAGTTCCTTGAATAATCTTGCTTCTTCATGTAATTTAAGCTACTTATGGATTTTTTGGAGGTATAGCTAGCCCTTATTGTCGAATTTTTTGTCTGTACATAAGAAGAACTATTTACGAAGAAAATTCAACTGCTCAGGGTTTCTTAGGGGATGGGAAACAACCTTCTAAAATTGGATGTCTAAGATGACACAATAGGCAAGATGGAATAGAAATTTAATATTTTTTTGCATGTCTACACAAATCTTGTCTGAGATTTCTTAGCTAGAATTAAAATGGTGTTGTTTTAGAGGGAGAACAAATTAAGTAGTTAAAGAAGAACAAGAGAATAAACTGAGATTTTTCCCTGTTATTTTTATACTTGGTGGTTTTTCCCACTTTGCCAGCTCTCTGCATCTTACTTAGAACTGTTTTTACTTAGATTTCCTCATGATCTCTCTCTTTTTCATGACTCTAAAGTTATAATCCAAATAGCCTTGAATTTTTAATGTTGCTATTTTTGGTTCCAGAACTAGTTAAAAGGGATCATCCCATTCTCACTGCATAGCTGCTTCCCACAGATAAACTTCCCTTTTATCTGACCATGCTGGAAGGCATCTGAAGAGCTTCAAACAGAAGTTCAGAGGAAGCTTCTAGAGAGTGGGATGCTTGATTGGGTTATAGGTGCCCATGTTCAGCATAACCATGGCTCATTTCTCCTATTAGAAGAAGGGATTGCTTTTGACTGTTCTGTGTCTTTAAAAAGACCAGCTAGCAAATGAACAAAAAAAAGTTGCTCTAGCTACCCAGTCTGTGGACAGAGCTATTTATTGTATAGGGCTCTATATATTTCCTCAGTTATTGCCCAGTAATAGTCCAATGAAATGCTTTGTGAAGGTCAAAGTTATGTTTAACCCCTGTAATAAAAAAAAAATAGGTCTGCTGGACATACCTGAAGTCTTCCAATAGAGTAGATTGCTGCAGTCCTACTATTTTGTAGCCCATATAAATGGCATTGTACTGAGGTACTGTGGAACATAGAATGATTTTATTTGTAACATGGAGCTAAAGGAGAGTAGAAACATAAGTGCCAAAAATCATCTGTAGAATTTTGAGTTAATATATTAGCAAATAATGATAAAGAAAAATACGACATTTGCATCTTCCTTAAGCTTCTTTTATTCCACAATGGGTACAGGTTTTATGTAACTGCAGGACTGGAGCCTGGAAAAGTGTGGAAAAAACAACCACCTTGAGAAGTCTGCTTCATCTGTTCCATTTAAATTAAAACATTTAGTGTGAAGAACCAGTGAGTGAGTTTTTTAGGGACCATTGTTTTTTGCCTCTTTTCTTTTGGAAGTTATATTGTAATTCTAACATTCAAATGATCTGATGTTATCCTTACAACATTTTCTTCTTAGGGAGGTCATGGGATTCTGATCTCAGAAATGCGAAGTACTATGTTTTTAGGTGGGTAAAATTTATTTCCCACTTCCCACCCCCAAGCCTCATGTAGGTAGAATTTGCTGAATATTTTTAAAATAAGAAATCTTTATTCTGTCGGAGGTGTTTCTTATCTTGCCCTTCTTTACGTAGCTTGCTGTAGCATTCTTTTGTTTTCATTCTGTTTTTCATAGCTTTTGGTTCTCTTCTGGTCTTTTATAAGCATCAACCAGTTTAGGTCTTGCAGATGTTCAGTAGAATGTATTGTCAAATCTAGGTCTCCTGGTCATTGTTATCCTCCATCTTTCAACAGTATTACTTCTCATGAGGTGAGTTAGTAATCTTTGAACTTGGCTTAGGTGCCTCATATTTTACATCTTATGCGCTTTGCATACTTCAGCCTCAGCATATCTTCCCGAGGCTTACTCCATCAAACTTCATTGCTAAGTATTACCCTTAACTTTTCTGAGCATCAGTTGACGCAGTTGTTCAAGGTGGGGTGATTCCTGTTCCTGTGTTAGGCTCACATCATTTGCCTGAAGTAATTGTCTTAAGTATTAATTACCTTCCTGAACACTTAGATAATATTTAATATATAGTTGTCCCTTGTAAGTACGAGTGCTTCAAATCAAATGCAGATTATACATGTTGAAGCCAACCTGGTCAAGTTTGGCCTGTAAACTACAATGGGAATCATAAATAGGCACATTGTGAGAAGTTACCAAAGCCTTTTACGGGCGAAGATTATTGCAAAAAGTGACACAGAAGCAAGGTGAGAAATGGGGTGTGTTGATTTTAATAAAGATACAAGGAACGTGTGTCATATAAGAATGTTAACACATTCAGGAGAGAGCTGAATACAATCGCAGATGATAAAATAGACTGCTAGAACAAGGTAATAAAAATGCTTCAGAATAGAGAAAATCATAGCTTTTCAGATCAGCTCTAAGCAAGATGTCAAATCAAAGTGGGAGGCAAAATATCTCAGGATCACAGATTTATTAAAATCTACTTATATTATGTAATTTTGAAAATGTTAATTTTAATTCCCTAAATATGCAAATAAAAAGATTTGGTAGGTGACTATAGGTGGCTTAAATTTAAGCTTTAGAAGAGAAAGGCTTGATAAAATGACATAAAAAAAAAAGAAAACCTGGTTTCAAGCCCCATATGTGTAATCATAAAGTGGCTTACATGTGATAAAATTTATTAAAGCTTTCAGAAGTTCTACATTAAAATAACTGTCAATTTTTGGTGTCATCTTAGCAGGGCTTCTAGAAACTGCTATCAGTTTTGAGTCCCATAGTTAAGAAAAGAGTTGGCGTAAGCCAGGAGTAGCTGGCTTGTATATTCACTATGCCAAATTAAAAGCGAAAAATGTCTGGTTGTATCCTACACACTGTTGAGTGGTAACTCAGGCTGGAGGGTCTTTTTGTGTTTAAAAAAAAATTTTACTTTCTAGAACTTGGCAAAATTTATGGGAAGCTTCTTTCCCTCACATGATTCAATGTGATAATAAGTCAATAGGGATAAATATGATAGCATTTTTCCCTATTTCATACTGAGACTAAGCAGTAGATTAAAGAGCCTTTATCTTAATTGTGTGGCCGAATCACAAAAGCAAATTGCTTTACTTTTGTTACGATTCAAATTTCTTTTAATCTGGTGAAGTGCAAACTTTGATTTTTAAGTATCAAAGAATGTGGTTCGGTACCAATTTTAAAAATGCCGATTGATTTATATAATAAAAAAAAATAAATTAGTACTGTTGAGCTAGCTCAAGCATGTCCACAGCTGCCCTTGCTTCCCAGTTTGCTCTTCTGTGATTTCAAACGGTTGATCTGAACTCCTCCGAAGTATTGGTTCAGGGAAAGAGTGAGCCCAAGAGCTTGAAACAGAAAGGTATTAGTTTGTCATCTAGTTCTGCTGCAGTTTCTGACAGAGTCAGGGAGTCCTGGGACTGCATGTGAGCCATCGCACAAGCAGGCAATGTGGCCTTGCCAGTATACGAGGTGACCACTACTTCAGAGTGTATCACTTTTTTTTTTTTCCTTTCTGCTCGACCTGAGCCCTGTCTCTGGGAATTACTGTCACCCACTTTCTTCTGTGCTGCTCCGCAGAAGCGTACAGCAAATGCAGCTTGGGTGGGAAAGCTGCTGGAACAGAAGGTGAATGTGAGAACTTTTGTGTTCTATTGACTTCCACCAGCTGAGAATTGTTCTGAAACTGGGCGGCTCGTGAACACACTTTCCAACCTTGGAAGCTTCAGTGTCCCAGTGAGTGTTTACTATGACCTCTACAAGATGATTTGAAGTCATTTTATTTCCTGATATCACATTGACTTCTCCAGAGGTTGGTGTCCTTTTCGTTACTGCTTCTGTTTCAGGAGTTGCTCTGCAGCTTTGTTACTATTATACAGCCTTCCTCTTCCCCCTTGTCATTTTTCTGTTGCATGGTACCACCCCTGCAGATTACATAAAGCTGATGTTTGTTGGCAGATGCATGAGGACAAGGAGGCACTAGCTCTCTATTGCCTTCTCCATGTATGTTCCCAGGGGTTTTATACATGAATCTGTTCCCTGGCTAGTGGATCCTGGAAATTTGTAGGTTACTTTTTTGAGGTTGCCAATGAAAGGCTTTATGTTCTGTGGGAGTGAGGAAGAGCAACTGAGGCAGACTTCCTCATGCTGACCCCTACAGCGCATGGGACAGAAGAGGAAGCACAAGGGATACATGGAGTATAAGGCTGAGTGTTCAGGGTGATTCACAGCATCCAGGCACTTCTTTGGATTTACTGAATCACACAGGAATTCTGACCCCAGGACGGATCAGAATGATAAAGCAGAAGATAAGGAAAGAGGAGACTGGTGCCCTTTATGAATATAAAGCTGTTCTTTGAGTTTGGCAAGGTGGAGTAGGATACACTAAATACTTTTGAGTCCCTTCTCTTACTCTCTTACTCTCTTCCCAGATTATATTCCACAGATGTTGCTTCTCCAAAGTACTGCAAGTACATTGGACTTCTGTGTTTCCTTGGAATATCAATATATACTATCACTGGGGAAGGGGATCAAGTGCTCTTTCTGCTCTTATTATTATTCTGCAGCTTTCAACCTATTTATGTGGATGGTTAAAAAAAAGAACAAACCAACCCCACAAATAACCTAAAGCAAAACAGAAAGTCCAACAACAAAACTGGTTAAAGAAATGCACGTGCCAGAAGCTTGTGTTGATAGATTTAAAATAAGGAGGAAAGTAAATACTCCAACATTAGCCTTATTAGCCTCTTGTTGCTTGCCACTACTGAAGTTAAGGTTTATTTTTTGTCAGCATTTGCTGAAGAAATATATGCATTTATTTAACTGGAGGAGTTCTGATTTGTTGGTTTTTTCATGGTAGCTCTTTATCATATGAACAACTGTTGGCTGTTCCCCCCCACCTTCTTGAGCAATTCTCTGAAGGAAAGAAATGCCTGAAAGGAAAGACCAGAGGACAAGATTACCAATTTGCACTAATGCATATTGGGGCAGGGAGGGTAGCTGTGGTGAGTAGAAAATATGGTATAAAACTAGGATAAAATAAGAGTCCATATCAAAATCACAAGCAGCTTTTGAAAGCAAGCTGCAGGCCCAGACAGATTCAGCTTTTTGTAGTGCATTTACGTTTTCTGGAGAATGCTACCAAGATTTGGAAAGGAATGTTATAAATGTTGTTTCTAATAGCTTAGATTTGTGAAAGAAAATTTTGGATTCTCTATTTTATTGTTGTGCTTTTTATGTGAGGCTTTCTTTTTTTTCAGGTTTCCTTCCCACTTTTTCCTCCAGAGGTGGTATCTACGGAAATAGTACACTGATCTGGTACTTCTGGATGGTTTAAGCTTAACATCTGATATCGGGACAATGGGCTGCTTTTGAACATAGCTAGTTGTCTATTTGCTGTTTTATATTTCCCTTGCAAGGACATCTCTGAAATTCTTGGTTATGTAAGGAAAGTTCAATGTAATCTTATTAACATCTCTTTATTAATAATGAATATTATAGATGACTATGTAGAAACATTCTATGGTAAGCTGTACTTATGCTAAATAGGATTGGTTTAGATTATTTTATAAACCTTCCTTTGTTAGCATAAGGAGCAGCTACTCAGATAGCTAGCTAGTTTTCTTAAATATTTTGCTTATAGTGTCCACTACATAGTATGAAGATAATTCAAACGATGCTTTAGAATGCAAGATGATCCACCAGCAGTGGGCTACAGATGGTCTATTATTGAATTACAAAGGGAAGGCAGGGACAATAATTGTGGTATTTACCTGCACAGGGGCCAGCAAGCTGTTTGGAGTTAGTTGCATGTGAGGCAGCCTTACTGTTTTGCACACTAAAAATTATTTTTCTGTTCACTTACTAGTAATCTGGGGGCAAGTGAGAAAAAGAAGCTCTTTTCAGGATGATGCAGCATAGACTAAGAGCCCATTAAGGGAATTCTCCAAGTGTCTACTTCTATACCACAGATTCCAGACAGTATATAAATAGTTACAATCAAAGCTAACAAAAGATCACATCTTTTATGCAGTAAAGATCAGAGCCATGTATGCAGCATTTCAGCATATGATGGGAGCGATTTCATGCAGGAAAAAAAAAGTGAAACACATGCTTTGCTACAATTTGGCTCAGTATCTAGCAGATAAAATACCTTTTTGTCCTTTTTATCATTTTTGATACATTCTCATGTGGTGTGCTTTTATATTTCTAATCTAACTGCAGTATAGATAAGCACTTCACAAACACATTCATCATAAGAGGGATGAAACGAGTACGTAGCCATGTATAGGTCTTACAACCGAAAGTTTAATTATTTGTACCCAATTTACAATTGAGTAGGAAAAGAACTATTTTTGACTAAAGATAACATCTAAGCAATTAGTTTGGAAGATTGTCTATCACTTCATTTTATATGTATTTTGATGACTGTGTCTTACAATTTTAATCCTTTTTATCTCAAAGTTTAGATAGAAATGAATTACACAAACTCGTTTCTTTTTTGCAGTCTGACTACCTGTTTGAAAAATGTCTGTGGGAGAACAGACTCCCCAAGGCACTTTTCAGGATGTCTTCTATGTTAGAAAACAGCAGAGAGCCTGATCACTCAGTAGTTTTTATTGACTGACTGCTTGTGCAGTCCTGTCTCTTGGCGGATGGAATTTTGTCTCTGATTCCCTTGAGTTTGCTCAAGTGGCAGAATTATGCAGTCCCCTTCATTGTTAACAGGTGCACCCACATTTTCTCTCTTTAAATAATTCATTGTGTTTTGAAACTCTCTTTGTAAACAACATCTGACAGTACAAGACTGCTCGTATTCTTTCTGTTCTTTGCTTAGAGATGTCACTCAATCACACATTTGATTTCGTAATTTAAGAATGAATTTAATATTAAGCACATGCCCCAAATTCCACTTTGTACATAATGCATTGAGCCAAACAGATGCATTTAGTATGTGCTTATGTAATTTTATTTCATTGAAACTACAGTAACTAATATTTTACCCTAGATTAAAGCCTTTTGTTTTACTTTATTGTCTCAAAAATCACAATTTAAGGCATGAAGACTTGGAGAGGATGATCAATTGGATGGCATGTTAGCTGTGGCTAATGACTTTAAATGGAAGAAGCTTTTTAAAATGGTGGAAAATGACTGATGTAAAATATAGCATATTCTTCTCACTTTTTTTCTCATAGTCATAATGCTCCCCCCAAGCTACTGCAGATGGTTACAGTCTTTTTTCAAACTTTTTTTTGTCTTGCATTTCCAGAGCATTAGGCTTGATTATTTCTGTTGAATTGCTCTAGGGAACCCAACATCAACACTCATTTGCAATATCCAAGTTAGATGATGCAGTATGATAGCTTGCTTTCAAAAAAAAGTCATTATTTTTTCTTTAACCCTTCATGTAGGAATTCTATAGCCAGACCTATTATCAATAATGCCAGTAGCTCCTTTTAGTAAAGGGAGGCTGCTGTTGGCAAAGGTTTATTATAAGCTTTCACGGTGTATTTAGCTTGTATGTCTTTTTCTATATTAAGATAATTCCATACAGTATTGAATACTGTTTCTATTGTTCATTTAAAGATTAATATAATCTGTCATTTCACATTGTTTCATTTGGCTTCTTTCATAGAATCATTAAAAAATTCAGCTAGAGGAGACCTATGAGGTCATTTCGTTCATCCCTAGAGTCCCTAAGCAGAAGTAACTCTACAACTAAATTATTATTGCCATTACGTAAAATGCCACTTTTCAATTCAAACTTTTGCTGCCACAAATATTTGATTAGCTTGATTGTGACCAATTTGCATCTTCTTTCTCATATGTACAGTATCAGCAGTAATGCGGTTTTAAGTTATTCTGCCTCAACTGTGTTTCCAACTAGTAGAGTGAGCAATAAAGACATTACATCATATCTCTTTCTGTCCTCCAGTAAATTATTAGGGGGACATGGAATTTATATGAGCATTAATATTTTTAACACTTAGTCAAACCTAAGTTTTTAAGTTCTGTTATTTTAATAATAATATTAACATAATCATTAAGTAATCATAATTGCTTATAATAACCATTGTTGGAGTAGCACTTTATTCCCAACCCTTCATAAACTCCTAAAAAAACCCCATACCTTGATGGCCTCCCAAATTTTGCAAACTTAGTCAAGGCAAACAAAAAAATTTGAATTTAGCAATTGAAGGAAGGAAAAAAAGGAGGGGTTGTTGCCAAGGAGAAAAAAGGCAGTATTTTTAAGATAATAGAATTTTTTAAAAAACAGCACTTTCAGAAAGAGAGAATGGGAGGTATGATAATAGCTTGCAAAAAAAGAACCTCCAGAAACCAAGAGGGAAAATAGTAAGTTTGGTATACATGGAAAAGTATACAACCAGGAGAATGTCAGGTTAAATGAGAGAAGAAATGTAGAATAGGGCTTGTTTTGGCATCTTGAAGTATTCATATTTTCAAAACAGTTGTTATTAGTAACAGTACAATAAGCTCATGAGTGTGGCCGCTAAACAAAGTATATGTGCTACTTAAGCAGTGACTTTGTCGATTCAAGGAGAAATCTTCCTGAAGATTAGAGCAGTTTTTGTCTTGTCTTAGGTTGTAGTATTAGAGAACCTAAAAAGATGAAGGAAAAGTTAGTATCACCGTTGGTGAAAGGACAAGGAAAGAGCTGCTCAGTCTTGTTTTCAGCTGTATCTTTATGTCATCACACTTCAAATGTCATATGAAATTGTTAATGGAAAGCCTTCTAATACATAGGATGCTACTCTCTTATTCTCTTAGTTATCACAAAACGGGGTTTGGCATTTGCTGGATTTCCCCCCCACCACCACCTCCTTTCTCCTTCCTTCTTCAATCACATTTTGTTTCAGGCATCCAGTGTCAGTGGTGTGAAGTCTTATCCTAGAGACTGTACTTCAACTGTCTATGCACACATTAGTTGTGGCACACTGTCATATCACAATCTCCAGAAGTCTAAAGGCTTCTTTATATCAGCTTTATGCAAGTGCTCAGTGTTTCTATGTTACTGTTACTACTATTCTCATCTGTGTAGAATTTTCAGTGCTTTTCATTTCTAATAGTGCAAATTTCAACATGAAAGGGTTTCTTTATGAGGAACAATAGCTGATATTTATAAGAATTAAAAACCCTCTAAGTTTATTGTTTGTTTTTTTTTTTTCTCTTAAGCTTTACATTACAGTACATACATATTACCTGCCAAGTTTATACTCATAGATGTGCAGTGCCCCTTCTGACACAGTGCTCTTTCTACTTGTGATTTGGGTTATGCAGATTGCTAATAAGATTGCAGAAAATGAGGTTACACTTGGCATTTCTTGTAAATTGTAGTTATTGCTACACTTCATATGTCTGGTTTTAGATTTTTGTGTAATGTTAGGTTGTTCTTTAGCATGCTTCCATTATCTGCACCCTTGTTTCAATGCCTTTTTACTTTACTATATAGAAAACACTGTTACTTTACTATATAGAAAACACTGTTCATGGCATAAGTCTCTGTAAATTTGCCAGGTGATATTCAGATGGGAAAGCACCTCTGGAGGACTTTACTCCAACCCCCTATTTGTTTTTCATGTCCCAGAAACATGATTCAAGAGGACTTACTCCATGATTTTCCATTAGGCTGAAGTTAAGCTGACTGGCTTTGCTATGACATCAGCCAGCTCTTTCAACAGCCTTGGATGTGGTGCAACAGGTCCTACAGACTTGCATAAGTAGAGTTCGTACAAGTAATCCCTTACCTGAGCATCATTCACTGCTGGTAATTCCTTACCTCCTTAAACCCTGCCTCTGAGCACAGAGGCCCAGGAGCCTCAGCAGTATCCACTGGTCCTTAATTACCCATCCATTAGACCACAGTCCCATGTTTACTTTCTTTAACCTTTTAATGTAGCAGTAGAAGATCTGGCTAGCTGGTTGTTCTAGGAACTCTGCAGGTCGCTACTCAGGGAAGGGGGGAGGGAGTAGAAAGGGAACTAAAGAACTGTGGGAGCAGCAGTCACTGTTCAAGACTAAGGGGGAGAGGCTTTGCTTGTTGAGAGATCTGCAAATAGGCACTGTGAGAGGAAATTGAAAGAAGGAGGCTTGAAAAAGGATGTGAAAGTAGTGGGCATGGCTTGGAGAGAGGGGGTAACTTCTTGATAAGAGTTGAAGTAAGGGTAGAACCAACTAATCAGGCCTGTGGAAAAGAACCTTTCAACAAGGAAGTCTTTTTCTCCCCCTCTTCGCAGTGAGAGAAGAGCTTCCACACTGTATTGACTCTCAGGATATTGCCTCTCTCTCCTGTGAGTGGTTGTGCTTCTCCCACCTTATGATGGATTATCAGCATGAAAAGGGTCATACTTGTGGTCCAAAGTGTCCTCACAGGGGAGCAACTTCCATATTTCTGCATACAAAGCAGTTAGTGGCCAAGTGCCCTGGTGCACCTACTGCTACGCAGAGACTAATAGGAGCTATTCAGTGAGTGACCATGCCTTCCTCAACTCATGATGATCCATTGACATATTTTGGTCAGCCACTTGCCCCATATTGTCCCCATACCCCCAGTGATAAACATCTAAGGAAGGCATGTAGGCATTATAATTCAGTGATGGATGGTGTGGACTTTTTATGTTCTCCCACATGGCAAGCCTGGAAGTTTGAGTTCAAACAACCTGCAGATCTCAGGGATGTGCTCCAAATAAGCTGGAGGGTTCTGTGATGTGCTCTTATCTGAAGCCCTGTTTTTATGGATTAAAGTCTGCCTCAGTGACCTCAAAAGTATGATTATTTTTTCCTCGTCTTCAAGAAACCTGGCATCATTTTTTTTGGCTTAATGAAACATTCCACTTGTACTAGACTGTAGTCACAAGTTAGAAACTTGCTGGTACTGTCACCAAGCTTAGCTTCTGCCCAAGACACTGGCAGCCCTCTCGGAGAGGTTAAGGCTTATAAGTAGTATCATATTGTTGGGGCATCAAGTCACACCTTTGTTTTCCAAGAGTGGGAAGAGGTAGCCATTGACTGATAGGCCAGAAGAGAGTTGGAAATAAATAAGTATAGTAGAAGAAATTAAGTTTAGCAAGGAGCAACTGTAGTAGAAGAAAGGGCAGGTAAAGAGAAGATTTCAGACCAGAAATGTGTGTGACTGAAGAAGGAACAGTTGAAGAAAGAGTCATTGGCAGTCACTTTTATATGGTGGAGGAACGTCCTCATGTTTGCTGTGGTTTAAGAACTTTTAGTGGTGCTGAAGTTGCATGTGGTGTTGTCAGCTCTGTATGAGATTGGACCTAATGACCTGCATCAAAGTTGTAGAGCACTTCGGTGAAGTACTTCTAGTTTAGTTTTTTAAAATCTAATTTGTTCACAAAACTGCTCTGAGATCTGAGCAAGCACATAGGAGATGCAGTGAAGTGAATCAGAGGATTTGGTCTTAGACTGCACTGTTTGTCCAAATGGGATTGCTAATGTATTCACAGCTTCTCTTAAAAAAAAAAAAAAAGGCAAAAAAGCATATTTTGCTTGTATTCTATTAACAGCATGGAGAAATTACTGTTTGTTGTAAATTAAAGTAAAAAACCCCAACAAATACAAAACATTTCTATTTAATTAAGTTTTCCAGATTTTTTTCTTAAATACATGTTCAAGTGTTTGACTTCCAACACCTTTGATTTGCTTTTATTTCCTTTACTCTTGTATTCAGTGTATTGTTTCCAGTACTCTAAGCTGTTTAATGGGTTTAAACAGCTTTAAATTGCATGAATCACAGGCTCGGATCATAATATGCATGACTAAAAATCTACATTTATAGAAGTTTATCTCTTTTTTTTTCTTTACAGTTTACTGTACAAACATGAAATATTTCTTTGTGGACTTAAAAGTTTACTTCATTTATAACTGACGTATTTGTTCTGAGATTTGAATTTCTTCATTCCTTTAAGAAAACAGTGTCAGCTGTGTAAGCTAGTCATCAAGAGACAAAAAGAGTGTTTTAAAATGAGGTAGTAGTTCAAGCTTGTTGAGCCGTGGCGAATTCTCACTCCTTGTCTTCCTGACTTCATATTCTAAGGTAACTCATTTTATATTGCAGTAGAACAAATGCTGCTCTAAAATGAAGATTGGGGGAAAAAA
The DNA here is from genome assembly GCA_026413425.1 of Tringa solitaria. Lineage (NCBI taxonomy): Eukaryota > Metazoa > Chordata > Aves > Charadriiformes > Scolopacidae > Tringa > Tringa solitaria. The sequence goes on from JAOXJM010000012.1 coordinate 82,394,656, forward strand.
AATGAATTACATCAACTTTCTGACCTTCATAACTTTGCTTTTCCCCAGTCCATGTAATTTGTTTGATACTTTTTCTTTGTACAGACTAATTAATTGTTTGCAAAGCACTTCTTATGTGTTAAATAAATGCTTAGTATTATTATTGCAAGTATATTTATTTGTAATTCACTCATTTAATTGACCTCTATTTTGCTGCAGCTCATAATGACAATCAATTAAATCCTTTTTAAGCCTTCATTGATCTTCTTTCCTCCCACACTGTGTTTTCTAACTTTTTTTCATCTCACATCCCTTCAGAAGATAGTAATAAATCTAAAATCACTCAAATACATTTTAACTCTCCCTCCTTTTCTCAAGTTAGGCACAGAATTGGAAGATTTTTACAGTATTTCAGCTATAGAAGTTCAGAATAAGCAGACTTATTCCAGGTCTGTACAACTTGAAGAATAATGACCCTAGTCAATTGAAGTGAAATACACCACAATTGACATATTTTATCGGTGTATTTGAGAACAGTGCAAAAAACAGGTGTTCTGTTCTCTTCAGTGGTAAAAGTGAAGGAAAATAGTCCCAATATTTGCCATATGGGAAATAACTAGTCAGTTCTATATTTTGACTGCAATACCCTACAGCAGAAATAAATTTCCAAGAAATATTTTTATCTCTTCTGTCATAATTTATTTTTTTATTTTTCCTTATTTTGGTACTTCTTAATACGTCAGCTTCCTAATATCCATCATGGTGTCCTCAGCACGACAATAAGCTTATTTAATGCTTATTTTTAAAAAAAAAAATAAATTAACTCAGTTTCATGGGATTCTTTTTCATAGATTTGTGCAGGTGATTTGCCATTGATCGTAACACTTCTAAAATCTCTTCCCTATGATACATCTTCCATATTGATGTTTTAGACAACTCGTTTTCCAAGATCTGTTCTGCATTTGGTATATGTGACCATGCATATTACTTGTCAAAGTAATTAACTTGAAGCGGATTGGTTTTACTTTTAATGGCAGATTCCTCTTGCTGTAGCGATGCCTGTTGTATCAGCTATGTTTATTAACACGGAAAGTCCCAACGATGCCATTCTTTTTCTGATACTTATTCTTGTGAATTATTTGGAACAGTAAAAACCTGTTTACCTACATGATGGGATATATCAGAATTCCATGGCACGAAAAAGAACAGCATCTTGTGAAGCTGGCTAAGAGTAAAAATGAGAAAGGCCTATCAAGATGAGTGAGAAACACACAAGAGATGCAGTGATTGAAATATCAGCGAGTGAGATAGATTTAAAGGTTTCTTTATCTGTGATCACATTCCAGAGTTACAGGTAGCTCCGAAAATCACAACTAAAAAGCCATCCTGCCACAGCAAATACCAACTGGCAAAGGGAAGAGAGGGTAAACCCAGAGCTCTTAGATCATAAGTATGGAGGGGTTACTATTTAAATTTGAGTTAATTATTCAGAGATCCTTTCTGCATCTGACCTTTTAAGTGAAGATTAATGACATTATCTGTAAAAGATATCGGATTATTAATTATTGCATTAAAATTAATTAAAATCTAAGTCATTAGGAATGATAGGTGCTGTTTCTAAATAGCTGATTTCATAGCATAAGGCACATAATCTGGCAGAAAGTATTTAAACAAGAAAAGGAATAATAATTGGGAAGCAATTAATTTTCAAGGTAACTAGGAAATAATACTGGTTAGAAATAAACTGGGATAGAAAAGAACAGCATCAAGAAAAATGCAATCTGAAGGCAGTTTAAAACTATGTATATATTTGTGTGTATGTATACACTTTCAAATAGGTAAAGTTCAAGCTACTGATGTAAATACAATCAGAAGGAATCTGATAAATTTATAGAAAAGTTAACAGGTGGTAAGAACTACAAACAGAAGTGTAATTAGCTAAGTTAAGGGAACAAAAAATGGTTTTTGGAGGATAATAGGAGTTGATATTACACAGCATGTTCACAGTCAAAAGGTTACTTCAATTAACAGTTTTTTTTAAAAAAAAACCCTGTTATTATTGCTATTGCTACATAATTCAAAGAGGAAATAGAATTATTGTGATTTAATCGGTAATTTTTGAAGCAAGATGTCTTTTTTCTGGTTAAATTCAAATTGCATTGATAAAGATGACAGGCTTTCCTAATACAATTGATTTGATGTTACCTCTCTACTGAGAAATCAAAATGGCATGCATTAAATAAATTAAAATGGAATATATGGTGAATTTCAAAATTGTAAGGGAAAAGCTATCAAATGCATTGCTCTCTAGTGGACAGCAAAAAACTTGTTGCTTTAGATATTGCAGGTACCTTAAGGATAAATACTACAATTCAAAAGGACTTGTTGGTAAGGGAACAGTCATGACTGGTAATTTTACAATCAGTATCAGTATTATCTCAGAAGGGTTAAAGAACAAGCCATATATCATATATGTATATCGATATATAGATATATCTTTGTATATACAAGGATTTCAGACCATACATAAAAATGCTCAGCTTTGATTTTGAAATGATTGGAAGTCATGATGGGACAATTCCTAGTGCAACTCTGAAGCCAAGAGAGATTACTTACTTGGAGTGGAGTGGTTATTTTAACAGTATCTTTGGTTTAATTCAACTCCTACAGAAGTATACTAACCAGTTCTTATGTGTCAATAGTTCAAGAAAGATGCTGATAAGCTTATTTAGAGGATGAGAATGACCAAAGATCTAGAAAACTTTTTCTGTGGTGAAAGATTCAAGAAACTTGATCTGATTAGCTTATCAAGGGGGTGATTAAAGGTAAACATACCTGCCTAGGAAAAAGATATCTGATAACAGGGTTAATCTGCAGTACACCAGAAGTAAATCACCCAAATTCTGGAAATTGAAGCTATGAAAGTTCCGACTCAAGTAACAAATTGTTAATGGTAAAGGTAAATAAGGTTTGGTAAACCTTTGTAAGAATTATCATATATATACCATCAAGTTTATTCTACTATATGGACTGTATTTTAAAATGAAAATGCTTAGTTCAGAGAAACTTGGAAGCCAAAGTGAAGATAGTTACTTGTTACAAAACTCCAGTCCAACAAACTTGAGAAGTAATATTAATAAAATCTCAAATGTCACTGTTCAAAATAATTTTTATTACACAGTAATCCTTCATAACAGAAAAGGATTAAGTTCACTAATTTACAGCAGTGCAGCTTGTACTTAATATAAGTGATGTTATGCCAAGCTAGTGCAAAGATCCACCTACCTTAGTATCCTGTCTTCAAAAACAGTCATAAGCGCGTGTCTAGAAAAAGAAGTACAAGAGAGTAAATACGTATGAATTTTGAATGGTTTTACCTTCCTGGACCAGAAGGGATGCACTTTGAATTTTTCTCCTCTAAAACTCATGTCCATTTTTATCAGCTACCATATCCTAAGGACTTCCACAGCTTCAGTATATCTTGTCAGAAGAACCACCACCTTATTTTGAATCAGCCACAATTCTGTATTTGATGATCACTTTGTCTTGTATTGGAAGAGAAGTTCCTTATTTACTCTTCTTCAGTGATATTTCCTTTTCACTATCTCCTATCTTTTTATCTTGCTTACCTGCTCTTCAAAAAGTTGTTCTACATTTTTGAGCTTCCTATTACTCATGTTATGGTCTCTCATCTTTTGAAATAAGAGGGAACTAGCTCTGAATAACTAATCAAGATGACCAGGTGAGTTTCCTGACTGATTACCAGTGAGAAAAAACTTGATCATCCTCTTTGAAATATTTTCTGAAAAGTTATAAAGACCTCAAACTTGTATCACAACCCAAGAAATTCTTTTATGGAGCCAGAACCTACCTCTTACAGAGAAAATAGACTTCAGCAGTCACAGTAATTTCTCAAAACAGCTGAAGGCTCAGAATCTTAGAAAACAAGTTTTGATGCATTCTATGCTGGCAACAGATAATTATGATAAGCAGTATTTCATAGAATTTTGTTTTCGATGTGTATTTAAATAGTCTACACTAAATTCTTACCCAATGCAATGATGTTGCTGAAATCACTGAGATGATGGATGACCAAAGGAATGTTACTTAAAGCCAGTATCAGCAAAAGACTTCTGATTTGGATGTTAGGAGGAAAAAAGTTGTGTGTTGAAAGCATGGATACTGTCTTCTGTCATTTGTCATCTTTGCCAGTGTACGTGGTTGTATGAGAGGAGCACTTTATTACTTATTCTTTCCTAACTAGGACAACTCATAAGGTTTCTCACTGTGGCGACACATTCAGATTAGAAAGGAAATGAGCACTTACCATCTACCACAATGGTTTTGTAATGATTCAAACTGAGCTTTTAAATTGTCTTGTCAATTCCAGGTATAAAAAATAAGTGAACATGTGCTGAAATTACAGGATAAGTACAAAATACACTGAATGCACCAAAGAGTGTATTGAAAGTCTCATCTCTGTATTTTAGTAAAATCATATTTGAGTCTACTTGGCTTTTGGTTCAAACACTTTCTTTTGGCAAAATTATTTCTGCGGGTGGTTAAGAAAATGAGAAGTGAAGAACACTAGCAATGAAGGCTTTGGGTCATCTTGAAACTAGCAGGGACACAAGAGTGACAGAATCTCTCTTATTTCAAAGTGCCAGTCTTCTCCTGGGGCAGATAACCCGGCTGGTACACAAAAAACATTGAGACAAATTCACATGTGTGAAGATTTACTAGCAGGGATCTGTGGCTGATGGCACATATTGACTCTAATGGTAAAAGTTACTTCTGGGGAAAAATGGAAAAAAGAAAAGACAAGAGGAAAGGAGATGAGAGAGAAAGGGCAAACTCCCTTAGTGGCCAGCTGGGAGGAGAAGCACCAGAGGGTACCCCAGGCCATGGGAATAACAGCACAAGAGCAGTTGCATGAGAACAGCCAGGGAAAAATACTGTCACAGAGGCTCTTGAAAATACTCCCCTGGTGGCTCGGGTGAAGGCATACAGAGCTGTAGCTAAAGGGCTCTTAGCTTTACAAAAGGCAAGGCACCAAAAGCACTGTGTGAAAAATACCTCTCGGTCTTTGTCATGAACGGATGTGTTTAATGTATCTCTAGTTGTCTGTGAGGTGTTTCTGTCTGTGAGGTACCCTTCTGAAGCCTAGTTATGATGTTTTACAGTCACTTGATGCACTTGCTGATACTTGTCCTTGAGTAATGTTACGTTAGCTGCAGTAGTGTTCAGTCATGAGGTAAAACCATCTCTTGGTTTGAGCTTGGTAAGCTCTATAGTTTTATCTTTAATATATTAATTTTTTCCAGTTTGGGTATCAATATTTATTTCCGTATCCTCATTCCACTTGATACCCTCTTCCTAAAAATAGAGTGAACTACTAATTTGTTCCTTAAGCCGTAGGTTGATTGCCTTTAATTTTGTCCCCAACCTCGCTGTGTAAAACCTTCTGTGTTCATTTCTGTATTTAGTGGTTGTATCCCTATTTAGCTATTTTGAAGTGAAAATGAAATATGTCTTAATGGTTACTGACCAAAGAAAGTAGACTCTTTTGAAGGATATAAAAAAAAAAATAGAAAAAGAGATTTAAAACTTAGTGACTTAATTTCATTTTGATTTAAATCAAAGAACCATGAACAAGAAGATAAAGCATCCTTTGTATACCACAATCGATATTTATGCATACAGGTGTTTGAAAGATGTAGAATGCCTAAGAGAGAACATTAAAGAGGGTAGTTTAAATAATTCTTTAGAACTTCAAATAAACACAATTTTATTTTCAGATTTTACAAGCTGAATTGGCAATCTTGGCAAAGGCAGAAGTGAGAATTTTATCTTTTTATTCCACAGCAAATGATAGAGAATTGATAAGCCTGATGTGTAGGGCTTTTTGGTTTGAGTTGTATTTTTTTGTGTATGTGTGCGTACTCAGTACAGGTATTTTTTGCTTTTTACATGCATAATTCACAAACTGCTATGGGGATTCAACCAAATCCAAACATGCCTGTACAAGACAAATAAATAAATAAACATTGTTTGGTTTTGAGCCAGTGAGTACATTAGGAAG
>JAOXJM010000012.1:82400776-82415498 GCA_026413425.1 Tringa solitaria
ATGATGTTTTAACTCTTATTTTTACACAAAATTTTCTCATTGACAGTGTGTTTCTGTCCCTACAAAAAAATTGTGTAGTTTTAAAAAGGCAGCAAATCAAGGCTGTATTTGTCCCCTTTTTAAAAAGATTTGTTATGTTTCTGTAATAAAAAAAATAAAATTTAATAGGCTCTGGGCAAGAATTGTTCTTTCTGTATTAACATATTTTACTGTTGATTTTTTTCTTCCTTTTGGGAATTCAGGTATTTAAAATTACTCAGTAAAAGAAAAAATATAACAAAGGAGGGAATGTAGTCTATACTTCAGATAGGGAAGTTGTTTTTCTAACACTTTTGACACTTCTGTGGAACAGAGGACTGATGTTTGCCATTGAAATCAGAGTACAAGATTGTTCCTTTAATCAGGCTGTTCCCAGTGAAGATCTGATTTTGGGGTTTGCTCTAGATCAGAAACTTGGTAGCTCAGCTGTTTGTATGCAACACACCAATCCAGAAAGAACTCTAAGAGAAATGTTTGAAGAAAACACTATGGTGATGATATTAAGCCTGTGTCATCATATAAAATTGGTAAAGAAGGTCTATCTAGTGTGTGTGTGTGTAAGAAGGTGACACTAGATATGCATACATATGAGTTTGTCCCTGGAAAAGAGACAAGCAATGGACAGAATGCATTGCTATTATAGTTGCTTTCCAAGCAGGGGGATAAAGAATAATGCCAAAAGGCCTATTCTTCCTGGAAGTGTCACACTTTATTCAGGCTAGTTGGCCAGGATAGATTAATTTGATTTAGGTATTTAAAGTTGATTGGAAAATAATATAATACTTACATTCTTAAGGATTACATGCTATTATGAGGTTCTTGTAGTTCTTTTTTCATGTTATAAAATATGGTATGTATAATCATCAACAAATGTAACTATAGGTATTATAAAATCATGCTTTAACCCATTCCATCTTTGGGTTGTGTGATGAATTACTCATTTAAACCAGTCCATTATACCTTGGTAGTAAAAAATTCATTCAAGTAGATAATTATAGGAATAATAGGAAAATCTGGCAGGAAGCAAAAGCAGAAAAAAGAACAGTGGTTTTAAACACTGAACAGTTGGCAAAAAGAATTTATTTCTGACAGCTAAACGCAGAATAAGGATAAAGACAAGCAACTCTTGTTTACCCTGTTCCACAAATGGTCTCATAAACGCAAGAACTTAGCAGGAGCTTCTCAGTACTCACAGCAGGGTCTAGCTGGTACCAAGAACATGCTGCCCAAGAGGCTGTGTGAGGGCATTGTCAGCCTCTTGTGCTTCGCTACGAGATGTCTGGAGAGAACCCTGAGGTGGGACTCCAGTTACAGCGTATTGCAGTGTTGGACGCTGGATGGCATCCTCTTGAGCAGAATGACAGAGGTGGAAAGACTGTTTTGTTGTTTTTAAACAGAAAAGGAGGAGATAGAAGGTTAAGAGATAAGAGTGTGCAAAGGGAATGCTGCAAAAATAACCAAGTGAGAGAAGAAAGAGAGAGAGGAGAATAATCTATGAGGGGAGAATAAGCAAGCTTTGGTGTTTGGTCTGGGACTCATCTCCAGCAATGTCAATGAATGTCCTGTCTTGACTCTGTAACAGTCAAAGTTGGCAGAATTCTCCAGCAGAGGTAGATACAGGAGAACCTAAAGGTCCAGAAGCGGCTGCTTCTTATTCAGGGAAATTCCCTCTCAGAAATGGGAACCAGACATCATGACAGTATAACCTAAGCCACAAATACTATTTCAGTCTCAGATGCAGAATGCTAAACAATAAATAAAGTCAAAAGTTACACTAGACTTAAAAAATTTAGAAGTGTTGAGTAATCTGTACTTGGAAGTCATATTGAAAACTTAAAATATCTGAAAAAGGAACAGAAATAATTGTGGCTTAATAGAATTAAGAACACACCGAGAACAGCAAAATGCAAAGAAATACTGTTATGTAGTGTTAGTGTTGAAATAAGCATAAGGAATTAAATAGAAATCAGTAAACTGATGGCAGCAACTATGAAAAGTAGATTTTCTAATTGGAAGGAGAGGCTGAGAAAAAGAGAAGCTAGTTACCAGACAAAGGGGTGTGTGTATTGAATAAATGTTAGAAGTTCCACCTAAACATGAGGAGGAACTTCTTTACTTTGGGGGTGGCAGAGCACTGGAATAGGCTGCCCAGGGAGGTGGTGGAGTCTCCTCTGGAGACATTGAAAACCCGCCTGGACAAGTTCCTGCAACCTGCTCTAGGTGGACCTGGTTTGGCAGGAGGGTTGGACTAGATGGTCTCCAGAGGTCCCTTCGATTCTGTGATTATTACGGCTGAAAATGTGGTGTGAGGTGGTCTGTTATTTGTAGAGGATAAATATGGATTTATTGCAAGCGAGTATTGGTTTTGAGAGGAGAGGGGCTAAAATCACATAAACAGTCACACAATCTAAGAAAAAACCTAAACCTGTAGTAGCTCATAACAGTGACCAAATCTGTTGCTGTGGTTTAACTTGCCATACGAGCTCTTTCTCTTGTCTGTAAATCAGTAGCCTTACTAATCAGTCACCTGTCCGTGTTCCTACCTACCCTACCTTCTCTGCTCATGTACAGTTCAATGTAAGTGTGCCCCTCCGGCTGGTGGGAGGTATGTCAAGGTAAGTTTCTTGCCCTGAAAGTATTTCTAGAAATAGCGGAAAATTGTTGTCAGTCCTGTATAATTGTAGTGAAATGCAACTCAGGAGAAGAGTTGTAAAAATCTCAGGCGCTGAGAGGTAGTCTGAGAATGAGTCCCTCTCATTTTCTTTTCTGTTCTAGCACTAACTCAAATAGCCGTGGCCGCTTAAAAAGTACATGTGGAGAAAATGTGCCAGAGGGTGTGGGTATCTGTTGAGAACGTGAGCCAACTTGCTTACTCTCTGAAACTATATGGTGCTAGCAAAAGATGCAAGGAACAAATACAGAAATTCTGTGCAAAGACCTGAGATGCAGTACACTAAGAATAGGTATAACCTTAATTAAATACATACACAAACTGCAAAGTATCTCATGTTGAAAAAAAAACCCTGCTCAACTCTCACTTGATGTTATGATGATTAATTAAACATTTGATACAATGCTCGAGGTTTCTTAGATGGCACAATAGTTGTCTGAAGGGAGAGGAAAAATTAAGAAACAATATCCCAAAGCCCTGATTGAGAGAAAATCGTTGGAAATCTATTTTAAATATGTGGCAGAATAACACTAGTAAAACAGTTTGATAAAGGATATCCAGCATGAATTCAGGCAGAAGAGGTCATGCTGAACTAATCTGTTTGAGTTCTTTGAAGGTATTAGTGGTAAGAAAGATAAGGAACGTTTAGAGGATGTAGCATCCTTACATTTCAAAAAGAATTTGACAGGCTTTCACATCAGAGATAAATGCCTACGGAAAGAACTCTGGAGTAGGAGGTAAATGAAGATGTTGGTATAAAATTATTTGAAAGCAAGTAAATGGTAACTGTGAATTTCAGAGAAGTTGAATGACATTCATTTGGTCATTCTGTTTTATGAAACTTGAACAATAGGACTAAATATTACATTATTTCTTTTTAAAATGGTTGAAGAAAGAGAGCAGAAGTAACTTGGGGTTATTAAATCAATTGCTCAAAACTTGAGTTATTGGGATTAAGATTTGTCAGGAACCTATTTATGTTCACACTCAGATAATCTCCTGTTACATGGTCACACCACAATTGTTCACCTTATTTGCCTTCTTTAATGTATAAAGTGTTCAGTGTTCGCTTGGCTATTCAGTAATTTGCTTTACCTTCATTCAGCCTCAGGTTCTATTAATTATCACTTGACATGTGGTTTGAGGTAGATTATTTTTTTATTATTATTATTTTTTTTTTTTCTCTCTCTCATTTCCTCGTTGGCTTTTCCATGACAGTTTCCAATAGCACATGCTGTACTACAATGAAAGAATATAAGCTATGTCTTTCAGTGATGAGGAACTGAGGCCCTGAGCAATTACAGTCAAAGGTGTGTACTTATTTTGTATTATCAGTTTGAGGTGCTTAGAACATGACCTTTTATTGTACTTAATTTATATATTCAAAGCACGACTTCTATTTACTTAGGATGAAGCAGTGAGGATCACACAATTTGTGATGACTCCCTCTGAAAAACTTTAAATTTATTTAAATTTAAATTAGTCTAGTACAGCATTTGACTGCCTGAACCATCTAGCTGTGCTGTCCAGTCATGCATTAAAACTGAAGGAAAGGACTGTAAATTATAACTTTCTCAACAAAAAAGGAAGAAAATAATCTCACTGACTGCAGAATATACCCAGTATATAAGCCCAACCCATTCTTTGAAATAGGCATACTTCCCTTGTTAAAAACAGAAAAAAACCCAACCAAACAAAAAAAACCCCCAAAAAACCCCAAACAAACCTATTACAATTCATTGAACATCTTTTGGTGATAATTCCTAATTTTGAATGAGTTGCTTTGCAGTCTTGATAATAGCATTTGGATATCTCTTTCCTCTGTTTAGAGATGGGAAAGTTTTCCAAAGGCAAATGCAAATATGTTTCAGTATGTGGCAACATGCTGACACCTATAGAGCTGGAACTGTCACATCCCCTACACAGGCTTTTACTGAGACTAAGGAGGCAACTGACAGCAATTGCAATTCTACGCATAGATCAACACTGAGGACATAGGTATTTCTTGGATATTTCCTGACAGTTGGATGAAATACTGGTGATGTCCAGGAGTGTATAGAGTCTTCCAAGACCTATGTGGGACTATGTAATTAGTGTGCACAGACACAGACCACGTAAATATGATGTTTGGCTATGCCAGAGAACTGTTCTCTCCTGATATTAGGCAGGAGCAGTTCATAAGTGGGACAAGATACCTATTTCTGCTGCTGAATGAAATGCAGCACATCTTTTGTCTTTGCCTTGTGTCTAGTTTGTTCCATTACTGCTTCTGTCACTACTTTCTTCAAAAGTTTGTTTTCAACAGGTAGCAGATCTTACTCAAGACAGAATGTGAGATAATGTATTTGGTCTTTTCTGGTGTCTCTTGCTGATATATTTCTCCTTTCTAGTATCAATCCCTATCTTTATTAGAAATTACAAATAGTAGAGCTTATTTGAGTTACTGGTTGAAGTGTAAAGCTTCTATTACTACAGTTCTGAGTAATGTAACTTATGTAGTAGCATTCCCTTTAAAACAATTTTCAAGCTTCCTGTTTTCTTAAATTGAAGTTTGAAGAAAAAGTCTGTACGGATTGTTTAGAGGGATTATCATACTTAGATCTGACAAACATAAAAGGAACCATTTTGTTTCTTTCAGAGAGGTTTTTGTAGTATAGAACTTACTGAAGTTGAGTTTTTCGTGAAGCTACCTAGTTGTGTGGTATGGGAGCTTGGCATTGGTTTCCTTCTCCTTCACTTTCCTAGACATGTGTATGTGATACATGAGGGAATGTAAGAGGTTTTCTTCATCAGAATGGCCCAAGGGAAGCTTAAACAAGACAGGAAGGTAAAATTAGGAAAGACAGGAAGTACTGTTCTCTTTTCCCTGCCAGAAGGGGCAATAACTAGTGTGGAAGAATCACGATAAATTCCTCTTGGTGTCAGCGTAGTCCACTTGAGTAAGAAAGGCTTTCAAGTGATGAGGATGGAAGAACACCACTCTGCTCTAAGCACTTCAGAGTTTTCAGTGGTAATTTTGGTTCATACTCAAATGTAGCCAATAAAGAGTTGTGTAAAAATTTTCTCAAAAATCTTGATTTATTCATCCAGGTATCTTGTGGAGACATAAAAAAAAAAAGGTGAAAAGTACAGGATTTCTTTCTGGAAAATTCCCTTTTAAAGTAGCATTCTGTTAACAGTAGTAGGTACTAAAATCATTAAGGAGGGGTATTTCCTGACCATTTCTCCTGTCATTTTTTTTTAAATGTTCCTTGAATTTGATATGTATCATGCCTAATTTGTATCTAACAGTATAATCTGGCAGGGGGGGAAACACTTTTATGTTGTGAGGGTGACTGAGCACTGGCACAACAGAGAGGTTGTGGGGTCTCCCACCTTGGAGATACTCAAAAGACATGATCCTGGATAACCAGCTGTAGGTGACCCTGCTTGAGTTGAGGGTTCAGCCAGATGACCTTCAGGGGTCCTTGCCAACCTCAGGCTTTCTGTGATTCTGTGGAAAGTTATGAAAATCAGTTCAGCTACTGCTGATTTCTGAAATGGGATGTAACATTTCCTTCTGTTTCAAAAGATAATATGGTACAGTTTTTAAGTGTGTAGTATTAAAATCTGTAAAGTTTGAGCCATACACTCACCGCTGAGAATGAGCTTTTGTTGTGTATTGAGGAGAGAGGAAATGGTAACTGTTATTTTCACAAAGTCAATGACGCATTTTCTGGTTACTATTTCTCCTGTTACTCCTGTATAGTTTGCATAGATGGTTGCATGGTAATGTGATATAACAGCTTTCAGTTTCTACAATAAGAAATAGTGCTGTTTCTCATTTCCCAATAAAAACTATTGGATATTGCATCAATATCTGCTTCAAATCTGAAGTTCAAGCCTGGCTGGAGGAAAGCATTTTTAGCATTATGCTGGTTAAAAGCCATTCTGCATATCTCTGTTGAAATGTTGTACCTGTCTGTAGACTGTCTCCTTGGAGTGCAACATCTGGAAGAAAAAGATTCTCTTTCATATCTTTAAGTTGAATCTGGCTAAGTTGAACTCTGTTTTTAATGGAGGGCCTTTGGAACACATATAATAAAAATGGTATATTATATTGCTGTTATTTCATCAGCACAGGAGGAGCAGGAGATAAACATGTAAACTAAGTGGGGTTTTTTGTTGTTTTTCAGAAGCTTGATTTCATCTAATTGTTGGTTGTGATTAGCATTGGGTTTAGGAGTATAAATAAAGAGATCACTTTTTCAAGCTTCTGATATTAAGTCCTGGATACCAGTACCTTGACTATCCTTTAGTCATATCTTTTATTGTAAAATCTTTATCTGTCCAACTTAAATTCTGTTCTGTCTTTGCAATGACTTCTGTCATGAGAGAGGTTATTCCCTGTAAAATACTATTTTACTGCAATATGTAATGGGCTAAAGAGGGCATGATTTTTTGCACTTATGTGGTTTATGTAGCTCCCGGTTTATTTAATGCAGGAACTGAATTAGTAAGTAAACAAAGGATTCGAAAGCCATAAAACATTATTTTCTGAAAAAAAAAAAAAAGATTCTGTATAAAGCATACAAGTACTCAGAAATATGTTAGAATTATGACTGCTTATATATACTGAGTTGCCTTGCTTTGAGGCACATTTGCTATGAATTTTTCCCTTGGGCAACTCATGTGTAACATTCTTAAGATTACAAATTGGCAACAGAATGCACAGAGAGAGAATGTGCATTTATACAATAGACGTGAATCAAAGGTGTTGATTGTAGGTGTTTGAAAAAAGAAAAACAGATGTGGGATCACATTGTTGTGTGGAAGGATTAGCAACTTGAAAGCCTTGAATATGTTGTTGTTACTGAATCTACGAAATCTGTTGTGTTTACTTTTGGGGCTGCCTCAGGTGTGCAGAAAAACTCTTTGAAAGTTCAGTTGATAAAATTTAATCTTTAATTTCTCTCCATATTTGGTGTACATTATAATTATTGGACCTTCAGTCTTGCAAAACAGTCTCTAAAAAACATGTGACAGACATGCTTGGGTCCTAGAAGTTGAGTCATTAAGAGATCATCTTAAAGATTTGGACAGTTTGACCATTTGTTTTTTTACTTTTGAGTTCTGTGCTCCCATGTAAGGAAAGCTGGTATTTCTCTTAAGTTCTCATGATAAAATCTGTGAATGAAAATTGTCCCTCACATCACCATTTTGATGAGTCAGGCTTGACTGAAGCTTTTTTCCAATCAAAAGATAGTACTGTTAAATAAGTATTTGTGTTGTAATCATCCAGCTGGAGTTATTACAAGTCTATTTCAAGAACTAGTTGTGTAACAAATTTTAGGGTAGGAGTTTGGGGATTTGGTTTGGTTTGTTGGTTTTGTTTTTAACAAAATGGATAAAGCAGGGAAGGGGAAAGAAGGGAAGCAGAGAGGGGGAGAGGGAAGGAAAGGAAAAGAAAAGAAAGAAGTAGGGAGGGAGGGAAGGAGAGAGGAACTGGAACAATCAGAAGCCTTCAGCCGGTCACTGGTCTGCAGTTGCAGTTTTGGAATGCTTTCATACAGATCGTATTTAATTCACTCCTTCACACAGTTTCCGGATCTTAAAAAAATGATTTTTGCCTTACTAAAAAAGATGTATATATATAAAAAAAAATCATCTCCTTCCTTTGTCATTTTTCCTCAGTAAAAACAGGAAGATATCTTTGCAGATTTCAGACTGTACCTCTGTGCATTGACTCATGTGAAATGAATGTCACATCCTATATTCATTGTGGTTTGTTCTTCACAGTTTATTCAGGTTGTTAAAGTTCTGGAATTCGTTGCTAGTCCTCTGGTTCTTCATATTATCACAGGACAAAAGGAATGACCTCTATGGGTGATTTCATTTTATTGTTGTTTTCTACATGGGTTGATGATGGCAGCCCATGGGGCTGAGACACTAAAGCTTAAACAGTAGAGTTCTCTTCAAGGATGAAGCAGTAAAAAGTGAGGTGATTTTTTCTTTCTTTATAAATAAGGAAAGTGGTTAGACTTGATGAGTTTTAGCAATGAAATTGGTGAGCTGGAAAACTTCAGTCAGGTGAGAGGGCCTTCTTCTCTAGTCAATTTTTGGAGGCTGCTTGATGGAATCAGTCTGTTTAAATAGAAACTGAGAGTGTAGAAGAAAGATTTTATTGAGTATGTCATCTTTGTGTTATAAAAGAAACTCTTCTCGAAGTATAGAAGACTATTTGCCTCTAGGAAGTCTTCGGAAAATAAGAGGGTTTTTTAATTTTTAATAGAGAAAGTCTTTAGGAATATTAGAAGGGAAGCTGACTTTTTCATCAGTCCCAATTTTGATTTCAGAAAATTATTAGCTCAATAACTTCCTCAGGCAGGAAGCCAAATTATTTTGCTGTGTTTCAGGAAAGTGTAATTACAATATTTATTTCCAAATATGTTTGTTAGGAAAGGAATTTATTACTGTCCTTCAAAGAGAGAACCAAAACTAAGGTTGGTATGAACAGGTACAACTGTTAGTAACCCCATGCTTTAAAAACACTGAAGAGACAAAAAGCATGTTGACTAGACAATATTCTGTTGTCTTAAGTGTCATTTCATGGTACACATATAAATGGGAAAGACTGACCAGATAGAAAAGTCAACTAAAAAAAGCCACAAAGGTAATTTACTGGCCAATAGCACAATATTGTTCTTTTTCCATTGATAGAAAAGAAAACATTTAAAGGTGAAAATGGCCATCCTTCCTCACCTGATGAACTGTCTGTTGAAACCTTCATTTGTGTAGGACTCAGTCATATACCTTGGAGACAGAAAGGGAATCATAGACTGCTTTGGGTTGGAAGGGACCTTTAAAGATCCTCTAGTCCATCCCACCCCTTGCCATGGGCAGGGACACCTCCCACTAGACCAGGTTGCTAAAAGCCCCATCCAGCCTGGCCTTGAACACCTCCAGGGATGGGGCATCCTCAACTTCTCTGGACAACCTGTTCCAGTGCCTCAACACCCTCACAGGAAAGAATTTCTTCCTAATATCTTATCTAAATCTCCCCTTTTTCAGTTTAAAACCTTTGACCCTCATCATGTTGCTGTAGGCCTTGGTAAGAAGTTTCTCTATGTCTTTCTTATAAATCCTCTTTATATATTGAAGTGGAAACAAACAGTGGCTTTTGAGAGTGGTGGAACTGTCCTGGACATGAGTGGTTGCTAAAATCAGTGGATGTTGTCATTCACAAGTACAAAGCAAAACCACTATTCCAAACTTGCATGGCCGTGGTAGTCAACTGAATAAAAGTTGTAAGTGTGAATGAAGATAAGCCCCTGAATTGTCTGTATTTCACCTTTTTTTATTATTGCTTTAACTAAACTGAAGACTCTGGCTTGTAATTGCACACCAGTGCCCTAGCAAAGGCGCTGGTCAGCTTCCCCAAAAGATAACCTGTGTTTAGTTCCACGTCAGTGCAACCCATCATTATTTAAGCATTGAAGAGAAGTATGTTCAATACAACTTCCTTTTCAAAACTTTCACTTTTTGTTGGAAGTGTGTTAGGCAAGAACAGTGCTAGCATTTAAGTGAGGACACTTTTTGATTTATTCCAACCCGTATAAATATTTAAATGACTGAGTTTTATTTACATGCGAAACCTTTGTCAGCTGTTAAATATTGAGATGACTGCAATCAATGATTTCTTTTTCTGTAGTCGGGAAGAAAAGGTTTGTTGCAGTAATTTTCCATGCACAGGGTTGTTCACATGACCAAGGCCAGTGTTCCAAAAGTTGGGCAAAATTTACATAACTGCTTGCCTTGTCGCAGGGCTTATGTGGTGGGAATCAGTTTAATGTGTTTTATTTTAGGAGCAGTGATCTATTTTTATCAGGTTTTTCAAATGTATGGAGTTTATTGGCAAAAATGAGAAATATACCAGTAAGCCAGGAAACTCGAAAGTTTCCCTGCTGAGCTTAATATAAGAGCAGTTCTCACTCCACAGGGGCGCTTCATTTTCTGCTAGCTAATGTCCACATGGTGGGCTTTTTTTCATTTAGTAAAGAAGATATTTTTAAAATCTGCTCCAGAGCCCATTAACAATTGCAGGAAAGCATTTGAGCTCATGCTAGAAGTAAAACATTTACTTAAGTGCTTTCTTGAATCTGAGCCTTACGTGCTGACCCTGGAAATATAGATTCTAATTTTACACCTGCAGGAGCTAGTCTTGCAGGTTGAGGTTGCAATAATGTCTAAAAATAAGTTAATGTTATTATAAATAAGCCACATCTATTACAGGAATAAGGAGCAAAGACAGAGCTACTTTGGACCATCCACTGCAATATCCAGTAATCTTATATGAAAAGTCACTGCAAGGGTCTTAAAATTTAGTAGTCTCAGATTGTAATGTAGCATTTCTATGACACTTCTGGGGTTATGCACTGCCTGGGTAATTCTGTAATGCATGAATTATATGTCATTCACAGAGATATTTTTTTCCTGGTCAGTAAGAATTCACACAAAATATTATGTAATAGTATTTATTTTCCTGGGAAATTTATTTCATTGGAGTATCTTTTGAACCTGGAATTGGGATTTTATTTCTTAAATGCCTTTTAAACACCTTTAGTGTTACATAATAGCAATTTAAATTTTCATACCATTTGCTGCCTCGAGCCATACACTTAACTAGTCTTTACTTGAAATACTATTTCCTAATATTAAAGAAATTTTAATTTCTTTTAAATATTAAAAAAAAATCAGATATTTTCTATGTTTCTTTCTCTGTTTCACTAAAAAGGTTTCAGTGTGAGGACCATTTCCTTCCTGGTAAAAGAAAGCTGCAAGATGTAAAGTCCCTTCATATCTTCATGTAAGAAGTCTGTCACAGATCCCTTTTAGTTAGAATTATCTCAGCTTTTACTTGTAATTATAAAATATATATTTTTCAAACACAAATCTCGTTATTTTTTCTTTTACATACGATCTCATAAATTTCAGGAGCAAGGCGGTAATTAACTTGGAGGGGGTTAAAATTAGGTAATGGTGTTTTCAATAACACCTTTTCTAATTTGATCTTCTAATTCTATCATAAAAGATATTTCAGAAGCCAGTGGAAACACTGCTATGTGTGTTGATTTCCTAGTACATACGATCTACTTTTAAAGTAATGGAGTTAAAAATTTCATGCTTGAAATGTCTTCCAGTCCGTTGTGAAGCAGTTTCTCATCTCGTGACAGGCCACTCTATTGTCTGAAATCCCTTTGAGTTCCCAGTAATGGCAACAGACAATATTCGTGGTCTGTTAATCACTGAGATACCAATTCAGAATATAATTAGAAGCACTTTAATATACCCTTAAATCCCAGTAAAGTCAATTGAAAATAACTATGTGTTTAAATGCTTTGCTGCAACAAAGAGTAAAAGAATTGAGGCAGGCAGGCTGAATGCTTGTAAAGTTTCTCTGATCTGGACAAAGTATTGCAAAAGCAACTAAAATTCTTCCCCTCTCCATTTCCACTACGAGATTCAGCAATACAAACCTGAACTCAAAACATGTACTCCCCTTTGTTTCCTTATTAGTCTAGAACATTGTGGCTGGTTTCCTGGCTACCAGCTTGTGGTTTTGTTCTAATAAGTATATAGCACACCTCTTGGTGTCTTCTAACAAGGATAACTGATAACTTTTTTGGTGCAAGAAGTGGTCGAAGTGTTGCTGGTCCAAGCAAATTTTTCCCTTCAGTGATAATGCATCTGTACAGTCTGTCATCTTTCTGGACTCTTATGGGGCAGCACAGATGCACTAGCTAAGTCAACTGACCACAGCTTGCAGGGATAAAATCTGTGTAGGGGGTGTCTTACTTGGTTTTCAGTTTTGGAGAAATTTTAGTGCTTCAGCTGTGGCAGCTGACATGGTGACCTCATTTTTGTACATGTGTAAACATACGGTATCACCTCTTTTCTTTCTTTTGGTGGAAAGAGTGAAATAATGCACCAGCTAGTATATGATATAGGAAGATACTACACCAGGCTAGGATTCAGTGTTTCTTGAGTTATTTAGGTCTTGTTACCGAAGAAAATGGTGAAAGTAAACTTCCTTACCTATTATGTAGTGAGGAATTTCCATGATTTAAGAGTTTCAATATCCCAAACTGCAACCTACCACTGAATTATAAGCCTTTTAAACAGAATCCCTTGCATATGATTGATTGTACATCAAAATGGTGAATACCAACTGTCTTTTCTGAAGGAGAATGAAGTAGAAGACATTTGAGTGAAAAGATTTTGCCAGTGCTAAAATTGAGCTAGGATTCCTACTTTTCCCTCTCAGCTTTGAAGATAATGCTGAAAGAGTAATTATTTGCAATTTTGCCTTTTTGTTTTATGGGCCTTTGGTTGCAGTCTCTTTCTTGACCTCCAACAGGAAGCCATGAGTCCAGCAGCAGCTCACTTTGGAAAGTGTAGGGATGCCATTTCCCAAGTGGCTGGTATGATTTCCCACAGCAGCAGGGGTTAATTTGAGCTAATCTCTTTGATGCAATTTAAGACTATCTGATCTGGTCGAAATGCAGCACAAGTTAAACTTCTTTGTTTCCTGATCTCTTGCAAGTTGAGTGTCCTTGCAGTTCTCTACCTGAGTGCTTCAAATGTAGTGAATAAATATTAATGAAAACTTCTGATGAATTTAAATCATGGGATGTGTTTGATCATTAGATTATATCTTTGAAAAACTTCAATTAGAACAATGAGAAAGAATTCTGTGCTGAAACTTGATCCTAAATTTATGTATATTAGTTTTATTTCTTATTATGTTAGAAGGTCACTAGATTTCACAGAACATGTATTCTGCAGTAGACCTGTGTTTTTGTAAAGGATTTACTGAGAAGTGTCAACAAAGTTCCTTTCTGTTTAAATTAAAATTAGTTTTATTGCAATTGTTAACATTCAGCTGCAATTGCTTTTTAAAGAAAAAAATAACTGTGGTGAATTTATAACCATATTAAAAAGGTGGTCGATAAATTATAGAGTAAATGAAATCTGGCTCTTCACAAAGGAAATGAAAATGCTGACTTTGTGCCAATTCCTGCCATCTTTATTCACAGTGTCTTATACCTTATTCCACATTAAAGCTCTAGCTGAGAGACTTGGACCACTTGCCTAGAAAAGCAATTACCTTTATAAATGAAGATGACAGAATCTGTTCTTAAATAAACATGAATAATCCTTCCAACGGTTCAGAAAGCTGAATGTACAGGTGCCTGACACAACAGTTTGTTAAAAAAAAAAACCACCCTCTTTTCATTCACGATTTCAAAGGGTTGGATTAAGCTACAGTTATTTTCATATTTCTTGCTCTTTATTCCTAGATTTAATTCGTAGGTAAGTAATAGGTATTACAACAATTTAGGATGAACTTTCTAATTTTTGCATGAACAAATCAGTAAAATAGTCTTTTCAAATAAGATAATCCTTTGCAATTACTGTTGCAATTAAAGTTTCATGAAATCAGCAGGATTTTTTTGGATACTTTTCAGTGCAGACATTTTGTTCCAACCAAGAATATTATCCTTATTTGAAACAGTAAAAGCAAAAAGTACATAAACTCACAATAGGTTAAATTCTAGATGAAGTGGTACTTTCTGTGTATCCTGTTTATGGTTTGGCAAAATATGTCAAGACTTTCGTATCCTATTAATCAGGTTATTTTCATTGATTCATCTCTTGATTTAACTATTAATGAAGATTTTCCTATTATGGAGAGGAAGATCAAAGCAAAGCACTTCCAACTATATGATATTTTTTATTTCTGGTTTTCTTTTAAAGGAAAGAGAAAGATTAAATGACAAGGTTTAACCCCTCATATTTTTGTAATTCTGCACTATGCCCAAAAAGAAATGAACCAAATTTCCCAAAGTTTCACAAACTTTTGTATCTTTTGTCCATATCGTAATACATTAGCTTTAGGTAACAGGATTGTCTTGCCTGAATTCAGTTGGCCAAATTCATAATGGAGCAATTTCTAAAATAGAATAATATTAA
>JAOXJM010000012.1:82415598-82434885 GCA_026413425.1 Tringa solitaria
GGAGCAATTTCTAAAATAGAATAATATTAAATTATTGTTAACTGAACCTGTGGCTGACCCATACAGATCCCAACATTCTGCAAAAGGATTTCATGAATACGAGAAAGTCATGGCTAAGGTACAGCTTGTAATATAAAAAATCCAGTCATAATTTATTGTGTAGGTACAGATGTCCTACCATGGCTGGAAAATATCATTCCCCTATCTCATTAGAAACCATGTTGGGAAAGAGAAAGAGTTTTTCCATGTGTCTTAAGACTTTAACCTGTTTCCCTCAAAGCTCAAGATCTGCCAGGCACAAATTTGGAATTCACTGCTTGGCATTGGTTGCACTTTGGCTATACAGTCTGCACTGGGCACCTCTGCAAGGTTGGCAACGCCCAGTAAGACGACAGTCTCACAGACTAGTGGGCAACCTGCCATATATTGGGTTGATCCTGCTTGGATTATGAATAATCAGTCAGTTGTTACGAGCCTGGCCTTTTGTGAGCTCAGGATGACAGTCCAAGTCACAGAAGCAAGGCCAGAATGGGTGAGCTTACTGACACCAGGGCTAACAACTTTATGGAGTCCTGAATATCTAAATCTTAGAAGGATCTAAAACCATCTCTGTGGAACTACCCCTTCATTTTCTTTATGAACTCATGTGTTAGCTTCCTTAGCAGACTTTGAATTTCTAGGTAACCTGATACCTGATCTTTAAACACAGGAAAAAAATATGTGTAAGTATATGTGAAATTTTCAGTAATATCCATTTCTTCAGCATGAGATTCTTCCTTGGTACTGGAACTTTATGCTTCCCATCCCAACTTGCCTTGTCAACTGAATCCCACTTATGAGCCCCTTCTGTCCCATCCTGTTCTGTCTGCCCTTTATCCCTTTAGATGTAAAGGGGGATTACGTGGGGACCTCAACATCCTGTACAACAATCTGAAAACTCATAAAGTGTATGAAAATATTTTCATTAAAATCACAACTATAGTTGATAATCATTGAATGTGCTGCCCAACACTCCAGTCTGCAAGGACTCTGGGTGAACACCAGTAAATTAAGGAATCAGAAGAATGGAGACATCACAGTCAAATTTAGTTTTCAGCGGAAAAATTCCTGCCTTCTGGGTCAAGCTTACTTGTTTTCAGTCTTACATTAAGCTGTATGTCCGAAAGAATTAAAAAATATCCTAATGGTCCCCAAACATGAACCAGCCGGCTTGGGTAGATTCAAGTTACATAGATGAATGCAGAAGGCAGTGACCCAGTTACAAAGACCCATAGTGGTCTTTGTAAATACTGTACCGTCACATACTGCTTTTTCTTCTTTTATTTTACTGTTTCTGTACTAATTGAAAGGAAAAATGCATCCATTTATCCCCAACATCAGCTGTTACATTTTTTTTAAGCCATTGTATTTCACCAGAAAGTCCCTGAAGAGACAGTTCTCACCACAGTTCTTTGTCTGGGAGAGACTTCAATGCACAGAGGCCTCGAAAAACCGGAGCCTATTTCTGATCGTAAGAACAACTGAGACCTGAAACTTTCTCTCAGATAACTCCAAGGCCAGAACAGCAGTCCTGTACTTGGCCTAAAGCTGTCAGTTATGCCTGGGCTTTGGTGTCAGGGAACAGCAGGAGTAAGGCTGCTCTCCGAGGGTTAGCAAGCCAAGGGTGGCTGCAATACTGCACGTGCAGTGCCCTCACCCAGGGTGCAATCCCGTGGTGCTTGAACCCAGCAAGCAGAGTGGTGTTGCTTAACAGGTCCTACTGGCAGTTCGGACAGGACTAGGGACCAAGGTCTGAAGGCCCCAGCTGAGCTTAAATGGAGCCCCTGGACAGAGGGTGTGGGTGAAGACCCCAGGGCTGTTAAGCCTGGGTAGTGGCCTAAGGGCACTGGTGTCTGGAAGCCAATGAGCTTTTTAAAGACAACTCATTACCCATTGTCATTGCTCCCCTTATTCATCTTTGACTTCAGAGATAGCAATAAAGTCTGCTAGGAGCAGGAGAAAAAGATACTTTAAAAGCAACAACTCTTCAGCTCAGAAGAGGGAGATAGAGTTCCTTAAGCAAAGAACTTCTTGCCTGGGTTAGGGTGGACTGTTTCTAAAAGAGTGTAAACTAGGACTGTTTTTGAAAAAGCATATGTTGGGTAGTTTGTGTAAGGTGATCAGTCTGCCAAGCTGGCCTGGACACCCATTGAAATGGGTCTCATAACCTGAATATCACTGTGTTTTTACTGTGCCAGAGAATTATGAGAACATGTTGACCTGAAGCATCTTCCTTTGTGCCACTATCAAGGCAATTGAAACCGATTGTATCTAGCAGCCAAATCAAACTCTGAACTCCATCCCCAGCAGTAGCTACTGTAGCTGCTTTTAATCCTGAGAGCAAGTACATTGCAGAATGTGGATGCAGCCCACCAAAACCACAGAATGGGGGTCCAGGATCTGTCACTGTTGGCCAACATATGTACTGCGTGCTACGATAGAGCACGTTCTTTGTGACCCTTGTCTTGAGAGTCGTCTGCCAGGGCCTAGGTGGCCTCTATGTGCTGGAGCCTCTGCTGTAGCAGCTGCAGTCTCCAGCTGAGCATCTGTTGTTGACTCCACTGAGAAGGGACGTTGACAGAGCTGCCATTGAAGAGCTGCCCATGCAGAAATGTGCCTTGTAGTCCTATGCCTCTGGCCAGGAAAAAACCCAACTCAGTGCCCACCCCATTATCCGCACTTAGCTCTGGATTCTGCATGTCCCATTAGGCAATCTTTCTAGGCAGTCCATTAGGCGTCTCCTCAGAAAATATTCCCTATCAGAGGTTGTAATAAGCTGTTGTATCCTTGTCCCTGTTGAGAACTTGGCTCAATAGCCGAGGTACTCTGGGACCAGTCTTTCCCTTTCTGCCAACCATTCTCTTCAAATTAAAAACACTAATCAGACTGATGTTTTTCCTTCCTGACTGATTCTGTATTGCACAAGATGTAAAGTCTTTAAAGTCTTGTTTTTGCTAGAGAGGCCAAAAGCAGACTCTACAGGAGCTGGAGTCAAATTCTCCATCATCCCTCCCACCATGTAATCCAGTAAATATGATTTTGGCACTAGAAATAGAAGACCACAGGCTTGGTGCTGACCTGAAAGTGCAGGGTCTCAGGACGTGTCTGGCCCTGCCTTGGTGAGAGCTGGTTTTAGCAATGGCAAAAATTGCCTGGTGGCCACATGCCTGTGGCTCACCTGCTCTGAAAGCACCTGGGGCGGGAGATTGGCACCCCTACATAGTCACTGCCGGACAAACAGCCCCTCTGGAGTGATGGGGCTGGGGGAGGGAAGCGTGCAGCTCCCAAACTTTGCCTGGGAAGCAGGGTAGAGGTGGCAGGCTGTGGTAAGAAAATGTAAAATAGCCCAAGCAGATGCCAAGACAGAAGAAGAGACCCCTGCTGTGAACACTGTACTGCTCTCAGCAAATACCTCAGGATGCCCATAACTTGTGTATCTCTCCCCCCATTCATCTTGGGGAAAACTGAAACTGTCAATGTTAGGATGCAGAGGAACATTGAAAGGGTGAGCACAGCCCCAGAGGAAAGCAGTAGGTTTTCTTTAGACTTTAAGACTTGTAAAACAGTAAATGGACTAACAACATTTTGAGTGTAACTCCCTCACTATAGCGTGTCCAGCTGCAGCAGCTGGGGACATAGACAGTGTCATCCAGCTGAGATAGAGAAGGGCTGACACTGGAATAGATTTCTAATGCAACCTATTTTTCCTGTCAGGACCCCTCTCAACTGGATATAGATTAATTTTCATCCTGTTGATACTCCCCAATCCTCCCAGTTTTATCAAATCAAATATTGCAGCCTAGCTTTCAGATGCGGTATTTTTGCCTTAGCAATTTGGGCTCCTCTTTTTTGGATACATTAAGAGATTCAAAACTATCGTCAATATGCTGAATGGCAGCATCCAAGCTGTAGCTGGATGGTAACAAAAAATTCGACTACAGATTTTAAATAATATGGCAATCTGTTGGTTTGTAACAAAATAGATTTTAAATACACCACAAAATGGATCCAAAACTTCTAGTTTTTCTCATGGATAGCAAATGTGATCTGCCATCTATCTCTTCTCCTAGCTTTAGGCTACACAATAGGCTCAAATTTTTACTGTTTAAAGTTTGCCTGAGCATCTATTTAGAAGAACATTTGAGCTTTTTTAAATTGATGGAACTAGTTATTGTAGTCATTGCTGTCATAGCTATCATGAGATATCTCCTTCCTTCCTCTTACCTCTACGTCCTTTGTTTTCTTGAGGGTAAATTGCAGTGATGAGTAGCTGCAGATTCTCTAAATTAAAGCAGTTCCAGCAGGAATGCGATCTGTGTGCCAGCATTCCTCTAGCAGTTTGTTTCCTTTTCTCAAGATACAATTTCAAGTGACCTGTATCATTGGTTGGCTAGGGTGACATGACATATTATCTATTCAGGAGGAAACTGTGCTTCATTAAGTTAGCATCTTTGTTGACTATGAACTCCATTTACTATGTTAGTAATTATTTCCCAAGGGCTACTTCACCATTGCTTGGAATTTTTCCTGAATTAATCTGCTGAAAAAAGCTGCTCTAATTGCTTTAGCATTTCAACAGTCTATGCAATGGATCCACTTTAAAAGTTCATTCAAATTTATAATTATTACTACTTCAACCAGTGTTCTCTATTTTGTGCATTTACAATGAGGAAATGCCATTGGTACTGATAATAATGTTAACCCTTACAGCATGTTTGAACTGTAAGGTACTATATAGATGAAAAAATTTATTTATTAAAACACTTTAACTGAGGGTCATCTACTTGGGTGCAGTATTTTTCCTTGAATTAAAGTGTACCTGATAAATAGGGCATACCTTTTATATTTTAGTACGACAAAAATAGTTTACAATATTTCTGTAGATAATTTTCTTTAACTAATTTACTGTATTGTTTACTGTTTTCATTATAAAAAATTTAATTGGCTTCAATGGATTTCACTCCTTTTTGAGGTAGGATCAAAACTTGTGTAAGAGTAGTTTCTGCTCTTTCTTGCTGATGCGTTCTTCCAATTCCCATGTGAGCTCCTGAGGGCTCCACTTTGGCAGAATAGTCAGGTGGAAGAACAGTTGGTTCCAGCATTTAGTAATTTCTTGTTTGTTTGCTCATTTTTAGCAGCCAGATTAGTCACTGTAGATATTGACTGGAATTTGTTGCTAAGTTGACCTCTTCTCTGCCATCATGTAGGTCTCCTGTCTAAAAATCAGTCTTACAGTTGAGCTTTATAATAAGATATTTTTTTTTAGCATACAGTATGCCACTGTTGTGAAGTAAAATACCCATTGACCTTTTCAGTGTTGTAAATAGGGAATTTGTTGTACATAAAACCCTCCAAAGACAAAGGTAGGTTTATTGTGTGCTACAATAAGAACTATTTCAGTCAAGGAAAAAGAAATGAGAAATGTAAACCTTAGTGTTGCCAATTTGACCACGTAATGCAGGGATATGATAGTCAGCAGCGATATTGAACATAATGTTTTCTGTAATGTTAGATAATTTATTTCAACATGAAACAGATTTGTTCTGTTAATAATTACGAACAACTTTGCTCTCATCTTTGGTCCACATAACACTGAATGCTTGAAATTCTATCTACTTAAGCATATAAAAAAATTGGTCCTTCTGAGGACAAGAAAAATAAATTATGTTACCCTTCCATCCTGCCATTTCCAAGCAACAGTGTCTTCAAGTTATGTTTTCTCCATCCAAAAGCCAGTAAGATAAGCTTCACGGTTGTCCTAGCCTAATTCAGTTCCATTCTTTCATTTGTTTGTTTATTTTAATTGATTTCTTGACAATTTCAGCCGATATCATTAGGTGACTGTGTCCTGATGAGTCTAACTTATGCAAAAGATTTGGAGTGAGATTTATGAGTGGAAAATAATCATGCTGATTTAAGTCTACTGGTATTTTTCTTTAATTTTTGTTTTAATTTTCAAGTCTATCTTTACTGTAAAACAAAAATTTAGACTTTGTTTCTGTCTTTTTTTATTTATGTATAGTGTTGATCATTACTGTGAATGTTTTATGCATTAAACTTGGATCATCTCCAACACTTTGTAATATGCTGAATTTACATAAGGATAAAGGTTTATTCCATTAAGCTAATATAGTATGAGAACAACATTTTAATTTGTAGTATTTTTCCTGAAAGAAGTGAGAAAGGAAGCTGAATAACAATATCTTTGTAAGAAGTCTTTGTAGAAATAGAGTGAGATACAGAGTAAAATGTAAGAGGTCTAAGGGAAAGGTGGCTTGCTGTACGCTGTTCTTTTAAAAAGGTTTTGATTGGAGTAGGGAGTGGCTGCACTTCCAGGTGTTTCATCTTGTGCATATTTGGTGGGTGGGCAGGCATGATTTGTAAGGAGAATGCCTGTAATGTGAATGTAGGAGGAGTGACATGCTGAGAAGAGTGAGGAGGGAGACCCTGAAGAGCAGAAATACTTTGGTCTGAAAGGTTGTTTGGATTCTCTAAACACTGGCTTTCACACTCTTTTGCCATTGTAAGGGCAAAATATTTCACATGTAAGATCCCAGACAGAAGTTGTCTAAATTTTCAAAAAGCTTCATTCATGGATAGCATACTTTGCTCTTGGTACAGTCAAATCTTGAAAATGGTGCCTCATAGGCACAACTGCTGGATTTATTACTCAACACTTGAAGGACTTAGCTTTGTATTCTTGTTTTCAAATTTGAAATCAGACTGTTGTTAAATTACATAGTGAATTAGTGCTTAGCAGTCTCAAATATGAAGGGAGAGAGTAATTAACAAAAAAAAAGGGAAAGCTTATTACAATTGAGGTGTCTTAGTTTAAAAAAAAAATGTTGCCACTTGATTTATGTGCATGCGGGAACCTAACTTCATGCTGCATTCACTCTAAATGTATATACTTTAAGTCTCTACTTTTTTGTACTGATACTTGCTGAATTATTGCATGACAAAGGATGGAACACATACTATGTCTTTGCTAGACTTAAATGTCTTAGTAATGATTTCTACACTCAAAAATTAACTCAAATTTCACTTGACTGAAAAAATAAGACTGGAAAGTACCTTCTACAGATAAGTAGTAGGTAGTTTTGGGGAAACAAGTCGTAAAGAAAAATTTAAGCCATTTAAATGTTTTGATAAGTCCCAACAAGTGCTTACTGCATTTTAGCTTGTCTGCTGAGAGTTTTTTAAGTATTTTTCTGAATATCCATCATTACTGCAGGCTGCTACTACTGCAAATATTACTATTACTACTGCAAATCCACTAGTATCGTGCCAAATGAAGTACCTGGGGGTTTTAGCGGACATCAAGTTGACCATAAGCCAGCAATGTGCCCTTGTGGCAAAGGTGGCAAATGGTATCTGGGGCTGCACTGAGCAAAGCGTTGCCAGCGGGTCAAGGGAGGTGATCCTTCCCCTCTGCTCAGCACTGGTGAGGCTACACCTGACACATTGTTCTGGGCTCCCCAGTACAAGACAGACATGGACATACTGGAGAGAGTCCAGAGAAGGGCCACCAAGGCAATTAAAGAGCTGGAGCATATGAGGAGAGGTTCGGAGGGCTGGCATTGTTCAGCTTGGAGAAGAGAAGGCTCAAGGGGGAAACTCATCTATGTATATAAATACCTGAAGGCAGGGTACAAAGAAAAGGCAGGCAGGCTCTTCTCAGTGGTGCCCAGTGACAGGAACAGAGGCAATGGGCACAAACACAGGAGGCTCTGTCTGAACATCAGGAGACGCTTTTTCACTGTGAAGGTGACTGAGCACTGGCATAGGTTACCCAGAGAGGTTTTGGAGTTTCCCTCCTTGGAGATACTCAAAAGCCATTGGGACACAGTCCTGGACAAGTGGCTGTAGGCAGTCCTGCTTGAGCAGGAGCGTTGAACCAAATGACCTCCAGAGGTCACTTCCAGTCTCAACCATTCCAGTCTGAAGTCCTGTGAAAATGCCTGCCATGCACGGCTAGGGCCTGTATCTGGTCTATCAAGGCATGTTAACTACTTGCACTGGGAGAAACATTACTCCTTTTTTATGATTAGCATAATTTCGGCAGCTAACATTCTAGGCACATGAGCAAAATCATAAAACATATTGTGAACTAACAAACAGTCATGATCTGTCACGAGTTCCCGAAAGGAAAAAAACGCTGACTGATGAAACTATTTGAAGCCAGCGTTTCATGGGCCCACCTGTTCTGGCAGTGTCCTTTCACTGGAGGTAGAGAGTAATTTTCTTGTTACAAAGGGAATTACTATGAGACCTCAAAAGGTGTGTGGCGAGATACCATGCTGTCTCAAGATAGCTATTTTAGTCGCTTGACAGAGTGGTGTAATCAAAAGATTATGCAGTAACAGCAAGACTGTTGATGCATGTGCACTGCCACCACTTACTTTATGTTCTTGATAAACGATTGAGCAGGACAGCCTACGGGGCTGGTGTGCACAGTGCAGCAGGATGCCCGGATCTGGAGTTGTGGATTGAGGACAGAACTTCTGAGCTTTCATGCCTGCTGTTACACACTTCTTTTTGCAGGTGTGGCTGTTGCTTCTCTTTCTGCTTGTAAAATGGAATATTGTGTTGTAAGGATTAATTCTAAATTGACATTTAGAAAGAGTTTCAAAGAGTAGAGTTAATAGGACAGTGTTAAATCTAAGACATGAGAGAGCACAATCTATTTGTTTTTTATCTAACCGATCTAACTGGTGTCAGAGAGCCAAATTCCTTTTCTAATCTAGGAAGTGGAATCCTGGGAGGTGAAAAACCTCTGCAACTTGCATTTGAAGATTTCATTTAAAATCTATCTGACCATGATTTCTGAACCGTGGCATGATGAATTAAGTAAGGTAGCTGCATATGTGACTTGAGTTTCTGTTTTGAGTACTCAGCAGCTCTCACTAAAGTCAAGAGGAAATACGCAAAGTTTTTTGTTTGGGTTTTTTTTGTTTGTTTGTTTTAAATAAGATCACTTAAACAGCTGCTTCAAGTATGGATTTAAGAAGTTAACGTTGGTTATCTTGGCTTGTCAGAATATTAAACAATTTAAGAAGGTCTTTCATTATATAGGGAAGTCATAATGTGCCTTCTCTGAAGACTTCATCCATAAACTCTTGTAAGCAGGACTTAATATCAAATGAATAGAGTCTGCAGCTACAGCAAGTGTTTGAAAGGCAAAGAGTGGCATCAATAGGCATAATTCAAATTTCATTGAAATTAGTGGAAGAAAAATGTATATCTTTTTATTAAGTTCTGCGTTTTAGCTAGAGCTTTACAAGCACATATATGCATTGATTAATTTTAAAATGAAATATCTAGCAACAATGTTCAAGTACTTTTTAATGAATACAACATGCTTCTGAAAAGTCAGGTTTATAAATAAAGTATAGATGAAAAGAGGACTTCATTAGAACGATTAAATAGCTTTAGTATGTAGGGCTTGACTGTGATATCTATGCAGGGCTTGTGCAAATAACAAGAATCCCAGGGGTGGACTGTAACGCCACAAGAGACATCTTGTCTTCCTAGTCCATCAGCAGAAACCCCATGGATGCAGAAGCTGTCTGCTCAACGCCCGGGTCTCCTGTGACTACCAACATAACGCACACCAGGGTGAGCGTACTGCTGGGATTGCACAGAAAGTGCAGCCTTCTGTGCCGCTTCCCCAGCCCTTGCAGATGATGTGGGGAGAGGAGAAGCCTGCCTTTCTGACTGCCGGGCCCCCCCATTAACCTCCAGATTGTTTCCTTGCAGCTGTGCTGAAATGTATTCCATACACCAGCTGTCAGCCTAATGTAACTTGAAATGGGCTGCTGTAATAAACCATTATCAAAGCACTTGAGGAGAATGTGAGCTTTGACCTTATCTGGATAATTATCTAATAGAGTGCACAGAGTGATCCCTTTAATTGGTGTTGTCATCCTTTGCAGCCATAGTAGAATGTGCTGGCTTGGGCAGTTCCCATTCCTAGGATGTCCTCGTGCTTTTAATATCAACATCTCCGTTATAGTTCTGTAGCTTTTGCTGTAGATGAGAATCACACAGGATTGATAAATTAATTTATTGGGAGCATTCTAAAAATGCTGCTATTTAAATTGTTTGTTAAATTGACTGCAGTCAGTTCTTGCTGAGTACTGATCTTTTAGACCGTGTTATATAAGAAGTCTCTAAACAATATAACAACCTTAGGTGATGGTCAGCGGGCTGTCAAAATACAGGTCTGCTTGGTCAAGACAAGTTTTTCACCACTTCATGACCCACTGACACCATGTGAGGCAAGAGGCTTAGCTATTCTAGGACACAAATTTGCATATTTTGCTTATCACAAAAAACAATTTTTATTTTTTTTTGCAAAGTAGGGTTTAGCAGTACATCTGTAACAACTAAAACAAGTATAACAGTTTGGTGAATGTGGGCAAAGAATAAGACTCAAGCAATTTTTCACTGAGTTATTTTATTTAAGAGCAACTTTGTTTTTTCATGTGCAAAGAAGGATTTCATGAGGATCTATATAGAGATGGGAGGGGTGTGTACTTTTCTTCTCTTGTGTCTCTCAGCTGCTTTTCATTGGAAGTTTATGTAGTGGGAAAGAGAGTAGCACTCCTTCTTATGTAGCAAAATATGTTATCAGTTCCCATTACAGGAAGTCACAATTTTTGGACCATGAAAAAATTCTGCCGGTGTTCACGTGTTAGTCATATACTTAACTGTAATTTACGTGGAATGTAACTGGAACTTAATCATAAATCCAGTTTATCATCTCTGTAAGAACTATCTCATAATCTGTATTGCTGTCATGTTTCTGGTCCATATTGGTTCCTGAAAGGTCAGATTCTGGATGCAAGATTTGTGGTTTTAATATATGCTGTTTTCTGACAATACATTGGACATTGGAACATTCGAATATTGGCTAATTATGGTACTGAATTAATACTATTTCATTTTTTGCCTTACCTAGAAGCCCTGCTCTAGCCTGTATTCTTGGAATTTCATCCTCATATGTCAAAATCAGATGCCCAGAAAAAAACAGATCAATGTTCTCACTACGATGTTTATGATTTTTTTTTCATGCTCTAAGCAATTTTTTCTTCCACAATGCATTATGAAAATACTCCAATCATTCCTTTATGTTGCCAAATTTATGTCAACTTAAGTTACTTTTAGTTGCTTGCTATATTTTCCTAATGAATAATTTAATCCACTATATTAATACACTGAAATATTAGCAGTTTTCACTTGCACCCAATGAGAGAGAGATTTCAGATGTGAATAGCAACTCATATTTCAAACTCTGAGCAGAATGGAAACTGAATACACTGCAGATTTTAAAAAATGTTTGTTGATAAGAAAAGCCTTTGATTTTTTTTTTTTTTTGCATGCATATCAATCAAAGTACAATGCAAAGATTGTAATTGTTTCAATAAAATAACAATTTAAAATATAGTGAACAGAGCCATTGTGCCAATGCTGTAAAAATAAAGCAACTTGTATGAACAAGTACTGATGTAGGTCAATTCAGCTGCTCTCCATATTCATTGTGACAGCTATTGAAATAGATGGAGGCGGACTGGTTACTGATACACTATCCGGTATTTAGAGTTTTAGATGCTGTGGCATCAAAAGCAAGACCACTGGGAGTACTTAAAAAGATATTGGTGATGCAGAGGGTTGAAGTTCATCCTGAGAAAAGAGATAA
Organism: Tringa solitaria; assembly: GCA_026413425.1. Lineage (NCBI taxonomy): Eukaryota > Metazoa > Chordata > Aves > Charadriiformes > Scolopacidae > Tringa > Tringa solitaria. Next base: position 82,427,339 of record JAOXJM010000012.1, read on the forward strand.
TGATTATCATGGATTTTGGTGCTAAGACACAGTTGACAAGGCAGTAGGTACTAGATACTTACGTGAATATTTTTTTGTTATTATTGTTATGACACTTAATTTTTCTGTTCCCCAGTTCTGCACACTTCCCTACTTAATGGGATGCGTAAGAGAAATGCATAAAAAATGGTTAGATACTCAGATATTACCGTGACAGAGATCATTTAGCCCCACCTAAATCAAAATCCTAAATTTACTTGTTACATTGATTAGGCAATCAAGGATGAACATTGCCACGTTAGGTACTGGGAAGACATAAAGTAGTAAAGAGTTCCCATCCTATCCTAAGCAGTGTACTGGTCACACAGTAAAAGCATTTGTTGCATGAGGGGTGCACCAAATGAGTAATAGAAGAAATATTGTGGAAGTTTCATGATCTTATTTTGTTTGAGTGAGGAAGTAGTTGGATGGAAACAAACACCAAGAGGAACAGAGATGATGGCAGAAAGGAAAAAACCACAGGGTGGTAAAAGTGTGGGGTACAGCAAAGGAACAGGGAGTCAGGGCAGGTCTGGTTTGGCTAGTGCTGCACTTGCCATTTGGCTTGGTTTTTCATGCAATTTTCCCAGGAGAAAAAGAGGGGAGAGAGTTACAAGAACATTAGTGATTGTTACTGGACTATATTTTTATCTAATGGAAAATGTTCAATTTTTTTTACACAGCACTTACTCGGGAATAAATTCATTTGAGAAATGGACTCTTTTTTTTTTTTTTTTTGCACAGGCCACAATTTCAGGAGTATTAAATAATATATGCCTTTACCAGCAGAATTGGGATATTCTCAGAACTACTTCTTCTGTGGAAATAAATATTGTAGCTTAGAAACAGATACACAGGCCCCTGAAATTCGTGCAAATCTTCTCATTTCACATGGAGTCTGATGCCTAGGCAGAAAAATTTCACATCACTGCAGATTTGTATCTCCTTGATAAGTAATCCAGTATGGTTGAAAGGTTGCTTGGAAATGTTGTAAATAAAGGGCATGTAGAAAGACCTTTCAGCCAATGTTCTTAGTTAAAGGTGAGAAAAGGGTAGGTTTCATGATGACTGATTAAGTTTGGAGTTGCACTATGCCTGCAACTTAATAGCAGTTATCAGTAGTCAAGATGGATTGGGAGTAGTATATTCTATTAATATTGTTTTAAAAGATCATGTTCTTGACTGCAGCTCTTTCTTTATGACTGTTTTTTTCTGAGAATTGTCTTCATTTTTATGGAAGTGTGAAAAGTATTTCATACGTACTGTCATGTAACAAATGTGGGTTGCAGCTTTACTGTATTTCATGATCACAGCTGTAGCCCCAGCATGGGCAGCTGTGCTGATGGAGCTTGAAACTTTTGGTCAAGGCGCGAGTCCAATTCCATGGTGTGCATAAAGTGCTGGACCCCAAAAGCAAAACAAAACATGATTTTTTCTTTTGTACCAGCTATTAGTTATGCTGCCTTAATCTTGCAGCTTTTTGGATCTTCATGAGCCTTCTGTTGCAAGATAAAAGCAAGATGTAATTTGACATTGACTTGACTTTCAGATAAATCAATTTTTAGCAGCAAGTAGGTAAGATTTTTTTAAATGCACTTGAATAAAATTGGTGCTTTGTGCTAATTCTCATTAGAGGATTAAACTATAAGCATTTTATGAAGTTATTCTTTATAAAGTTATTTTTGTCAAGCTAGTTTTAATTGACAGAAGAAGAAAAATAGAGGAATTCAAAATAGAGGAAAGCGACACTATTCAGAAGCTTCCAACCAGGAAATTATTTGTCTACTTTGAATTTGAAAAACACAAGGACTCTACACAGAGAGCTTACTGGGCAAAGTGTGTTCAAAATTCTTTTTTTCTGGGCCCTCTAATAAAAAAATCACCTGAAACAACCTTCAATTTCTTGGGTCATTATTCTTTATAATATGAGGATTTTGAGTGTGAAGAGGACAGGAGTTATACACGCTTCTTCTGCTTTTTATTTCCTGCTTCGTCTGTGAAAACTGGCAGAATTTGCACTGCTGATCCTGGTTTATTCCATAAGAGGGTGAAAATCTACCTATGTGCAAAAGGGCAGTGAAGGGGCTATTGAAGAATAAACCAGCAAAAGCCTTGTGATTTAGAAATAACATTCTTCCTTTCCTTGAAAGAAGGCTGTTGTTTTTCATATATGTCCTGGTCAAAGGTAACCAGATATTTCATAGCATTATCTTTTCTGTTGTGTTGACTTGCATAAGCTGTTTTGATCTTCCCTTTTACCCTGCTGGGATAAAAATCATCTCGCTTCCATATCTGATTTTATGTCTATTCCCAGCGGTCCATGTACTGTCCTGGGAGGATGAAAAGGAAATGGCATCCTTTCTGAAAAAAGCAGTGTGACCTGGCTGGCCTCAAATGGCTAAGGGTAAGGGAACAGAGTAGCTCAGGATGGAGAATTGCAGTGGCCGAGTGATGAGGCCGAAACTAGAAAGCTCTGTGCTTCTTGTCAGGAGGAGAGAAAAGCAGCAATGCTGGAGCTAAAAAAGCAAATGGTGACGTTGGGAAAAGAGTCAGAAGGATACTGATTTACCAGGGAAGGGAAACAACTTCAAATACTTGAATGTTGAATTGGAATGGGTTGGTGTGTATTTATATTGCCACAAGGAAAACCTGAATTGTTTTATTCTAATAATAGTAGATGGTGGCCCCAGACAAATATTCTATTTAGCAGCAATGACCTCATGGAAAATACATGGTATACGTACAGGTATTAAAAACTGGGCCCAGTGAATGAGATAATTGTAAGCTAGTTGAAAAGTGATATCGAATGATAATGGCTATTATAATTAATAACTTGCTATTGGTTGCTGTCGAGTTATTTCCCATTTGAAGCATATGATATATCCCTTTTCCGCTTCGGTCACAGTGCTTCTTTTGTATTCAAGCTTAATATACTGTTAACAGGTCATATAAATCTATTGAATTAAAAGATATTGTGTACAACAATTTGTTTTAATTACAAAATATCACATGTTCTATTTAACTGTGGGTTTAATGAATGGCTATTTAATTAAGGGCTTTAAATCAGGTAATCAGTTTGCATCACTGGGCAACAAGTAATCAGTTTATAACATGCAGTTGAACAGTCAAAAGGAGCAATAGGCAAACCTTTCCCCCTAGTGTTTATTGGCTAATTAAATGATCTAGACTCTGGGGTACATATAAAACAGGGAATAGAAGGTGGGTAGGAAGGATGGCAGAGGAGGGTAGTTGACAGGGCTTGATGAAGTTGTGGAAATGTGGCAGAGGCTTGTTGTACATTTCAGTGTGTAAACTATAACAATTCACTGGGTACACTATACCACATTTGGAAACAGAATGTCTTATACCTTTGCCTATCTTCGGAAAATACATTACAACTCTAATAAGACATTAATGAGACATTAAAGGTATTTATTGTTGGCTATGATATGAAAGAACACATCAGCTAAGATTTTCTTTTTGTGGTAATATTAAAATCTTCCTTTTTTTTTTTTTTCTCTTTTTTTCTTCTGGTTTGTTTCTCTTTCTTGTGTTATCACATCTTAAATGATTTCTGGTTGAATGAAATTGACAACACGTTTCCATGAAAAACCTACTGTTTACATCAGTACCTTTCAGCACACATGCAATAATTGAGTAAACTCACATTCTAGGGGTGAGATTCACCTTCTAAAGGTGTAAAGTGAGGTAAAAAAAGCTTTTCTGTCTGCTTCATCATCCTACCCATTTGTGTTTATGATTATAAACAACTGTCTTTATATGATGTCTCTACTGTCATACGTTCAGATTTTGATTTAGTAGATTTTAAGGATAAAGGGGGCCATTCTAATAATCCATGATGTATTTTGTAGGCCATAAGATTTCAGCCAACAATCCTAGTATTTGTCTCCAAAGCTGTAGTTTATCTATTGAATCATTTTAGAAAGACAGTCAATCTAGAAATAGGAAGTGATGCATAATCCAGTAGAATGCTGGGAAGTTATTCTAATATTTTATTTCCTTTATTGTTAAAGGCTTATATCTTATTTCTCCATTTGTTTTGCTTTCCTTCAGCTCAGCCTCAGTGAACTGTCAAGTAAAGAGCTTTTTCTTCTCATGTAGACTCTATTTATATACCATAACTAAAGCACTTTATATTGTTTTTTCCAGGTAATAATATAAAATAGGTTGTTCCTAAAGGTTCCAACTCAGACGAGTTGTTTGGGAAGTGCCAGTGGTTTGTAAAAGGTATTCTAGTTCAGCTGAGAGACCAAACCCAAGCATGATCCTGAACAGAATATGGGGATGTTTCATGTATTTGGTTGTTAGCTTTACCATTAAGGCATTAGAATTCATTTAAAAAATTGAGATCTGGTACACACCACGTGCACATGAATCAATTCTTTTTTGTTGTTGTTTTGTTTTGTTTGTTTACATTATGACAAATACAGGTTTGGCATTTAGACTTCAGGCATAGATTTCTTCTCTCCCCCATCATAAAACAGCTAAGTTATCATGATGGTACGTACATGTGTGCAAGACACGCAAGACATACTACATTATAAATAACTGCAGTAGTATTGCGTGCATTAAAGTTCTTTTACTGTGCTCCTTTCTTCATGGCCAATGAATAAAGCATTTTTTCCCTTTTCTTTTCATTTTTCCAGGGCAGAGGAGGATATTGTTTTTCTGTGTAGGAGTTTGGAAGGGAGAATTAGAAGGGTTTGCTTTACTGTTCTAGGTAAAACTTGAAAATATGTATTTCTTCATATCAACCTAACAATGCATGCACAAAATACTGCATCTTTACAGTATGCTGACTGAAGAAATTGTTTTTCAACTTTTAAAGCTATTTTAGATTGGTTCATGTGTCTTGACTTTCTGCTCACGTTACAATTTCGATTTTAACACATTCAATGGCTATTTGAGTGAATTATATAAATAAGAAATGAAAATGAGTTGGAGTTTTGAGTTTTGGTAAATCGTGCTTAGACATAATTTAAAAACAACTGCAATTTTAATTCTGCTCAATAACAGCCTGACAGCATCTGTAGTAGAAAGAAATGTATCGGTGATCGTAACACCTTTCACTGTCTTACTGGACTAGCATTTTACAGTAAGGACTACCTATAGATGGCACCAAGAGTGAATATTACAGGAGCTGCTCAGGAAAAGTCATAGCTTTAGAATCCAGAATATTTATGATTGTATAGAAGCTGTAGTCAATGACTTTCTAAATATTTTTACAGTGTTACAGGATTTTTATTAATCCTTATTGGAAATAATTTAAATCCTTCATCTGACCTCAGCTGAATATAGAAATTGGAGACTAGATTCAGGAAATACTTGGTCTAAATGTCCTTAGGCTTAATTTTTGTCTTTCTAGTATGTTGGTCTTTTGACAGTTCTGGAGAGCATACCTTCTCCTGGCAGTGAGCAACAACATCTCAAGGCTCTCAACTCCTGTGTATGTAGCTGAAGAAGTTGCAGGGCTATAACATCGATCCAGATGTTCTTCCTTTCCCCCAGCTGCAACTTGATTCTCCTGGTACACTAGCAAAATCTTTCTGGGGGAAGACAAAGGGGTGCTGAGTTATGCCAGGGATGGTCCTGGCACTGTAATGTTTCTTAATGGCTTCCTTACTCCTGCTCTGTGCAATGAAGCGCTCTGAGATTTCCTGGGAAGCAGCATCACCCATTGATGCAGCATGGCCTCTGGTGTTTGTGATTAGTACATGCATCATACACTTTTGCTGTCATTTTGTCCAAATTCACTCCGCATCCCCAGTCATAAAGCTTGCAATGCCAACTGGAAGCGTCATAGCAATAATGCTATGTTACTTTCCATCTTTAACTCCAAATATAATAACCAAGAAAAAACTGCACAAAGGAGTCTATCCCAGTATTATTCACCTTCGTAAGTCAAAGTAACATAATTCACAGAACTTCTTAGTTTTTGCAGTTTCCTTAGTTCTTTACTATGACCTCAGTCTTTACTTTCATTCATAACATGAACAGAAAATATGATGCAAAACATGGAACATGGTGAATGGCCATTTGCCAAAGCCCAAGTATCTGGAGCTCATCTTCTCAGGCAAACAGATTTGTGTGTATGGATTGCACACTAGAGGTTCCAAAGAGCCTCTAAAATTAAAAAAAAAAAAAAAAAAAAAAAAGGACGACAGAACTGAGGTACAAATATTTAAATATATTTTGTGAATGGCATATTTTTGACATTGCATGTGAACTGTAGTTTTACTAAGCACTTCTCTTCTGGCAGCATTGATCCTGTGAGTACAGAGAAACTATTTTAATGTTTGTTTTTGAGAGACTGAGAGAGTGCTTGCGGTTGTTGAGGTCAGGCCATAAGAGGCAAAGGAGGGAAGAAAGTAAAGCTTCACGTTTTCAGGAAATATTGCCTTCAGAGTACATTTCTCTTGTGATGTTGGCATGAATACTGTTTTCGTCACACCGATTAGCTTACCTTTCTTATTGTGTATTTCATTATTTGACTTCAAGCAACAAAGTTTTCTATGCAAGAGATAGATATGCAAGGGGTTTTTGATTCTTTACCATCCTTCTATGAGAGACTGAGTCCCAAATAACTACCGTTGGGGGGTTAATACTCTAGGAAAGCTTTGTACCTTCATCAAACAGCAGATTTTCTGGTTTGCTAGTTTTAAGTTTTTAAAAGCATAAAATAACCTCCATAAAATAAGTTTAAAATGTGGTGCATGGCAGTGCCATTCTGGTTGATTGCTGGTACAAAACCTACAGTATCTAAGGCTATTACTGTGCTAAAGCCACATAACTTTCTCTTTAAAATTAAATATTTTGTCTCTGAACAGACATGGCCTGATGTGGCGTGTGTCATACTCTCATAGTACTATTCTTTGTGTCTCAGCCATTTTGAAAATAATAAATGTACCATGCCATAAGTATTTTGATAGCATTTAACAAAGTTGAAAACATAGTTTGCTACTTTAATTGTATTGTTGCCTTTATTTTTGTTAACTGACATTTACTAATTTAATTCCAAATGCCTTCTCACTGAAAGAACGAAAGTTATAATTGTTTCATTGTAACAGTAAGGGGATATGTAACTCTTCCTAGCCATGATGTCTAACTGTTGAACTGTACAGATACATGTGACCAGCACTAGTAATATCAACTGAAACACTGAAGCAACAGAACTGTATGTTAACCTTCTAGCATCTACAGTAGGCATTAGCACCGTGGGCATTTTGTGTTTGGAGAGTAAAGAATTATTCTGGATAACAGAGCAAAAGGTGAATTCTCCTCATCTCCTACATAACTTCTCTCACATTGCAACAATCTTCCATAAAGTACTATATACTGTATTGGTACTTTTCACATATTTAGTTATAATGTATATTTTATATATATATTTAGTTATTTAGTTGTCCCTGCCCATGGAAGGGGTGTTGGAACTCGAAGATCTTTAAGGTTGCTTCCAACCTGAACCATTCTATGATTCTATAAATTATAAAATAATGGTAGAATTGAAA
>JAOXJM010000012.1:82466783-82495944 GCA_026413425.1 Tringa solitaria
CATGGCAATATTCAGATCTAGTATCCTAATTAATTCAGAGATTCAAGGATAATTGCAAATTATGGAGTCTCTTTTTGGATATGATGCACTATTAGTCTACGTATGGACTGAGAAATCAGCCTCTCTTACAAGGCAAGGAAAATCAAAAGAGAAAATTTTTCATCAGAATAATTTCTGCAATGGAGGAAGAAGGCAGTGAAGGGACTAGATGTCTCTGATCTCCTAGACCATTCTGGACAAGTGAAAAACTAATGATTTATCATGTTGGCTCTCCATCTGTACATGATTCCTAGGATGACGTGTGTCTTCAAAACTCTGGGAGAATTATTGTAGAGATGTATGAATAGGGAACTGGAGAACTCCATGAATAAAATGCTGGAGAAGGCTTTAGATCTCTAAACATGTAGATAGACTGCACACAAAAATGTTGTGTGTTAGTAGTATCCACATATATTGGTGTGTACTGTCACCTGTGTAGCTATTACTAGCATCTTGGCATAATGCCCATCAGACCACAGATCAGACCGGAGAAGAAAGGGAGGATAGAAGTTGAGTATGTTGTCAAAGTCAAAAAAAGGTTTCTTAGTGGTTCAGTGTCTAGAAAATTTTTAGAAGTTTCACTTTTTGAAACCACATTGTTCCACTTGCTTAGCTTTTCATGTGTCTTTAAGCCATACAAATAATTTTCACATCATAATAAAGCCTCTTGCAGCTGCATCAGGACTGTGTTTTGCTCTTTTCAGAACAAAATTACCCTACAGATGTGTATTGGAAAACCAAGGTAAAAGGCATCCGTTCACATTACTGATACCTTAGGTTCACTGAGCATGCAAAGTAAGGCTCCAAAAACTACTACCGTAAATGGAATTACCCCTTTCTTTTCCAGTTAGGCGTAGTAAAGCTTTGTGCCTGGACACCTAAGAAGTAAACAAGAATTATAAACTCAGGCCAGCCTAACACTGAAAAGTCAGTGTCTGTTACTGAACTCCAGCTCTATTTCTCTCATTCTCCTTGGAGAAGATCCACCACCTCAGAGGTTTTGTTTTGCTCCCACATTGAGCTTTACAATTAATAACAGTAAGCCCTAAAGCAAGTAAAAGCTAGTAAGTTAAAAAGTCAATTTATCTCCTTAAATTGCTACTGAAGGAGGAGAAGCAAAGGTATGAGATGAGAAAGCTCTTAGTAGCTCTAATCCTGTCCTAACACTCCAAGGCTTTTACTTACACTTTTATTACTTTGGAGACTGAAGTAGTTTGCATGGGAGGCAGTAGAATAGCACAGCAATCATGGTGGGTGATAAACCATTGGGAGTGTTGGCAAGGGATGCAAAAACTAGTGAGAAGGAGAAGAAAAGAGTAAGCTAAAAGACTAAAGCTGAATACAAAACAGAGAGAAGAAAAAAATGGGATAAAAAAGGACCAGGCAATTTGTAACAGAAAAATGGAGATAATTTGAATAACTTTGGTGATTGTGCTGGAGAAGAAATAATACAATTCCCCTAGGAACAGAAGTCCAGGCAATTGGGCAGTGTGCCTTCAGAGAGCCTGGCTTGCCTGTAACACACAGAGGAACAGGGCAGTGTGCCTGGGGAGCTGAAACATGCAACTGAATGCAATTGTGACCTCATTTGTATCAGGGTCCTAAAAATAGAAAATGAAATAGGGTCTGATTTCTATAAAAATTGTTAAAGGCATGAAAGGGACTTCTTTGAAGTAATCTTACATGAAAAACGAAGGAATAGTTTGTTTTAAACACCATAATCAGCCAAACTAGTTCTTTACCCCTTAAATAATCCATGTGCCTAGTAGCCCAGATGCCATGCTAATCTCTTGTAAAGAAGCATGGGATTCCCGAAAGCCTCAGATCAGGTGAGGGAATGAGCTAGAGAAATATAGGTTCAGGCTGATAAAATACTAGCACTTAGATCAAGTCTAATGTGTCTTTATGTAAGCATGATGATGATCAAAGAGTTTGATAGCTACTAATCTCTAATCTGTAACACAAATTAGCATAAAGCCTTGGAAAAACTTCCAGAACTCATCAGTTCTAGGATCATGGAAAACCTAGGTTTAAAGAGACATCTGGAGATCTACTCCAAGCAGGTCTGTCTTCAATGTTAGACTTCCAAAATTTCCAAGAATGGAGATTCTACAACCTACCTGGGCAACCTGTTCTAGTTCTTAACCACCCTTGCTGTGTTGTTTGGGTTTGGGGTTTTTGTTTATTTGTTTGTGAGTTTTTTCCTTATATCCAGTCAGAATTTATCTCATTGCAACTTGTGACTGTTGCCTTTGTTCATTTGCTGCATGCTTCTGACAAGAGCCTGATGATGTCTTTACTACAATCCCCCATTAAGAAGTAAAAGTCTGCAATTAGGTCCTTCCTGTACCTTCTCCATGCTAAATAAACCAAATTCCTTCAGCTGCTTCTTGTACAACGTGTGCTTCAATCCTCTGTCTTTCTTGGTGGCACTCTGATGGTCTTGCTTCAAAGTCTTGTCATGTCTCTTGTCCTGGTGGACCCAAACCAGGCAGTATACTCAAGATGGCAGCTTCAGGAGTACCACATAAAAAGGAATAATTGCTTCCTTGTTCTGCTATCAGTTCTCTTGCTAGTGTAGTGAGATAAGTGGTTGGCCATCATCACCAGAGGAATGCACTGCTGAGTCACAGCTGGTTGTCCACCAGACCCCTAGGTCCCTTTCTAGAGGTGCTGTACTGTTACATAGGATTCCATCCTCTGTGCAGGACTTTTCATTTTTGCTTCTTGAACTTTATGACACTATCATTAGTTTCTCCAGCTTGTCAAGATTCGTCTGAATAGTAGTCCTGCCCTCCAGTGTATGAATTGCTTCCTTCAGGTTGGTGTTACCTGGAAACTGGCAATTACATATAGGTGCAGTCATACCTATTAATTATAAGTTGTTTGGGTTTTTTTAGTCTTATTTTTGACCTCCACTCAGATCCTCCAACAACATACCCACCACTGGTTTTTTGAATTTGCCACCTTTGAATCTGCTCATCTGATTATTGCCTTGTTGTGAGCTTTTTACCTCACCCGCATTGTTCTTCAGTAAAAGCGAAGAAGTGAAACAATTGGGTGAAAAAAGGTGAGAACAGTACAAGTGAAAATACAGTCCAACAACAGAGAAATTAGAGAAGCTGGAAGAGTTGAATGGTTCATTCTAAAGTGCAATTCTGAAGCTTCTGAACAACATCCAGTGTCAGATGGATAGGGGCATTGCTAAGTGATGTTTTTATTCTGTTTAAGAGCATCAAGAAATTCTGTTTTCCATCTAGATGCAGAATGGGCTGTCAGGTCTGGTTTGTGTCTGATGCTGTCCTTAAATTTCCACCAAGTTAAACTTCCCTAGATTTTGCCGTTTTCCTCAGGAAGTATGTGTTCTGACTTTACCTGCTCATGTGTGTCCGGAACAATAGGTTAAGAACAGTGTGTTTTGTGGTATGTGGAATTATGCATGATGCCATAGGATATGCATAGCAATGTACACATACTGCTTGTGACATTAATCAAGGTATATTTTTTTCTTGTTTAATAGGTTACGGCTAGATAAATCCAACGTTGTACATTTCTAAAGCCTACTTTTGGGATACTCCTATGAAAGATTTCAATCCAGGAGACGATTTGTTTGTTTGTGCAGCTGTAATCAGGCTTTCTCCATTCATCTCACCAGGGATTCCCAGCCTTACCTCAGTGCAGTTATTTGTCTGTATTGAAGATTCAAATGATCATCAGTGCACCAATTTGTATTTGTATAGCATATTTACAGTCAAAAGCTAAACAGTTTTCCTCTTTCAATATTATGACCTTAAGATTCTTGGGAATTCAATAAATCCACAAGGCTGTTCAAGCTAAATTTAGATAAATCCTTTTTTGCTATCAGCTGCTTTTTACTATGTCTACTGATTTTGCTGTGTCTTTTGCTCAGCATCAATACACATCTGTCTGTGAGAAGATTGAAGAATACCTTTAAGGTTGTAAAGGACAGAGATCAGCTCTGAATATGAGCCAATTTTTTTTAATCTGTTTTACCCCTCCCAACATTAAAATAGGTCAGTACAGACCATCCAGCAGATACAAAGCATAAAAATAACGAAATAGCCTCTTACTTGTTGTGCCCTGAGCTCGGGAGTTCATAACCTGTCCGAAGGCTGGGAAGATTTCCATCAGGCTTATTCAGTTTCTGGACCGCTGTGAAATCTATGACCTTACTCAAGTTTTATTTAACGCTTGAAGTTTTGATGTCTGCAGAGGGTAGACAAAATATAAATCTCATGTGCCCAATTGCCATCTATGAAATAATGAATATTTAAAAAAAAAACAACTCATGTGGACAAATGCCACTTCTAAACAGTTCCTCCCTTTCCGAGTTGCTTTCTTGAGTGATTCTCCTGGATTACTCTTTTGATTATTTCTAATCTTTTCATGGGCTTCCCACTCCCAAATCCATTCTGCTGCTAAGGACTGCCCGACTGGTCACTTCAGTTTTGCAGTGCCTTTCATGAACACCTGCTTTGGCATCATCACCCTTTGTAGCACAATCCATGAAGCTGCTCTTGACATGGCATTACTTAAATTAATCTTGATGTTTCAGTGTATTTTCTGCTGTTCTTCATTCTGCAGTTGTCTTGACAAGATTTGCATAATCAGTGGGTCAGAATTTGTTTTTAATTCTGATGTTGTGATTAGCTTGATTCAGATAAATAGTAGAACGTTGTGAAGAAACACAACATGGCATGAACTGGTGAAAATGATTGTAAACAGAGCAAATAAGACCAATGATGGAGTCAAGTTCAGTAGTTATTTTTATAAAATGTAAGCAAATACTATTTCTAGTTTCTGTCTTCTTGCACTGTGACAGCTGCTTGAAATGTAAACATATGGATTTATTCAAATATTAGTCACTCACAGCTTCCCGAACAAAGAGAAGGAAGGTTATTAATTTGTTCTTTGCCAGGGCTTCTTCATACAGAGGGATAGCAGTCTCTCCTGACTCTTACTTGAATTCCCAAGGCAAGCTGGTGGACCTGCACCTTTGTCATGAGGGAATACCTAACACAGTTGTTTGCTAAATTTAACATAGAGGATAATTCTTAGGTAATAATTGCTTGGCTCTGCCCCTTCATGTAGCCCAACCCTGACCTTCCATCACCTTCCTTCCACCCCTAACTTCTGATGGCACCTGACAGAAGACAGTTTAGTGAGAAATAGCAGGAATTAAATCAAGCTAGTAATGAAGTTACTGTTTATGTATTCTAGCTATTTTCATGCATTGGAAACCCAAGATTTTTTTTTTTCTTAAGTAATCCAGCACATCTCTGCTTCCTGCTTGAGGAGGAACATATGCAGGACTGTCCTTTTCCAGTCATCTTTGCAGGGCAGGACTTGAAATAATGTGGGAAGTGAAACTAGAAAACATTAATTTCTACATCTTAAGAAGGGCAGAGTTCCCTCAATAAGGGACCAATTATTGAGAGACAGAGAGGCTGCTTAAAATGATCATTTTAGGGCATTTGCTAGAGTAGCAATTTGTATAGTAGGACTGAAAGAGATTAGTGGAGGATGAGTCATGAAGTGTGCTAGGAAATGAAAGAAAGATGCAGTGCAGAAGAGAACAGAAAGGAGTAAGTAGGAAAGAAAGATAAATGACAGAGTCAAGAGTAGAAAAGTATATTTTGGAGACTGGAATCATAAGCAAAAATGTTCTGTAAACAAAGTAATCATGACATAAAGATGTTCCTTTGGAAAATGCAGAAGTGTCTGGGAGGTAGTCAACCAGAGTGATTAATTGAAGGAATACGAAGCATAGAAAATATGTAAGTAAGATATACAATCCAGATAGCAGAAGAAAAGGGAAAAAGCAAAATAATTTTTAAAGTATTTCAATAAAATACATTTGGGGGATTTCTATATTTAGTTGACTTAGGATAGCATGGACAAAAGGAAGCTGAAGAGAGGTTGTTTGCACACCTACTAGAGTAAAAGGATGCAATAAGCCACGCTTTTCTGTCTGGGAAAAGGCAAATGACAGCATGGACAATTGGGAACATTAGCTCCTGAGTCCTTGATTCTTACCTTCTGTTAGTAACATTACGCGGACAGCTGCATCTTCTCACTAGGCAGGTAAAAAAAGGTGCACTCTGCTAGGCCATGGAAAAGAACATGTCTGACTTGCCTCACCTGGGATGGTGGGAGGTGAAGCTGGCTAGATGAAAATGCTAAGCATCAAAATGTGTATTGATATCGTTGTCATGATAGAATCAAGTAACATAAACAATGGAACACAGTAGCTATTAAAGCTTTTGCTTTAATTTTGAAAATAAACTTAATGATCTGGTTTTGTTTGGTATTTTATACTATCAAACTTTCTCAGTGCTTACATGCTTTGGTATAAGCATGCCATCATGGCAAATGCTATACCACTTTGATTTTACGTTCAAAACTTTAGTAATATTTCGGCTACAATCCTTTCTGCAGTAAGGGTATTTTATGCAAACAAGGCCAGAATTTGAATAATAACTCTTGGAAAGTTGAACAACAGTCTCTCCAGCTTTTCAGACAATTGATTCTCCTAGGTGAGGAACAAATGCTTTCTGTGAAGTAGGCATATCTGAAACAAGTGATTATTATTATGTGATTTTTAATAGACCTATCTACAAACAACAATGAAAAAGACATTTCTGAGTACTACAAAAACGTGCAGAGAATATTATTAACTATGATTACTACTGCACTATTAACATTCAGTGAGCAGTGATGTTTTGTGCTTTACATCAGTCTGACTCTTGGTGGTATTCTTGTACTCTGGATAGTCTTGTTTGGAATAATGAATATAGAATTAAGTAGGCCTTGTTAAATAGTCCCCACTGAAGTATGCACTGGCCATTTTGTGCTGTACTTAATCTGCTTGGACTTTCTCCCTTACTCGTAGCACAGGACGAAGTTATTCCGTGCAAGTAACAACAGAAACAAAGGGGAATTGTCCAGCTGAATTGGGTACAACAACCACCAGAATTCTTCTACTTTACCTATGGTTTACCTTATTTCAGAAATTTGAAGTTTAATGCCTTCATTTGTCTCTGGCTTCTTGGTCAGAGGTTTTAGGTAGCAGATAGGAAGGAGACTTTTGAAGTCTTCTCTCTACTTCTGCCATTTCTTCATTTCTCTCAAATACTGAGTTCTTCAATTGCATTTGGTGGACATAAGTCATGACCCAAGTCATTTCCAGTACTGTTTTTCTGCTAGGCAAGACATTGCTGGGGAGTTGTTCAAGGGACTCACTTCCATTCCTTTGCATTATGGGGAGGTCTCCCAAAGTGGGAGAAAGAGATAATGGGTGCATTTGTGTGGACACAGGAATAATTTAAGAAGTGGCATCTCAAAATATTTCTCCTTCAGCCTTCAACAAACCTAAAGAAAAGGGCGAGAGAGCTTTTCTATTTACTTGTGAAAATGAGTTAATGTAACTGACCAAAATGAAAGGGCAGCAACATTTGGCAAACTTACAACAAACATAATTCTCTAAAATTTGTTTCAGTTTTGTAGTTGATAAAACTACTGCTACCATATCTGGGAAATGTAGGTCTTTAAGGAATAGTGGGGATTTTACTTCTATTGGCTTTGCTGCTTTTTTTTTTCCTTTTAATTAAATAATCTCTTGTGTATAAAAACAAAAACTCTTTAGAAGTACATTTATAAGCTCTGTGGATAAATCTTATCTGGTGGGGCTGGTTTGGCTTCACTGACAGAACAAAAGGAAATACATTCGATTAAAGGTAGGATTTTAAACATGGCTTTTGTCCAAAGCTACTTGAGTTTTCCTTCTGCACATCATTAAATGCAGAAATTAAACTATGTTCAGTCCATAACAACACACCTTCAATTTACTTACTTCACTGGTGTGTACTGTGATGGTTGTCTTCTTGAGTACAAAAGCTTTTGTCACCGCATGATCGTCTGTAGAACTTATTTTCTTTTTTCAGTAACACAAATTGTTCTCATTTGTGACCACATGTGTATGTTGCTAAGAGGTCTACATGAATTATGAATTATTTTGGCTTAGTCCTAAGTTGTTTAATGTTTTTGGAAGTTCCGTTCCTGATAGACCAGCTCATTCTACTACATGTATCATTAGAGTGACTGAAGGAACGAGTAGGTATTACCACAAAAATTTGGACTGTGAATGTATTTAAAAAGGAAAAAAAGAAAAGCTTTCCTATAAGATATTATACTAACAGTTCTTGCACAAGTTACAGTTTTATGTACTGAAATTCCTTCTTAATCTCAAGAGAAGTCCAAACAAATGTTTTCATTTATTTTTTTTCAGGAACTGCAGTTTGAGAGACTGACTCGAGAACTTGAGGCTGAACGTCAGATTGTAGCTAGCCAGCTGGAGAGATGTAAGCTTGGATCAGAAACTGGAAGCATGAGCAGCATTAGGTAATGTATGAATTGGTAATTTCTTTGTAATGTAATGCATTTTGTCGCTGTTATGTATTACCACTGAGAAGAAGACTGATGATCATCTTGTTAAAAGAAAAAAATAAAAATATATATGTATAACAGAAAGCATGAGATTTTAGTAGAGCTTGAAATTTTCTTTTTAAAAAGCAGATCAAAATGCAAATTTTCAAGAAGAGGCTTAGTTTTATGCAGTTTGGTATTGGGTTTGTCCAGTAACAAAATAGTAGTCACATACGGAATTCATTGATTTGCTGTAGTCTGAAAGGACTAACAGCAAAACTCCTGTCTCCACTACCAATACAGCTGCAATTTTCAGCCAGAGCTTTTTAGCTTCTTATTTGCAGAGATGTACTGATAAGTTTTGTGAACATGTTTTATCATAATTTCATCATTCAAGGTATTTAAAGTGTTAGAGATAATTATTTAAAGCTGCTGCCCTGATGTGAAAATGCAGTGATAACATATAAGTCACTCTCTTTTTTAAACATTGTATTTCTTCAGTTTAAGAAATTGTTCTGATACATTGTTTGGGTGTAGCAATGAAATACTGTTGTCCAGAAAGTAACATTGAAAGCTTACAGTTAGATAGCTGTCCTTAGACTTGGCAAGTGATTTTAAAAGGGAATTGGTAACAATCTAATATTGTTTGTGTTGTGTCATTGTTTTTCCCATACATTATAAGTGAACTTTAATTTTATGTTTTTCTTAAAAGTTCTGAATCATTATGGGAGTGGGTAGGACTAACACAAATATTAAGTGAACTCAAATATTAGTCTGCTGTGCTGACTTTCTGGTGCTCATTCAGATTTGGGAATATTCTTTTCACATAATATAGTAAGACAAAGAATTATATAGTGGAATAATATGTGTTAAGAAAAAAGGTGCCTAACTTATAGTATTTTGGAGTCTGTGGGGGCAGAAGAGTCTTGATTAAAAATACTTTTTTTTTCCATACATGTGACCCTCTGTGAAGCTAAGCTTTTTTAAACTTATTCACCTTGTTTTAGAGGAAGTAATTTTGTGTCAAATAGTAAATGGCTTAAAAATCAGTTTCTTACTGATACAGGGTAATTTGAAGATTTTTTTCATCTTTATTTTATTCAGCTACTGAATAATTAATTAATTGTTTTAATCATGGTTTTCTGGCGGAACACAAACTAAAATCAGAACTTATAGCTGTTATTACTAAACTTTTATTGGTAAAGAGCTTTTTAAAACAATCTTTAAATCAATTGCATTTATTTTAAATACTGTCAGTATTCAAAGTGAAATCCTACCTTTACATCTCCAGTAATGTCACTGTTGTCTGATGACACTGAAGTTTATTATTCAGATGCTTTTCCTTATCGAGGAATAATCAAATTGGACTGATTGTAATCAGCATATTTTAATATTGGGAAGTTGGGGGGGGGGGTGCCAATTTAAAATAATTTTAAAAGGAATTTTTTCTTGTTAATATTTGTTACCTATGTCTGTTAGTACTCAAGTATCTAAAACTAGTACATGGAACAGCTATCCATATTTGCAAGTTTAGTCAGGCTGAAACAGCTTACAGTGGTGTTTTCTGCCATACCTTGGTCTAACATCTTAAAACAACTGCAGATATACCTAACAAGTACTTACAGTGCCTTTCATTTTGGAGATACCAGGAGAATTGTTCTCTGGTTTACCTCCTTTGGATAGTAGATTCGTGAAGTCGTCTTCTTTGTCTGAAGATTGTGCCCTTGGAACCAGCTTTTTAGGAACATGCCAAAGAGCTGTTATTTCTGGCTTCAATTTTGCTTTCTGTACTCCTCTTGCATGTTTGACTCTTGGCTCAGAAGGAACTGTGTATCCAGCTGTACCATGAAGCTCCATGTGGCTCAGTTTTCAGTCCTTACAGACTTCATATATAACCTTTTCTTGTCACAGAAACTGAGATCCAGAGAGTAGCGTGAGGTGAATTTGCACAGCACAGCGCCACTCTGCACAGAATTATGCAGCCGAGATCCACGACAGGAATCACTGCATCTTACACTGGTATAGCTCCATAGCTGCTAGCCTGGTGAGAGGCAGGTCTAAGTAGCCAGGAAAAAATGTGGCATTTGTAGTTTCTGTGGTACAAAGTGATACCTCTGTACTGTAGTTTGCCTGTAGATGTGCCAGTTTGTTCAGATTAGCCAGAACTGACTGTCTGTCCAAAGCTCTGATTGCGACAAGTCTTGGGCAACTGATGGGATATAAATGCTCAGTTCTTCCACAGAACCTTTTGCTAACCTTGCAGGAATCGATTTTGGGCTTACGAGGAAATACCACAGCTTTAGTAGTGTTCATCATTTCTGTGCTGGCCTATCAGCTAGGCCCCATCAAAATAACCAAAGTAAATATTCTTTGTCATATCCTTGATCGCTAATCATGTTTTAGAGGAGTAGGGAACTATATTCACTCAGAATTGTACCAAAAGGACTTGAGTGCCTTCTCTTCAGGAACAGGTTCTTGGCTGTGAATCAAAAGTGGAATGAGTGGCTTCTGATAAAACTGAATGAAATGCTTAGACAATGAAGCAGGAGGAAACTTAGGGAACTCTTCCATGCCATGGTGTTTCCATGTTGGCAAGCTCTGAGTGGTTCATTACTCAGCCTGCTGAGTATTAAAATTTCATCACGCATGCTATAAGGAGCCTAGTCGTGTTCTGCACTGCTCCATCCATCTGGCTGAGCTGCTTATTGCTTCTGGGCCAGATCCATCAGTCTGTCACTCCTGTCTGTACAGAGGGCAGTTAGATGCCTGCATAACTTCGAGGTGTTCATTCTCTGATAATTTTAAGCAGGAATTAATGTGTTTCAAATTTATGAGTTTCCCATGACTCATCGTGTAATTCCTCAAAACAGAAGCTGATGAAAGTGAGTGGTCGTGTTTTGTGGTTTTTTTTTTGTTTGTTTGTTTTTTTCCCTTCCAGAGATAAAAACAAAATCTCCAAGGCATTTTGAAGACTCAGCTACATGTTTTCTTTTGAAATAATTCAGACAAAATAGTGCCATAGAATAGAAAGGCTGAACAGGCAAGAAAACAGATTGCATGCATGGTCGTGTAAGATATATGGAAGCTGTGTCTTTACACAAACAAATATCCTTTAGACTTCATTGAAGAATTGTACTTACTTGTTAGTAAATCCTTAAAACTTTAAAATAAGTTTCTGTTTCACATTCTTTATCACTGTTTTATGTAAGCAACCTATGTTTGTTTACTTATTTTTTGATGGAGCCTTACTTTGTGAACTCGGGAATGTAGCTCAAGCATAGCCTACTCTTCTTTGAACATTTATAGTTTGCAAGTGGGTGAGGAAGTAGAAGTTTTCTCAACTGAATTTCAACCCCCCACTGAAATTAGTAGAAGAGATTTGCCATTTGCAAATTTTCTTGAAAAGTTTCCTGAAAAGAATGGTATTTGTGTATGAATGTCCTAAGTAACATGCTAAAGTTTCTGTAATATCGGTAGCAAAAATATCATCTAATTTACTAGATCACATGGAAAGCTTACCTGCTTTGTATATGTTTTCTTCCATGTAGTTCTCTGTCTTTGAGATGCACATGTTATTCAGATTTTATTACTGGGGAAACTGATTTTATCCTTACGAGGATGCAATTTTTTCAAGTTTCCTGAAAAAACGTCCAGCAAGTCTAACTGATAAACCCATAAGATCCTTCATTTCAAGAACATTCAAGAAAGAGATGAAATGACACAGGGAGACAATTTCTCCCGTGTTGGTCAAATAAATAAATTGCAGTTACAAGGTTTTCCTGTACAGCTGTGGGTGTTAGATCCAATTTAGGCTACTTACTGTAGAAGTATATGTAATATTGTAGATATTTACTATTAGGTGTTGAAAAATCCAGTAGTCAGTAGAGGTGAGGCTGAACCTGTACAGGCTGGAGGAATGTGCTGAGTGGACCTTTATGAAGTTGAAATTTATAAACGAAAGCAAATGCAAATTCCTGCATATGGGATGGAATAGCCCCATATGACAATACAGCCAGGGCCTGTCTAGATAGAACTGGAGATACTGAAAACATGACTGTTCAAGGCTCTAAACAACTTTGAGCTGGGGTTAGACTAGATGACATCTGGGGTTCCTTTCCACCTAAGTTTTTACTATGCTTTTTATTATCATTTCCATATAAATACTAGGAAATAGTTATATTATAATTCTATGTATTTTTTTGGCATCAAATTCTTCAGGTATTTCAGACAAAACATTCTCTAATCTGAACTAATGAAAGTGTGGTTTGCTTTTGCCAGTGAACGTGGGTATTAAAAAAGCAAAGTTGAAAAATGTATTTTTAGTATGGACTCTGAGCCAGAAGAAAAAGATGTTTCTATCATGTTATGAGAGCAGAACAGTTGTTTGTGTGCGAAGAGTTTGGTCAACAGTCACGTTTAGAAAATATTGCAACTTTCAACTAAAATTTATACACCATCATTATTGGAAAACTCCTTTGCCTGCATTGTGCTTTTTTGTCAACTCAGCACGTTATCAGTTAAATGTATTAAAGTTTTTAACATTGCTTTGGTTACAGCGATGTCTCCAAGGGCTTCTGGGAAGCTTCTAAATTTCTTTAAAAAATGAAAAAAGCCCTTTTATCAAATATAAAATAGAAAGTTTTAAGAAGAAAAAAAAAAGCACAGCAGTTATTTCAGAGCAGAAATAAAACGGATCAATATTTTATAATTACTTACGAAAATGCAAAGTGTAATTTTTGTATTTGCTTTTTTAAACTTAAACCAGCAGCATGATATTAATAGTTACGATGTTCAAGAAATGTAGTCAGATTTTTAAAAGTTATATTCTTTAAGATGATTGGCATATCACCAGTGGACAGAAAAGATTTTGACTAAACTACAGCAAATGCTGTAGCTCAGAACATCATCTTGTTCTGGAATGTGTGTTTGCTCAGTAGTTCAGAAGCTGAATAAGCCTAAAATTTTGTCACACACTGTTGCTCATCTTCATTGTGGATTATGAGAAGCTTAACAATTCATGCTTGGGTGAACTTTTGTCAACTGAATTAATCAAAAAGTTTATCTGAAGTAAAACAAGAAATGGCAATAAAAGTAGGCAGGTTTTTGAAAATGTGAGTTTCTGAAACACTCCTCACAAATAAGCTTGAATAATTAGCTGTGGTAAGACAGCATTTTGTGGGGGCTTTTGTTGTTTTTTCCCCATTATGTCACAATGATTTTATGTTGCTATAATTGACCAGATCAGGTGGAACCCTTTAGAAAGAAGCAGAGATTGCTCTACTCCTGAATAGCAACTAAACTTAGTCAAGAAGGGAAGATGTCAGAAAATTCAGGGTACAGCAGGCAAAGGAATTACAATCACAAGCAGGAAACCTCCAGTTTGTGTACAGACCAGCAAGGTATATGGGGGAGCAGCCAGCCAAACCTCAGAGTAATGGAATGAAATTTCTAAGGACCAAGTAAGACTGCCTAGACTTGCATCAACTCAAAACATTCTTCATTCAGTTGGCTAAGGCTGAGTGACAAAGCAAGGACCCAGCTGTGAAGACACATGGGCTAAAAAAAGAGGGGGCTATATATGGGCAGTCTTTACTGCGTCTTATTTGATGGCAGTTCCAGTAAAAAAGCCCTTAACAAGTACAAAACTGACATTGGGTCTTGAGTAGGAAAACTAAAATGAAAGGGTGGGCCATACTTACAAAGGTGTTTTGGGGTAATGCAAATCTATCTATGTTGATGAGGAATTTTTATCAAGACTAACCGTGGTACTATCTGATACATTTCCAGATCTTGTATAAAGCTTATCATGCATTACTGGGTTTGTGGTAAAACAGAATATCCTGGTAAAAACATCCTGTAGGTTTCAAGGTAGTAGAAGGAAAAAACCCACCATTCTTGACTAAGAAGCCACTTTTCTTGTTGCATAATTGTGCATCTTTGGTTATAATGCTGCTAAGCCAGCATGAGAATGAAATGAGCTGAAAGAAAACATTCAATTAGATCAAAATGGTGGGAAAATGTACAAGTGTCTGTTATACCACGATGTTTTCTTTGAAGTCTTTGCATTATTTGAGTTCTTTGCTATCTGTAAAAGGCATAAATTAAAAAAAAAAGCCTGAAAAACTCACCCCAGACAAACAACAAAGAAACCCCAACAAAACAAAAGCAGATAGTTTCTTAGAAAAAAGTTGAAGAGATGGTATTTTTGTTACATTCATAAGGACTTCATTTGGATAATCTTAGAAGAAAAGAAACTGAAGCAGCCTTTGTCAAACCACAACTAAAAATGAACAATGTGGTTTGAATGCTTGGCCACTTTATTAAAGTGGGTCTTTTTCCCATGTCAGTTTTCAGTTTATAGCTTAGCTAAGTCATTTAGGGATTCTCCTCCCCCATACCATTCATCTTCTCCAACAACTTACTAACCCACCGTGAAAATCGTTGGTGACTTTCTAGGTGTTGGATGATGATCACTCTGCTAATGTGTGTCTGCTACGTAATAGATGGAACCCGGCACTTCTGAAAATCAGAGAACTAATTCAATGCCTATAGCATTTTGACAATTCTGAAATCTTTGCTTAGAAATATGAATTTTGTGAAATACATAATTGTCAGTAAGCTGAATGTACAGATTCTGCTTGTTGTGACAGCTATTACAATATACCAAGCCTAATTTCCTACACCAGTTTGACATCAATAGTTGATGTTGCTGGCTTCGTGTATACTACCAAATGTAAGAGCGTTTAGGTCAGAAAATGTGCTTTAGAAGTAAGAGAAAGTGGTCAGGGAAATGCTGATGTTATTATTTTCAATAATCCTGTTTCACCTTACACTTGCTCTCTCTTGATCTTTTGGCTATGAGATGTAGAGATCCGAAAGGTGCTGGATTCTGTATCCTGTTAGACTTTTCAATAAGACAGTTTGAGACCACTACCAAAAAAGGAAGATTTGAAGAAAATGTTCATTATAGGAAATAGGTTTTGGTTGGAACAGGTGGTGCAATTCATATTAATAATACTAGTTAACTATGTTGTATAGGTTGACAGTTTATTGGATTAAAACATCAGACTTGTGATCTGATCATTCAGAGCTACCTGATACAAGACTGTTTGAAACTGTCTGTACACGGTGTTTGAAATTCTAGTGTTTAGGGAAACAGTTAAAAAAGAGAAGTTGTTGGTACAGAAGCAAGATAATAGGTAAAATGTTATACAACTTTTTTGTATTTCCAGTAATACAGCATTTGTGGGGGCTTTGTGCTGGCTCTCCATAATGAGGTACATCAAGAAAACAGATTAGTCCTGTTGATCCTCTACGGGGAACTAACTGGTTTCACAGTTTTGCAGCAGATAAGCTTCTGTTGCTGAAAGGCAGATTTCCAGCAAATGTCCAAGCAATCAAGTCTGGTGTGATATTCTTTTTTACAATACATCCATATCTTTTACATAGTATCAAAGGTCGTATCATTCCCTGATAGATATGTCTCTGAAGGTACCAACTATGACGAGACTTTTAAAACACCCCCTCCACAGATGCTCTCCCTCTTGTTCTGCTTTCCAAGTACCCTCCTGAGATATCACCTCCATGAGAGCAGTAACACTGTTCAGTCACGTTCAGCATTGCCAAACTCATTACACTGGCATGTTTATGAAATTAAAGTATCAGATTTTATTTTAATCTCGTCAAAGTTACTGCAGAGAAGCTATGACAATAAGGATATAGATATTTTTCTCTCAAGTGCTCTAAGAAATGGTCTTATAGGCTGAAAGCCTTCTCTGGGGCTGCCAGGTGTCACTTAGATTCTCTCTTAGTTGGCTCACGTCTTTCATTATTTCTTCTATTTCACTAATACCAGGAAAACAAAATGCAGAAAAAAAATCTGCAGAAAAAACAGAATAAGGAGAACAGAAAAAGTAGAAGATACTTTAAATACTAACATTTACTGATATGTAATCCAATGAAGACTGTACTCCATAGTGTATTCTCTACCTTAGTGCACTTCGGGCATGATAAAATATCTGACAACTCTTTCCAATTACTGCATTCCTAATTGTAATGTGTTCTTGCAAGCCTGACACTTGAATATTGCACTAATTCAAAATAAACATGGAAACACTGATCTTAGGAAATGTATCGTTGTTAATGTAAAACTTGGTTATTTCTTATGGAGTGGGTTTCTGTGTTCAGACTACTTTTGACAAGCCATTTGTTGAAAAATTAGAGCAATACAGTTTACCATTTAGGACACATAAGCACTGTAATAGATTGCCTAAGGAGACTGTAAAAACTATCATTTGAAGCTTAAGGACATGTAGAATATCTATCAAGAATGGGACACGAGTGACAAGACTATTTCTATACAGCCCTTCTAGCTCTCCTTTTTATGATACCATGCTGGGCTCGGCTTTAATAATTTGACAATGTTCTTTTGTCCCCATCCTTATCAGATGTTGAAATGGTTTTGGATAGGTTTGGAGGAAGTCGAGATTGAGGATAATGCTGAGGGAATGTGCCTTGCCATTACAAAGTTCTTGAATTTAGAGTGTTTGCAGGAAAGTTTGACAAAACTTGTTCGGGAAAGTTCATTTTTAGTTTTTACTGCTTGTGGGTCAAAGGTACTAGATACCATTTTTCTGATATCTTAGAAGTAGCTAGTTTACAGCTGAGAGCAAATCCTGTAATGTGGTGGCAGTATTTAATGGCCATGGGCGACTGACATCAAACGGTGAACTGGAAATAAGATATCAAAGGTGCTTCAAGCAGTCAGTTCTGAGGAATCATGATCAGAGACTGTAGTAGCGTTTGTCATTAAATGTTGCCTGCTGGTTTGTGTTAAACCAAGATTTCAGTTGTTCCTTATTTGCCAAGCTGCACCTTCCAGATTGAGTATTTCCTTCTTAAGATGAACATACTGAGGTTTTGATGGGAATTTCAACTAATCATCATCATCGTTGTTGTTGTTACAGATTTGCACCAAAAGGCCTTGCTATTAACAGAGGAACTAAATGCATTTTTGCACATTACAGAGATAAATCCCTATTTTCCTACAATATTTGTTGCTGTTTACCTAAGCTGGTGTATGATGGGGCAGAACATTGGAGCTGGGAGGGCAGTCTCTTCAGTATTATCCTTCCCTCCGTGTTGTCAGGGTAAGGGGGGGTCCTTCAGGTCCAATGGTAAGAGGTCAAAAAGTAGACCCCCAAGTGCATTTTAGCATCCCAGTTACATGTGTCTATGAGAGCAAAAGTTGGGGAGGAGGAGCTTTTTTTCAAAACGTGGATGAGGCTTCTGGAAGAACCCAGATTCGGTCTATAAAGATTTGTATTTAGTGGTCACAAACCAGAATTAGAGGGTCTGAGAAATGAGGAGTGTGATGGAGCAGGATGAAGAAAATGAAACAAGGGCGGAGTCTAGAGAAGAGCAGGACAGGAAGATAAGGCAGAGGAGTCAGGGATCCATATTATGCCCAGCTTACAGTTGGAGGACTACAGATGGAAGTTGAAAATACCCACCTTGGCTACTCAGTCTGAGAAATCTAGGACTAATGGCTGAAAACAGATCTTACTGGCTTCATTTGCTTTGATGAGTATTCACATCTGTATGTCAGTTCCTGATCTGGTTATTAGGATCCTTGCACATCTGGAAGGCTGCACAGAGAAATGAGAAGTAGAGAATACCTGACAAGGATTCAAACGAATGTTTACGACGACAGAATTAGGCAGCAGAAGTTGATACAATTCCACTGGATTGCCTTCAGCTATTATAAGCAGACAGCTATTTCTTTTCCTCACGCACATTTTGCCAGTTAGGAAACTCCATTGGTCCTGTAGACAGCAGCGTCCCTCTGCACAAACATGATTTATCCCTAGAGCAGTTTAGAAATGAAACGGTCGTGAAACAGAAGTTGTATACCAATGCGTTTGGACAAGCAGTAAGCCAGCGTGCAGTCAGCTGAAGGCTTCCCGAAATTCCAGGCAGCACCCCTGTCCCTGTCCGGCCCCCACCCTTTTTCTGTTTTGTTCCACAGATGAAGACAAAGCCTATCTCATTGCTGCTCTTGAGGAAAACAAAACAAAACAATTTTGCGTTGAGTTGAAAAGAAATACTGTAGTCAGACACAGTGTTTTCTCTCCCTTCACCACTCCTACATTCTGCTTCTCACTGTCTGAGCTTGTGTAGGTGACTTTGACTTCGGTCTTGAGTATCCTTTCTTTTGATATCATCTTCTTCATTGTCTGAATTTATATTCCACCTAAGTCACCAAACCCTGCTATTTGCCAAAATAAAGCTCTTAACTCCTGCTCTTGGCACTTCCTTGCTTTGGCAAGTCCTGATAACTTTTCACCAAACGCGGATATGGGACTAGTTACTATTGTTATAGACCTCTTATCAGTCATAGCTTTTAAAAATGCACTCATCTCAACAATAGTAATTTCTGCTGTCACAATGAAAGTGGATCCTGTGTCTTGCTGTGATTTGTCTTGATACAAAACCATTTTGTTGAATTTAGCTCTAGTGCTTGATACAGGAAATATAAGGCTTTAACAATTCACTTTGAAAAGATTTGGGTTTGGGTTTTTTTTATGTGTTTTTTTTCCTTACTTTAGAAATTAACAGTGCTATTACTCTTAATTATTAGGAAATCTCTCCTTGTCCATATGTGATAATTTGCACAGGAACTGGTCCTGATTTTCCTTTGTGTTGTCTGTATACTTTTTCTGAGGGACTGACATAAACATCTTAATGGTGCTGCTATGACTGAGATGGCTCTGTAGCAGAAATTGAGCTGTACATTCCTTGATAATCGAGTATATCAAATATCAAAAGTGCACAGGAAGTGTTTCTGATATGTTTAGTTGAATTCCAGGAATGGCATGAATGAAGACAGTTCTGTTTCCACAGGCTTCTCACAAATGGATAGCAACGTACTTTCAATGCCTAATGTTATATGCTCTCTAGGCATGTTGCCATTTCAGCAGTTAAGGAAGATTTTCTGTATTTTAATATGTTAAACGGCCTTTTATGTCCCTTGTGCTTTTAGCTCAGAGTAGATGTAGTCTCAGTTACTGCTAGTTGTGAATAAAATTTCTGCCTCTTACTGGCTTTCCTTTACTCCTTTTATTTTCCCCTTATTCCTCCACACTGCTCATTTGCACAAAGATTTTAAAGAAATAAGACTCTTGCACACCAGCTTTCTAATTCTTTACTCTCTATAGGTCAATATTCCCCAACTCCCTGGGTATAGGGAAGGAAGGTATAGTACAACTTTTACATTCATATCTGCTCTGTTATCGTGAAAAAACTAGATCAGGTTTTTTTAAATAAACAAATTTCATAATGAGTAATATAAAATAAAAAATGAATTGTTAACTGCATTATACTATCAATAGTTTTTTTTTTCATTTAAAACTTCCTTCTGCATTTTATTTTAAAAGTCTTCACCACAAATGTTATCATACAAATGTCTGTGAATAGAACAGTAGAGTAGCAGGATTACCATCAAACTGAGTAAAGGGTGAAGTTTACCTCATTTCAAATATCCTGTGGAAGTTACATTAAATGTTCCCAATATAGCTACTGATTTTTTGACTGTATTCGTGAATGGCTAACAGAAGCCAGTGGCTACCATGAAAGGAATGTCTTTAGCTTAGATAAAAAATACTTTGTTTCAAAGCATATCTGAAAAAAGAAAAAATCATAGGCCCCTGATATTTGGTAGAAATTCTCTGGCTTCAGTGGGGGTTTCAGCTGGCTTTACAGCAGTGGCATTCCTACCCCCGCAAAATCGGGCATCAGTTTCAAGAGGACTACGTTGGTAGCAGGTTCTGTGGATTCTGGCCAGTGTTTCTGAACCAGCCTCCCTGCTGAGTAACAGCAGTGGTCTCCAAACTTTTTTGATTGTGCACCTCTATCAATAAAACATTTTTGAGCATGCTCCCACAATCTATGGATATTTATTTATTTATAGATTATATACATGCACTACTGTACTAATTTACTATAAACCTTATAAAACATAAACCCAGAATTTTAAAAAGGTTGAGATAAAAGTGAAATAAACAATATTTTTTTAAATTTTCTTTTATGCATTAATGGTACAAAAATATTTTCTTCCTGCACTCCAGTGACTTGTCTTGCGCAATGCCTAGCATATGCGCACCCCAATTTGTAGGCCACTGGGATGGAGGAGTAGTAATCTCACAGTGGTAGTAACTTTTCTGCTGAAGTGTCTGATTGAAACCTGGTAGAAGCAACCCTGCTTTAGATAAGGTCCTGGAAGTCAAAGACAGCAGTGTTGGCGAGGTACTTTGCTGTCTGAAAGCAAGGAAGCTGTGGGGCCATGGAGGTTAACGCTGGCAGATGAGAATTTCCCCTCATCTAGCCATCTGAGGGCTGCAGTCTTCCTTTCACAGTAACTGGCACCATATAGAGAATGCAGCAGAAAAAGTCACATCAAAATTTTAGTTTTCTTCTTTCCCCCCTTCTGTCACTGCCTTCTTTCCCCAATCTCTCTCCGTAAAAGAGAGACATCATTAATCTTTAATTTTTAGTTCAGGTTTATGGGTTTACTGACTAATACATGCGCAGTTATCTTCACAATAAATTAGTGTTGCACCTGGGATTTAACTCCTGCTGCTTACGTGATCTTGCTCTATAAAGCCAAGTAGTTGCCTGTGTTGGAATACCTTTCCTTCCGTAAACTGTGGCATATACAATTGGGATGGTATAATGCAGTTTTTAATTAATTTTTAATTTTATATTGCTCATTATGAAATTTGTATATTCTAAAGAACAGTTTGTAAGTAGTATTTTAATCTAAACAAGTTTAAACCACTTCAACCTAATACAATAACAGCATTTCAACAACATTGATCTGGAAGCATTAGTCTATATTGAGTCACTTTTAGTCAAAACACTAGACTACTAGATATAGAACATTACAAGAATTTTCTTTATTAACTTATAGGACTGATCCAATTAGAATCAGTGCTTTGTAGTTCAGCTATCCAATTTTCCTCTTCTAGTTGATTAACAGAAAGCTCTGGCAGGTCTTTGGAAATTCCTGGCCAAATAATTTGTCAATTAAATGTAGTGCATGTAAATTGATAAATGTAGCTGTTAGCAGGAAATAATTATTGCAAGTTGCTGATGAGAACAGAAGACCCTATTAATAATTCAAAGTAATCATCACCTCCCCTTTTTATCCTAGTCTGCTAAATATATTACATCACAATATATTGCATTTTGCTTCGTAGGGATGTGTAAGGGTCAGGGCGTAAGTGACTTTATATACAAAAAGCTTTTGGAAAAAGCTTTCTAGTTTTCTCTGTCCGGTCCCTGTTAACCTATTGTAGAAATGAGCAAAGGAGATATAGTTTATCACGTGTAATGGTATTTATGAATTGGCTCTTAAAAAGGGAGATGTAGCTTATGCAGTAAATTGTAGAAGTCAGTCTGAAACAGCTTCTGCAGCAGCATTTGTTTTCTGGGTTTGATTTTATTATTTTTTTTCTGATCTAAATAAAACTTGATGTTAGATGTCAAAAGAGTAGCCCTCTTATTTTTGGGTTTTCTTCTCTCATTCATGTCCCTTCTTTTCTTCTTGACTTCACTCCCCCCGGTGTTTTTAGTTACTGCTGTAATTCGGAAGGCAATAGTGCTACATTTGAAGCTAAAGGCTTTTCAAGGCATTTACCTTCCTTGAGTCTTTATTTTTGGCTCTAATCAGAAGTTATAGAAATAGCAAAACAATGTGTGTTACCCTCCTTCCCACTATAAGGGTATTAGAATCTGATTGTACAACTCAATTCTGAACTGCTATTTAAATCCATGTAAACTTAGCTGCAGCCAACTTTACAAATAAAGCCTTAATCTTATTACCCAGAAAATGAAAAATTAACAAAAAAAAAATCAATTTCATGCTGCCTTCTTTAATTTTTATGTAGGTTTCACTTAAATCACCTAGCTTCTGTCTTTCCTGATCCATATTGCAGAGAGAGGAAAAAAAATAAAATTCATTAGTGCCTCTAAATGTGTCTATTTTAGCAGAAATAC
Source organism: Tringa solitaria (assembly GCA_026413425.1). Classification (NCBI taxonomy): domain Eukaryota; kingdom Metazoa; phylum Chordata; class Aves; order Charadriiformes; family Scolopacidae; genus Tringa; species Tringa solitaria. The sequence goes on from JAOXJM010000012.1 coordinate 82,489,323, forward strand.
AGTTTCAAGACTAATCTCTGTTTTTGCAGTGAGGCACTGATACTGTGTTGCTTTATTCCTTTGCAATGGATTTAGATTACGGTTTATATTCAGTTTGAAAAAAAGACCACAACAACAGAAAGGGATATTGATGTAGTTACAATAAATGCCCTTGTTTGTTATTAAGAGAATCTGTGACATGAACCTCCTAACATCAGTGATGTTTAAATAAGCATGATTTTTATCCCTTGATGAGTAAAACTTAAAGAAAGACTTGTTATCATGTATAATATAACCCTTTTCAGGTTTTGATTATTTAAAGAATTTGATGAAAATGTTGACTATGAATTGCTTGTGTTTTGTTTAAAATACTGAGGCATATACATTGTGAAGAGAGATAATTGTGGCTAGTCATTTACAAAGATATTATGGTTAATGTACAACTTTCAGCATTAATGCTGACTTTAGTGAAAACAGTACTACATTTACCTGAGTATTTTAAGAATCACACATCTTTAAGAGTGCAAGCAGCCTGAGGTACAATTTTTTGGATCTACTGTTACTTTTTTTACTTTATCCCGTTATAATTTAAGCTATATTAAGTGATGCTAAGCACTAATAATGCTAAATAGACTTAATCTACTCCAGTGATTAAGATAGGATTTTAAAGCTTTGTTTTGCCTTTTTTTATTCAAATTGTACAGGAATAAGTTGTTTTGATGTTACTGTTTTGTTGTTCAGAGTTCAAGTGGCTTGAATTTAGCTTGTGCAATATAACAGTGGGTGTCTTTCATCTAGAAGGTGCAAGAAGCGTATCCTTTTTAGTGCATGATGCAGAATGAAGAGCAGATTGGTAGTTGAATCAGGACTGGTTATACCAAGACAGATAGTAACTGAAATGGCCTTGGGTCGAGCAAGACCTTCCTGCCCCAATGCTGCATGAGCAGGTCATGTTGACATGTTCTTGCATTACAGACCCCCACAGGCATCCATGTGCTTTAGTTCTGAGCTGCCGTTTGGTTTCTTATTCAACGTAGTTGATGGTGTAGACAAGGCGGAATTATAATTAATGTGCTATACGTTGGGTTTTTTTTTTTTTGGTATAAAGCAATACTTGATAGTTTTACTGCAATGTTTTGGCTTTCTTGCAATCTAATATTTTCTACTGCTTCTGTATTTTTTTTAACATTTCAGTTCTGATTTCGCTTCTTGTCATATTTATAGCTGTTCCTTCTATCGCTCCTTTTCTCTTTTATTGATACTAGAAAGGTGTAGGTCTTTTGATGAACAGTGATCTATTCCATATGATTCAAAGGTTTCGCCACCCTGGAATGTCGGACGAGATAAATAATTTATTTTACTGAAGTGGCGTCATATTCATGAGTTTCAGGACCCAGGGGCACTGAAGTCTTAAAAACTGTAATTCCTTACCAATTAACTCTCTCTGAAACATAAGACGTGTCTAAAACGACAGAGATTTCTTTTGCTCTGTTGAGCATCTCTGGTTCTCAGCTGAGCTAGGAATAGGTATGGGGCTTTCTTATCTATTGTCTTATCTTAAATCAGCATCCTCTTCTCACTTTCTCTTTTGGAGATATCTCATTCTTTGCTTCTGCCAGAATAATCAATCAGTTTGTGTCCTTAAGCTTTATCATCACTTCATGACAATGAAAAAGATGTACATAGCCTCCTATGTGTTCTGCTGACATACTCCATTCAGTAATGGTTCCCAGGTCAGAATTTGCAGCTGCAAGGCTAGATGTAGTAAAGTCTGGAAAAGATAGTGATGCTTCCATAGATGCTTGTACTCTGAGTGAATAAAGTACTTCCATGAACATCTCTCAGAAATATTACATGATATAATTCTTGATAATAGTTATAAATAGAATACTATATGCAAACACTTGCACTTAGTGCAGATGACACTTCATTTGTTCAGTGAAATGTTTGCCTTTCTCCGTTAGACTCCTTTGAATTGCTCAGTCTGAAATTATTACACCAATGTTGCTAAAACTTGCAAGTACTCTATTCAAAAAATTAAGCCGTTAAATCCGCTTCAACTGATAGTTAATTTTACTGCAGCCAAATCTCAAAGAGGAATACTGTGCAATGTGACTTGTAAGCGGGCAGGAGAACTTTTAATGGAAGATGCAAATACTGGAGCTGGTCTTTAATTCAATGACCTCTCATTAATTTCAAAGGTATTGCTTGGGAAAAGAACTTAGAAAATGACCTTTGATTTCGCCTATTTAAATTGGTAGTGGAGCTATTGCATCATCCTTTTTGAAAAGAGCTATGGAAGTAAAAATAAAGATACTAAATGCGTGATTAAAAGTACATTCTGTGGAGTTGCTTCTATATATTGGTTTTCACAAGCCCGACAATATCTACTTTGGTTTACTATGCCATTGTTAGAGGTTAATCTCAAAAAAAACCCTCACCTTACAACATTGGTTTGACATTGGTTCTTCTTGTAAGATGGAATTGCAAGAGAACACAGAGGCTTTGAAAAGGCCAATACAATCACAGCTGAATTTAAACGACCTGTATTAGATTACAAGTTCTCTTTTGTGGAACTTCAGCCCCATGAAAATCTGTAGGAATAAGATTTTGAAGAGTTTCGAGGCAGGAATTCAAGGTCATTTTCTACTGGACCATTTTTATATCAGAAAGGTAAAATCTTAATTGCTTTTCATAACACAATTTGTACAGAGATAAATATTGAAGTTTTACTTCTCTGTTGAATTGTCATGCTTCTTTTTTAAAAGAATGGGGTCTAGATGCTGTGCCCCATGGAGAAAAGTTGATTTCTTTCTTTTAGTACTTTTGTTAGATGGTCCCACGTGCAGGGGAAGGCAAAGAAAAAGCTTTATTTGTATGGAGGAAAGGAAGATTTCAGGGGGTGAATGAAGCATTCAGTTCTGCCAAGGCTCCCGTTCTCATCTTGGCACCAGTGCTCTGCCAAGATTGTCACACTGTGATACCTCCTTTATTTTTAAGTTGGAGACTTTCTAAACTAGGATCTTTTAGGTCTGTGGGTTTGCAATATGATAACATGAAGCTTGATGGGAAAGATTCACCATTGACTACTGCTCGGAAAAGCTTGGCCTATTCTTTTTGAGCAGAAAGCTTGCAGTGAAAGAATTGGGAAGGGAGGAAAGGAGCAAGGAATGTGGAATAAAGTGTCTTTACTTGTTTGACAGGACATTATCCACAGCCAGTGTGACTCTTCTTATCTCTTCCAATGTCATCTTGATGGCCTTCTGGTAGCATCAGGGGGTGAAACTATTAAGAAAAAAAGATTCAAATACATGAGGACAAACAGACTCTTATGGGAAATATAGCATATAAAATGTCATTGTTTACTTTTTGAACTCAGTACAAAATGCCTTGAAATCCCAGTTTTGACTGCATTGGGTTTTTTAAATAATGCTAATGTTTAAAAAAAGAAATAGAAGGGAAATCAAGATTAAAACAAGCTCAGTATAGTATTAGAAGTTATAGCAACCATAGAGATTTTAGAGTATTATTATAAGAAGAGAAATGTCTTACTGGTCAAATTCAATTTGTTTCAATGTTGCAGCACATGATTTTTTTTCATATTTCATCTAAGTTCATAAGCTATAGAATAATTATTAAAGGAAATATATTTTTAAAAATAGCTGCATTTTTGTTTCCCAGAATCAAAATCATGCCTTTGATTAATGAAAATAGTATCAGATGTTTCTTTAAAAGGGTATTGTGAATACTCCATGATTTCCAGATCTTCTCTGAGATCTATTAACTAAAAAAAGCTGACAACCCTAGTGTTCCAAATAATTCATAATGATTAAAGATAGTGCACAATTCTATTCAAAATCATGATACTTTGGATGCTATGAATTGTTCCACTTATGAAATATTTCATTTAAGCTATCCTCTTGATTAAAAAATACAATCTACTTTTTTTTATTTATTTATGGGATTATAATAAAATATCTTCCATGTGGAACTTATTGTTTTTAATTACTAATATTTTAAGCGTAGGCTTTTAGAGTACTCTGTTCTTTAAATCCTAGGTCATGTGGCAGTTTAGAGGAAAATTGAGTTTCTGCCCTGCAGAGTCTGAACACGCTGAAACTAACTGCAGGCTGCATGCTGATATGATGCTCTGGTTTGGGCAATAGAGTGGTCAGCCACTTACAGGTTTCTGTGGTCACTGTCTGAATTTACCATGCAGGGTCATTGTGTCTCGTTGCACTTGTCCACCTGTTGTCCAGAGATGAGGTCCTGGGTGTCTGGTTGTAGCTTCATCACTGTCCATTTAGCCAAGTTTCTTTCAAGTAGAAACCAAGGTGTGTGGGGTGATACTGCATGCTCATATCTCATTCTAACAGTAGTCTGGTTCCAGTCAATCTCAACAGTTAGGAAACACTCCTACCCCTTGTTTCTGTGCTTTTGTGTGTCTCTGCAACTGTTCTTAAGGATTAAACTGGTGTTCATCATCCCAAAAGTACTAAAAATCTCTCCTAACTTCAAACTCTACTAAGAACACCACCCATTCTTTTTGGTTCTTCTTTCACTTATGAATTTTTCATTGTTTTAACCTGTGTTTTGCACTTGAAACTTTTAAGTTATACTTGTTCTTGTATAATGATAAAGAAATATCAGTGACAATTACTGTACTGTAGCAAGGCACCAATCATTGCTCCCTTGTATGTAGTGTAACTGTGTAGTAAAATGTAAATGGTTTTAAGGAAATATCACTTCTCAGTGGGAGCTACTAGCTGTAAATATGAGGCTTTGACAGATACTTTTAGAGAGTACATTTAAGGGAGAATAACTGTATCAAAGGAAAAGGCCAGGTATTATTTAACGGGGACTATTTAAGTGTTCTCTAAAGTAATTAGACCTGAAAAGCCTTTATGAATGTATTGCAGTGCTTTACCTGCAAGAAGTGTGTACCACTTCCCTGATGGTAAAAATTGACAACGTTATCTAAGTGTTAGTGTTATTTGTCTACTGTCAACATAGTATTGAAAAGACATTCAGGGACCGATGGTGATAAATGAAGAGCACGGGCATCCTTGCCCCCACGTGCAACAGAAATTTGCAGAATGGCGCGCTAGTAATGCTCAAGTTTCTAGAATATCTTCCATGTCTGTCCTGTGGACTAACCTTCAGCCAGAAAATGTGTGGCACTGAGACCTAATGTCAGTGTCCCAAGGGCACATTTTGTAGGTGTACCAGTTTCCAGTCCTTTCTCCTGGATAAACATTGAATGCCCATTGTTCGTAGCCTTGTTTCCAGTCCTGTGTATGGCCTTGTCACCGGGATGGACCTTGGACATATGTTATAGGTAGCTTGGCTCCTGGATAAGGCACTTGGATGTGCACTGTAGCTTGTCTTCAGTCCTGTCCCCAGCCCCATCTTCTGATGCTCATGAATGAAGCCCCTAGATGGATACTGGACCTGGTTGATTACTTCACTGTTTTGGGAACTGTTGATAAACTCTGTTACCACTACCCTGCTCTGCTCAATTACTTGACTGAAGTGAGGAGCCTTGGCTCAGTGCCATATGGGGCACAGAACAGACCAAAGATGTGTCCCTGAATGTTTCTTCACAAGGGTCTTCTGTGGGGTTCAGCATTGCTAGAAAGTTCACTCTTCTTGAGGACTCCCCCATGTTGGTGATAATGAGTCTGAGGATGTGGGTATCCAAATAAGTGGAAAGCTCAGTGCTTTGTTCCCACGTGAAAATAAGCTCAGCATCTCTGTAATAGAGGTCTGTTTTGCTACCCCCAAAGTCTGGTGGTTGTTTAGGGTCTTTATAGACCAGGGCTTTTCATCTTCGTGAAGAGAATGCAGCACCTGTGCACTTCACACATTGCAGTGTAGTGTGAGAAGCACTACAGGCTCTGAGCCCCTAAACCTTTCAAGAGCCTTTTGCCTGGCATATGAATGTTTAGCAAGTATTTGGTGTAACTTCAGAACAATGTTTTCAGCTAAGTTTCCTCCTAAAAGAATCCATTTTGCAGGCACCACAGCTAGTCTGCAGACTCAACCAAAATTCAGTATGGTCATTACTTTATGGATTCACTTCAAAGTCGTACTACTACTTCACACTGAGAAAGTAACATAGATGCAGGCTGAGGACATGAGTTCATATCATGCTTAGTTTGGTCTAATGACTGCCACCGAAAGGAGCAATAGCTCTCTCATTCCCACATCACTTTTTGTGTGCTCCTTCTTACTCTTCTGAGTTTGACTTGTCACAGTAAATCTTCCCTGCTTGGAGTGAAAGCTAACTCAGGAAAAGCTGTGAGTTTTCCCTCAGATCAGCAAGCTGATGGGAGTCACTATTGAGTTGTACAAATGCTAAATTTAACACAAGGGAATAGGCAGAAAAACAGGGAGAAAGCAGGTCCACCCCCTCTGGCCTCCGCCTGCTGTTAGGTTGAATTAACTATAATATGAAACTACACCCTGAAGGAGAAGCATGTTAAGCTTTTTCAGAGAAGATTATGACTGTTGCTGCTAGTTGAGAATTCATGCAGCTGAGGATTCGCTGTCTAAAAAATGTGGTAGAATTCCCCAAATCATTCAGGTTTTTTTTTTCAGCAGATAATACACATTTTCAAGTGTCTTGTGAAGGTCCTTCCTG
>JAOXJM010000012.1:82496137-82510394 GCA_026413425.1 Tringa solitaria
TTTAGTTTTAGAGGTCAATTCTCTTACCAATTTTTATTTGGCTCTGTCTATCTGTACTTAGTAGATGATAAAAATAGAAATAGTACGTTGTATTTTTCTACCCATACTTTAAAAAATTCACATTCTTTGCTTTCTTTCCAATTCATTTGTCTTTTGCTAGGGAAAAAAAGCCCTACTTAAAATACCATATTAAAACACTGCTCAGTCTGCGGTTGAATCTGAGCCTTCCTGGTGGAACTACTCTCACCTCACTTTAAAATAAACATACGAAAAGGCAGCACAGTATTCTATTCCTTAAATATACATTTTGTTAGAAATAAGGTTATCTAATTAGAGCATGCTAGCTCTAGAAATTGGGAAGTCTCAGTGCTGGTGTATAGGAAGATTAAAGTCGTAGTTCTAAAATCAATTCTGCCTTTTGTATTCATGTACTGTAAGTTGTTTTCTTTCTGCTTGTACTCTGGCAGTTTTCAGAGATTTTTCTGGGTTGAATAGATACCATAAAATCCCTTTAGGCTCCTAAAGGTTGGTGGTTTTTTTCCCCAGAGATTTCTCTGCAGTCTGGCTGAGGTCTGCTTTCTGCTCTGAGCAGAGCCCCTCCACTCTGCATTTCTCCCTCTGCCTCACCTTGGAAGCCCTTCCTCCTCCCTGTGTATAATTGCTCTAAATCTGCATGCAGTAGCCGGGATGGGTAGCGAACCACACACTCTTATAGCAAAAATAGCATGTAATGTTTATACATTGTGTTCAACAGTACAGTGCACCCAAAACACCATTAGAGCATTCAAGAAAGAAGCAGATACCAAGGAGGATCCTTTGGCCTTAGTTATATCCTGCAGCTGTGGAGACCTGGTAGGTAGGACACAAACTAATAGGTTTGTGTCAAATGACTGTAACTAAATGCTTGGGCAATTTAATGTACTTGATGTTTATTATATCCGTTATATTAAGCATGCTTTAGGAAAGTGAAATCTGATAAACAAGTCTGGCTTCTGAAACCTTGGCTGATTTGATATTTCCATGGTTACCATTCATGAAACCGAAATGATATTTTCTCCAGGGAAAAAAATCTGTGTGAGTATGTCCAGCAGGGTTGTGACAGGTTGTATCGAGTATATTAGTTTGTACGGTGGAGCTTTACACAGGAATTACCAAGGCAGTACTTCTGAAGAGTGCTTAAGGATTGTGATAGAACAAGCTTTAGAGTCATTGTATTTTTGGATTACAAAAAAATATTCCCCTTATGTGGCCATCATTTACAGAGAATTTACATACATATCATTTTATCATAAGCTAAATTTTACCAACTTCAAGGAGGATTCTTGGAGGATTTGTGGCCAGTGCCCACTGCTTCTGACTCCTAGTGCTGTCACCGTTCCGCCTAGGATCCCCAAAGAACCTGTCTGTCCCTGTAGTGTTGGGCGACATTACTCTGAGGGCCTCTTCAAATTGCACTTCTGAGTTTCCTTCTACTGAAAGAGGAGCATAAGCATAGCAGAACAAATCCAGAATAGTCCAAGAATAAACTAACCCAAGGCACCTCTCTGCACCTTTCTCTTGTTGTGAGTGAGGAGCGGGCACTGGAACCCGGCTGCTGTCATCCACCAGGCAGTGAGTCTCCTGCAGCTGCTTTCCCATTTTCCAGAATCGGAGCAATGGAAGGCGTAGTCAGGCTTCTGAACCTGCATGGATGATTCCTATTTTTTGCTACCTTTGTGTGTATGTATACAGCATTGATTCAGAATGGCTTTTGTCTCCAGACTGCTCCCTACTTCAATGCCAAAGCTGCTATACACCTTTCTGCAGCTTGCTTCAGGATCTCTCTCTCCTGCATATTAGCATTTTTTTTCCTAAACTGGTTGAAAAAAAGAGCTAAGTCTGAAAAATTAAAACTGAGCCAACTCTAATTTTTCTTTTCTTATTTTAGTCAGCACAGCATTATACATGTCCCTGCAGTACAGTATAAATCATTATCATCATTAACATTATCCTTAGGTAGGCAATTTTAGTGCTCTAAACCTGCTTCTCTCCAGTTATTTTGTTCTGAGCTTTGGCTGCCCCTTGATATGAAGCCATATTATGAGATCCCAGGGTTTCTTGCTTCATTGGAGAGGACATTACATCTGAATGTGATGTGTGTAAATGTTAATGTTGTGCATATAAGTACTACAGCTAGCTAATTTTTTTTATTGTAGCCATTTTATCACGACATGAATGAAAACAATTACTTTGTCAGTAAATCTCTATATATTCCAGAATATATGTTGATGGTACACCCAAACAAAATTTTGAATTAAATAATGCTGAGACTGTTGCTTCAGTTAAAAAAAAACTTACATTCGGACCCTGGCAGTTCATATTTCTCATCGTCCTGTAGCTAAAATTAGCAGCAAAATAGTATGGCGTGTCAGAGGACTTGCATAATTGAAAAGGCAAATGCTATGTAAAAGGAGTGAATACGGTGGGAAGTGACGATACTTCCATGATGTATTCGGTTGGGCTGACACACCTATTACAGGGAGGACAGCACGGGAATGGCTATTCCCACAGGTGCAGGAGCCAGCTCCGAGGAGAATTTTCTAAGACAGTTCTTGACCATACAATATTGTAGAAATACTCTAATGAAGAACTAAATATAAGGGCCCAAATGCCAAACAGTCTCATGGGACCTGTGATGAGGGTCTGCAGTCCAGGTGTCCTATTCTTGTTTTTCATGACTTGTGGATTCAGATTTACAAAAACTTCCACGCTTTGTCCTATCTCTCAGGGTTACCTGTCAAAGAAGGGTTTCCAAGTGCAGAACAGCTTTATCTGAAAGTGTGCTGTCAACTGTGTTAGTTGCCCAGTGCAGTGTCTGGGTTGTCTATTTTTTCTCTTGAGGACTGATGCACTAACACCTGATGTGCATCAACAGGCACTGAATCTCAGGCCCCTTGGAAGGTCCTAAGGGAACAGGGAAGAAAGGGACAGTTATGTAGAGCTGTTATGGCTCTGCAAACCTTTTTCCAAACAGGCAGAAGAGAAAGTGCCTGTGTAGGTCTGCAAGGCTGCGTCCTGGTCTTTTACTGTAATGGCCTGTATAAATCAGTTTCAATGTAGTAGTTAAAGTAATGACAGCCTTCCTCAGTTCTTGAAGGCAGACCAGTATTGCTTCGAGTGCTCCAAATCCTACATTCTGCATCTTTTTTCGCTGAGCAAAATTTGGTCCTGATGTATAACCATTTTCTTTCTCTGCCTTTTTTTTTTTTTTTTTTCTTTTTTCTCTTTAAAGGTGAAAAAAGCTGAACTGCCACTCTCAAACCTAGCCCCTTTGGATGTCACAGGCTTGGGAGTACAGCACAGGATAATTGCAGCAGCTGGCTTAGGTGGGAGAAAGGGATACGTATTAATTACAGTCCAAATAGGAAGAGCAGATACTGTGAGAAAACCTGGTTTTAAATATAGGTAAATTTCGTCTTTTAAAAATTTACGGGATGGAGCTAATGAGTTCCTTGTTCCTAAGTCCTTTCTCTTTCTCACCTGAGCAAACAAGTCAATCTCTCTTTTTTCTAAGCTCTTGAACCTCCATACTGTTAGCTACAACTCATCCAAAGGGACAGGAGAACCCCTTCTCTTTGCATCCCCTTGATGAATGTGTAGAGAGTGGATGCAGCTGCTGACTCTTTTTCTGGCTTTTAGAAGGCTCTGGTCCATGTGGAAACCACAAGCTTCCAGACCTCTCCTACTTGTCTTCATCTGGTTCTCTTTGAGTTTTGTTAATATTTTTTGAGAAAAGGGGAAGCTAGGAATAGAATAGAGCAAAACTAAGAACAAGGAGGGGGTGAAGAAATTTAAACAGAAGTGTAGTGATGAGAGGCTCAGGAATGCAGTAGCAGGGTAGGGGAGGGTATGTTAGGAACAGGAGAGGGTATGGTAGGGCCAGCTGAGCAAACACAGGAAGCCAATGGTGTACCAAAATTTAAGAAAGAAGTAATTTGAGATTATAAAATGGACTAGCATAGGTGAATGGGAGCCGAAGGAAGCGGGCAAACAGAGTAGATTAAAGGTAGAGAAAAATGTGTTTCAGCACAAAATGATGAATATTAGACTCAAAATCTTGTTATCACCAAAAGGGAGCACACCATACATATGAAAACAGGAACTTATTCTTAGACAAATATTTTAATTGTCTAAAAGTCCAAATTATCAAATTAAGAAAAACATGATTAAAAATCTATTTTAAATTTGTATACAAAATAAACTTTCAAGCAGCCTCTTCTTCACTGTGCTGCTATGTGCATTCTTCCAGTGTCTCTCTGGGTACTGAGGAGAGAGGGACCCTCACACCATGAACCTCCCCCAACATAGACCCTCAGGCTGCTGAAAAATCATTCTAGCTGTTTCCCTTTTCTTCTTCAGAAAGACCAACACTGTCAGCCCCAGGACCCAGAGAGTCAGGGGCAGAGGTAGGACTCAGAAAAACAGCTGAGCGCTGAAAAGCAGAGGAGGTCAGGCTTGGAGAAAAGGCAGAGGAGCCTTGTGAACTAGGAACAAATGTCCTTCCAGAGAGGGGAGTGGAGTCCAGACTGATCCTGCACGTTCCCATACCTTGCTGTCAGCAAATTTCTTGGGAAAGTATGTCCAGTCTTGATACAGGGAGAGTGTACCAGCCTTTAAATCTGTCAACTACTTTATTAATTCAGGAGATTGCAAAGCTGATTTAGAGATGTCCATCAGGCCGTTGGTCTGCATGGATCTGAATGTGATGCTGTATTTATGGAGTCAGTTGTGCAATAGGTAATGTCTTTGTTAAAGGTTACACAAGGAAAAGTATTTTTTACTTTTTAAGTCACAATCCTTAATGGCATGGTCAGGTGATATTTTTCTACTAAGATTTGTGTCATTCTGTAAACAGGATGGATCAGCTCTAAGAATGAAGAATGGTTCAAAATTATTATTCAGTTTAAGGTATTAATAAATTTAATATAAAAATAAATGAGTTGTATCGTGCTAGATATTCTCAAAAATGAGTTCCTAATAATCTTTTATATATATGTCTGTGAAAGCATGCATACCTCTCTGCTCCTGTACGCTTGCAGTAGTAGATTTTGTCGCGTCAAGGCACCTGTAAGTTACAATACAATGGAAAGTGATATTTCACCTGTGCTTTTGTAATATTTTGGACATACTTAGGAGAAGACGGTTGAATTTGGTATTTAGTCTGTGACAGCAGCTTCCTGCTGCTTCCTTTCTAGGAGCTGAAGAACTAATCAGCAAAAATAATAGACGAGGGTATGGCCAAACCATGTATTCATGAGAGAAACAAGTTTTTGTGTTGAGGTTATAGTGCAGGGTGTTTGGTTCCACTGTATTAAATGACTGGTAAAAGTAATAATAATTCTGTTTGACATTGGTACCATAAGGCTTTAACTGAGATGCATTTTTATTATCTTTCAAAAATGATTCATTTGTCAACTCGGTCATCAATTTAACTTACTGGTAAACTGAGCTCAAGATATGTGACTTGGTATCCATGTGTATTTTAGGTTCTGTATGAAAATACCAAGTACCGTTAAGTGTCACTGATGGAGAAGCTTCATTAATTTTTAAATTTATTTTTTTTTAGGAAAAGATCACTGCTGTGCGTTTTGGGAAGAAATCCTAGTGCATATACAGCTTTCTTTTGATGGTTTGATTAATCTCAAGGATGCTTATTGTGGCAAAGTTAAATGATTCAGGGATGACTGCTCAAACTCAATACTTAACTCTCTAAAGAGGACATGTACCTTGCACATACCGGCTCTTCCCCCGTCAAAGTCTTCTTGCTCTGGGCAATAGAAAGAACAGCCAGGCTAATTCAGTTCTGAAATGGCAGGAAAAAATGTTCCTGTTGAGCTGTAATTGAAATGCTGAGATGGGGGGAAGGGACCAAGAAAAGTAAAGGGGAGGGAGAAAGTTTAAATGTAACTCAGAATGTGTTGTGGCAATGTTTGGAGGCATTCCTTTTTGCTGACCTGCCGCCCAAGGGCTTGAATTGTTTACATTTTGGGGGCCGAAGGGCCACCTTTCCTAGGTGGCTGCTGTGCCTTTGTTTTGAGCTTGCTGAGCCGGATCATTTCTTCCCTGGCCATAGGAACACTGCTGTCAGTGAGGGGGGGCCTCTCTGTGCTATGTTCCGCTGTGCTTGCTGTTGCGTGCAGCGGCAGCGGAGAAGCCACAGACCATCCTCTGAGGGCCGTGCTTGAAGCCATCCACAAAATCAGCTCAGCAGCTCTCTCCAAGGCTCTGCACCTCTGGCTCTGAGTGGTTTTATGTAGCAGGAGTAGGCTAAGAGATGTATCTAATGGGCTCAAATAATGTGTTACAGTGGAAACGCATAAAATACAATTAGTTGGCCCATACTTTCTCTGATTTCGCCCTTCTTTTGTCAAGCCATGGTCCTAAGAACTTCTGCATCCCTACCATCGCCGTGGGAAATAAGAGTTCTGATGCTTCTGTCAAGCACCAGGATTTGATGTATGGTGTTATTTTAAGTTGTGAATTAACAAAAGGAGGAGACAAATATGTTCTGTTGTCTTGTATGGGGCAGCTTAAAATTGGCTACTCACAAAGAATGCAAAACTCTAAATTTGTCAAATTGTTCACTTGTCAAATGCCAATGTCAGGATATGGATTATAATCTACAGTAAGTGCGACACTGGATGTTCTCAGTCGATGCTCAGGATCGTGCTGCCTGTAGATGACTCTTTATCTGACAAAACTGTTTCTCTATTAAGAATTCAAAGTATATATCTGAATATTTTGGTTGAGTGGAACAGGATTTTGGAGACTCTCTTCATCTCTGTGTAGCGTGTTACAGTATATCACTTGTTTCCTTGTCAAAATTAATGTTATTTCCTCATTAATGTTAAATTTTTCTCCGGACAGAGGAAATCTTAGGCAGTTTCCTTGTGTATGTGACTTTGCTTTTGATGTCATTCAGATGGTGATACCGTATTTCACCAGTTATGTTCAATTGCTGTTTAACTGACCCATACTAAAATTTAGTCCCCGGAGGACTTCCTTTGTGATCAGGTTAATCAGCGCATTGGCAGTCTGTTCCTGTCCTGCGGGATCATCCCACACCACAAACAGTTGCGGGGAGCCGAGGTTCTTTTTCGCTCAATGTCAAGGCTGAAGGAGTATAAATTCTGCTTTTGAAATGACTATTTGAGAGGTTTTACTTTGCTACTCTGCCAGCATCCCTTACAAAGGCTACACTGTTTGAGTACAAAATAGTATTTCTTACCACTTAACAGGATGCTCTTGGATTCTCTTTCCAGCTCAGCGGGGCTCTAACAGGGTGCCAGCCCTTTATTTTGTGGGTATCCGGTCTGTACTCCCAGTTCCAGCATTCCTGTCAGCCCCGGCGAGGGACGGCTGGTCCTCAGGGGTGGGGAGCTGGGGGCAGAGTGTGCCAACAAGCCCGGCAGAGCAGGGGACTCGCAAGCTGTGGACTCGTCCTGCAGGGCACGTCTGGAGAGAGGAACGAGGTTCAGAGAAGAGTAGAGATCGGGCAAGGTTCGTTAGAGGGGTCAGATAAAGTTGTGGTGATGGGGCGGGTCTGAGGCGAAGCCAGGAACACAAGTCAGGGAGTCGTGGTCAAGGTGGGCCCAGAGACAGTAAGCTGGGTCAGCCCGGTGGTCACCAGGCAAGATCAGAGGGATAAGGAGGCAGTTGTCAGGTCAAACTGGGAAGTTGGGTGGGTCTGGGTGAGTGGGTTCCGTGGCCAGGCACAGGGACGTGCAGGGCAGCTGCAGCGTAGCTCACACAAGGGTCAGGTGCGTCGGCCTCAGCTCATCGGCCATTCCCACGCTAAGGGCAGGGCAGCCACTGAGTCCTCTTCAGCTTTCTCTTGAAAAACTCTTCAAGGCTGGCCAAGGCATCTCAGAGCTGACCTTTGCCACACAAAGCTGGACTTCCCAGCAGTCTCTGGGAAGTCTGATCTCTGTGTCCTGTATAATGGTGATTAGAAAATACGCTCTTTTTACTAATGTTTGACCCAGTAACAACATTCCTGATACACCTCCATATGCAATCTGCTGGGGTGTCTTCTGTAGCACGTGAAATGGGCAAGAACTATTAAAAAAACTAAAACAATAATATAGGACAAGCATATTCCTGCTTGTCCGTACTGTTTATCCACAGATCTATGCCGTTTCATCTCGTCTCTGTATAGATTTCAGAGACAGACCATACGTGTCAGTTAGTGGCAATGCAGACATGAAACTCTGTTTTAGAGAGTGCCGTTTTCTTTCAAGCACCTGTAGGCAGAACAGCTTATTCCTGCCACAGAGCAAGTCAAAAGGAAATATTTTTAAGGTCTTCAGGCCTCTGGATGTTCTTTTATCAGTAATGGGATATCTTTTATTCTTAAAAAAAAAACTACTGTCCTCTTCTGCCTTGGGGAAGGCAGTAGGTAGGGAATGGTAGAAGGCAAGGCAGGTGGTCTCTGTGGGGTGCCTCTGTTAATCGCTTCCCTCAGTCATGGAGGTTGAGTCAACCCATGAAAGCTCAGGTTAGGACAGGAACTCCTCCCCTCTCCTTATTTGCACTTCACATACCTCCAACAAAAAAGTTTCTGTAAACCATTAACAGGACCTCCAATACTGAATTTGCCGGATCTGGCACAGACTCTGACCTTAGGATTAGCAAAAGTGACATCATCCATCCATGTGGTCTGAAACAAAATACCAAAAGGATAAATGAAAGCTGCCTACATCTTTATTTTTTAGGACTAGCCCTGCAAGTCCAATACCGTAGTAGTAAATTTTGTGGAGTGGCAAAAATTCTATGGAAAGGTTTTTCAAGGAAGTGTCTTGTGGGCATTTAGAGCAGAGCAAGTTGGCTGTGATACCTCGCACTGCTATGGGCAAGCCGTAGCTCCTGTGCCATTCCTTCTGCACGGTGGTGTTGGGAAGGGCTTCCTGTTTCTGGACTGGGAAGCGTGGGGTAGTTTTGCCCTGCTGGAGTGGGCTCATCTGCCCTCATGAGCTTATGCTCTCACCTCTGCTGCCTGAAGATATTTGGGTCCTGGGCATACTTCAGCAGGCAGACTTTCAGAGGTGGAACGATACCTCGTCTGGCACTTACTGGTAAGTGAGACTTGCCTCCAGGATGTAACATAATAGATATTTAGTGTCATGTTTTTGTGGACCTCATTACTCGAATCAAGGCAGTGTTTTATGTAAGGCCTGTGCAAAGCTTTCTGTACATAATGGGGACGTTAGGCGGGGAGTCTGGGGAACTGCTGGGGTATTTTTCCGCTTCAAAGTTTGGCATTCACCCCAGCTAAAGGCACCAGCCGCTATTAAGCGTTGGTTTTTTTCTTATTTCCTCTGCTTTTGTTTCTCTGCAATTAAATAATTGCCTTAATGAGGGATTTCCAGTTATTCTGTTCATGTCTTGGGACAATGTTGGACTTCTGTGATCAACAGGAACTCTGGCAGGTATTGGGATCTATTTACTGTGGCAACAGCCCTTCGGTCATGCAGAAAGGTAACAAGAGACAGCCAAAAGCAGTATTGAGCTGTGACCCAGCACAAAACAGTTCAGTAAAAACACAAAGTCCTTTAAATCAAAACTGTCTGTGTGTTCAGTGAAGACCTACAATGGGTGCCTCAGTAATTATTGTGTAATCATTTTTATTTATTTATTTTTCTTACTAGATTAATGATGCACTGAAAAGGAGTGAGTAGGAAAAACTAGAGGTTATTTCAGAGTAAAGAAAATTATTTCAGGACTTATATAGTACAGTTTACTTTGATACTTAGGTTAATACATACTTGCCAGGAATAAAAGTTGGACTTTTTTTTTTTTCCAGAGGCAGAACAGGGCATGAAGAAAACCTATTTGTAGCCATAAAATTGTTGTCTGGGTACTTGTTCTGAGTGGTACGTGGTTTGCATGTCAAGTTAAAACAATTTTGCTGTATGTGTGGTTCTTTTAACTGTTCCACTTAAGTGCACAGGGAAAGTTTTATTTTGAAATGGTGAGTCCATTCAAGCGATGCTGCCAAATTCCAGGATTATTACAGTTAATACATAACATTTTGTTGACTTTAATTTGTGAAAATGGTGTTTTAGGAGTTTAAGAGTTGTTAAGGGATATGCAGCCTCAATTATTTTTGGAAAAATTCTACAAAATCTGAAAGCGTTAGGACACCCAAATGATTCATAGAACTAATAATTTATTGTCAAGGATAATGGACCTGAAATGCGTATACAGGATAAAGTCTTACTGAAAATTAGATGATACCACCCCAGTACTCCAACTTCTGTTTTATAAGAACCTAGCACCCCATCTTTGCATTCGCTGCTTCCTAGAAGAAAAGACATTAAGCCAAAACCAATGCGGTTCCTGTTTTGAAAACCATGCATCAGAGCAGAACCTTCATTTTACTGAAGTTATCTTGCCATTAGAAGAGGTACATTGTAGGACCTTGTGACAAGATCTGCAGTGAGACAAATAAGCCTAGTCTTCTTCCTTAAAATGAGCTCCCCAAAGAAGACCAAAAAGGCTTTTAAATGCGGAGGGGGAGGAAGAAAAAAAAAAAGCTAGAGTACTTTTAAATACAGAAAATTCCAAGTGACTAGGAAAACCACCATAGAAATGAAAGTGATTCCTGCTGTGTTGTGGTACAGTGACTAAGTCTTTGTGGGCTTGCTTTACGCCAGCTCACTGACCTTGAGTTGTAGGGAACTGTGAACATCTCTCCCCCTCCACCATGGCTTGTTTCGTTTCCCCTCCCTTCACCCCTGATGCCTGGCTGCCCTGGGATCCCTCTGGGTCTCACTCTTTCCCCTGCACTTTGCATCCCTGCGTGGCCACTTATCCCACCAGGCAGTCCGTCTTTCAGTGGCATCCCTGGGTGTCCCAGTGAGGAGGCACAGCCTCCAGCCCTTGGCTCACTACCTGGCCAGCCTGGTCCCTGCAGGGACCTCAGGGTACCCCCGAGAGCTCAAGCCTCGCAGAGGTATGTGACGGGAGTTTTCCCCAACAGCCGCTGAATGACTTGGTGTGCAGCTGCTTGTTGCTTTCCAGCAATTGCTAAATCACAGTTCAGTCTGAGGCAAAACAAAGCTGCCCTTGACTTCAGGAATAACAGGCTGCAGCCTTAATTATTCTTGAATTTGAAGGCCTACTGTAAGCGCTAGACAATCAAAGAGAAGAACACTTTAATACTACTCCTGATATGGGTTTGCTGGTAACTGGCACTTTCTAAAGCTGCTGTTTCTTCATTTGAGCAAGCTACCCTAGCTTTTGTATAATTTCATACTGCTTCTCTGGAGACGGTAAGTGGGGGAAGAAAATTCCTTATTCCGAGCACAGGGTTAGGGGAGGTTTTCCTCTGCGGCTCAGAGCAACTTCCACAGCTTTTTTTGGGGGTGCCCTCTCCTTGCTAATGCAGGGAAACGAGACAAGGTGCCCTGTGCTAAATGGTCGCTTGAGTGACTTTTCAGAGTATCTCACCAGACCAGGCAGGGGTGAGCTGAATGGCTGTCGGGACTGTGGCTTGGTGGTATTTGCACTAAAAAGCTGGCACTTACATTACAAAATGTAAATGACATTACACTTTGAATCTTTTGTACTTCTTCACAAGTTGAGTAAGATGAATTTATCAAATATCTATCCAGTAAATAATTGATAGAAATGCTTCAAGTTGCATATCTTTTCAGCTGGGCTGTTGTTTTTTTTCCCCCCTATTCCTTTACAGTTTACCTGTGAGCGAAGTGACTCCATCCCCATTTTGTCTGCAGATTTTCAGATTGTTAGTTTGACAGTGTTGTTTTAACTTTAGAAATCCTTAAATAAGTAGAGAAAATTATTATCTATTGCTAACAAATTTCATATTCAGATAGAGTTTTTAAAAAAATAAAATACAGGCCCTTTAATCGTAAGTTTTTTCCACTATCCTGCTTCTTGCTAATACCCTTCATTCCCCAAATGTTTAGAAAACAGAACTTAAAAGAAAGTGCTTAAAAGATTATTTTGAGTTCTGACACATGATGCTATTTACATGTTATTGCATTTCAAAAGAAATTAGGCATTGGTAAACTGTTGAAGCAAAAATTGAATATTTAACACAGAATTCATTTTTAGCATCTGTTTTTAAAACTGCACAGTACACCTGGACTCCCTGCATGTTTTCTTTGTGTGTATTCACGCTTGCAGACAGTGTGTCTAGGTCCTGATAGTAATTGAAGCATTTAATCAGTTTTGTATATGTTCTGTACAAGAAATTACTTAGCTTTCCAAACTCATAAATGATTCAGTGCCTATTTTGGGTTGATGTTTAAAGAAAACACTTCTCATTTATTTTTCCTAACTTTTAGCAAAATATTTTGTGATTCCCATCAGCGGTGTTTAAACTATAAAATTTCAAGGGCTACATGTGTTGCCATTGTGTGTGATAATACTAGGAGACAGCAAAAAATAGAATTGCATGAACTTCATTTTCCATAAGAAGAAGTACAGAAAGTGGGCAAAGAAAGGGGAACAAAACCAAGTAGAAAACAGTAACAAAACTGTGTATAAAAATTTATTTTTCAAATTTCCATAAATGTTTTTGTTTGCTCAAGTAAGGAATTACATGTGTAAAATCTTGAGCCAAAAGAGTAGACTATAAAACTAGAGCAAAAATCAATGGCCTTTTTTTTACATTGTTCAAATTGCCTTGCTGGAGATAAGGCTCAAAAACAAGGGCCAAGAGAAAGGGTTTCTTGAGTTGAAGAGAATTCTCATATAGCTACATACTTGTGATAAGTCTAAGAATGGTATTGAAAGGTTTTTTTGTTTCTTTTTTTAACAGCTATTTTATATTGCTAACAATTAACTATAAATTTTATGGTATATCTAGATCTTTTAAAGTGGCCAAATAGAAATTAAGATGTCAGTCTACTCCCTGAAGAAATCAATTGTATTTTAAAAATTTGAGCTCAGATTTTGTGAAGTGACTTCTGAAAGTAGACCAGGAAAAAATGGGATAAAAAATATTAGAAGAAATTAACCTGCACTGTACACATCAGGTTTGAAGCCCTTGGGCTTTGAACTTAATAGCTTGGA
The DNA here is from genome assembly GCA_026413425.1 of Tringa solitaria. Taxonomy (NCBI): domain Eukaryota; kingdom Metazoa; phylum Chordata; class Aves; order Charadriiformes; family Scolopacidae; genus Tringa; species Tringa solitaria. The sequence continues at coordinate 82,509,221 of JAOXJM010000012.1, forward strand.
TTTCTAGGCCACTTCTACCCAGTTTTCTCTCCTTGTCCTGCTTTATTAACAAAGCAGGTCTTTTTCAAAACCGGCCACTTTGTCTTCTAAGGTGACAGCGTCCTTTGACAAATAGTTCTTGATTTGAATGTTTGCACTTTAGTGATGAAATTTGGAAAGGTGCAACAAACTTATTTGATGCTGCTGTTATTTGAACAAATTGTTATACGTGATAATGTCTCAAGTGCTCACTGTTAACCCTGTGTTAGATTGCAGACTCTCTTAAGAACTCTCTCCAAGAATATTCAAGTCCAGTATGGGAATTAAAGCAAAAGTGAAGGCATAGTATGATGCTTGAAGCATTTAAATTTGCTTGTCTTTTTGGATCACTTTTTACTTTCACTTTCTTTAGATACCCTCTTTAAGTAGATGATTAAAAATAATTTTGCATTTATTTGGGAAACTGCAGACATGTGATAATGCTGTTCATTACAAAATGCACATTTTAGTTGACTTTGGGCTTCAGTGACTTGAGTCATATTTAGCGTTATTGGTCTTTTCATCAAGAGGAGACACATGATATGTGCTGAAGTCTAGTTTGTGCTGCACATGTGTAGTAGGGCCAAAGCTTTTCAAAAGCACTCACTCTGAACATACAATAGGCCCAAAGCTCTTGGGAAACATATGATTGTTTGGGGTTTTTTTTGAGCAAACAGCTACTGTAAATGTCCAGGAAATCAAATTAGAATCATCATCTTACACTGGGACTTGGAGCTGTCTTTCAGAGGAAACAGCATCAGTGCTTGCAGACACGTAGGAAAAAAAAAGGAGGTGCCCACTGAAAGTAACTAATATATGAGTATTTTGGCACCATGACAGTAGTTCAGAAAGTATGACATGCCATTTTAATTCCAGTGCTGATGTTTTCTTCTGTGCCAGTAGAGGTTAAAGGAGACGCTCATGCATATAATTTGCAGCATTTCACCTTTATGAAGAGTGAAAACTTTTTGTTAATCAGATTGGCTTGTATTTGACCATACCTGCACAAGATGGCCACTTCATCTTTTCATGTATGTTGATATACCTCATTTTTGTAGCAAGATCAGAACTTACATATGCAGAAAAAGAAAAAGCATGATGATAAAAACTGAAAAAGAGAAGAGAAAAAATATGGTTTTTTAGCTAAATAGATGAC
>JAOXJM010000012.1:82510494-82531944 GCA_026413425.1 Tringa solitaria
CAAGGAGAAGATCATAAAAGTTGCTCGACTTTTAAAGAATTCTCATTTTAAAAATATTTCTAATTTTATTAGTTTTTTTAATTTTTTGTCCCTTTAAGTCTGTGTAAATATCCATCTATTTAATTTTGTCAGTAGTAGTTGTCATCAGTTTGGATATTTAGTACATCTCGTCATCTAGTTGAAACTAGATAATCTTTTAAGGTCCCTTCCAACCCAAACCATTCTGTGATTCTATGACATTAGGAAAAGTAACTTGGAATAATAGCTTGGCAGATGACGAGATGCAATTATGCATATTGTAGTTTATGCTTATTGCTTGTAGCAATTTTTCTGACTTAAGGGGAGGGGGGGAGGAGTTTATTAAAAATGTCTAGTTCAAAGGAACAGATATTGGGTTAGTAATGTATGTCTATTTCATGTTTGAACAAATAGCTATAGTGTTTATTGACGACTACTCCAGCTATATGTTGGGGGTCAACAGGAGAAAAGCTGAGAATGGCTACAATGTAACAACAGAAAAAATATAAAATTGTGCTTCCTATAATGGTCTGTTTCTTTCAGCATGACAGTGATATGATAAAATGAGTTTGAGTAACTTCCAAAGTCATGCAACTTGAGGTGCTTCCACAAAGTAGAAATAGAAAGGATCATGGAGAATGCCTTTACTTTTGACAAACTTTTCTTTCTGTAAAGATTAACTACTGTTCATTTTACTTTTCCAACCAGAGATTGACAAGAAACATTTCTGAAATGTAGATGCAACAAAAGGACTTGAATTTAATCCTTTCTATAATTCAGGAGAGGAGCAGTGAGCCCTTGATTCAAGATAAGAGCTAATAGCATTTGTTTCAAGTTAAGCATATCTTTGAGTGCCATTTCTGCACTGGAATTTTCCTGGTTTAACCCTGCAGTTACAATCAAATAAAAGTTGAAAATTTTTCAATCAGGGCTCTTGAGGCTACAGTTGCCAAGTCAAAATTGTGGTCGTGAGTCCACATGCCTCAAGGGGAATAGCCAATTTATTTGCCAGTAGTGACTTCCAGAACTGTCCTGGATTTAAAAATGAGGATTTTAAAATCCATTTTTTTTGAGATAATAAACTAATTCAAGAATACTTTCTGACTATAGGTTCTCAAGGGAGGGCAAGTGTAAAGTGTGCAAGTGGACCATAATGGGAGTGATGGGTTTATATTGAGAAGAAAAGGAAAACCTTACATTTTTCAGAAATTAGCTATAGTAAATTTCATGACTGTTTGATTTTAGTTTTCATTATTCTCTGTACACACAGGTTCCACTACCATGAGCAATATTTAGTTTTTGTGATATTATTTACTGTGTAATCCCATTTTGTGGTTTTCCTGGCTCGTAAGTGTCATTAATGGTGGACATTACAAAACTCAGTCATGTTTCAACAGGCACTCTGTCTGTCAAGGCAACAAATTAGCCACTGAAAATTGCAGGGAAGTCAGTGGATTTTACTGAAGTTATAGCTGTGTCTGACAGCAGTGAATTTGGGACACTGTTCCAAAACACTGAAATACTGACATTAAATATGTTGATGGCCATTGAGTCTATAGCCTTCAAGTAAATCCATCAGACAAGGACTTATCTTGACCTCCTTAGGAGCCCTATCCCGGATCAGTTAATCAAAATTTCATCACTGGTGTGTGTGTGCTCAGCATGAGGCCCCAGACTGGCAGGTTGTTTATTTGAAAAACACACTTTGCAGCATAACAAGCATGTTCCTTTTGAGGATCTGAAGGACACCCCACCAGTAACACATAAAACTGGTTATCCAGTGTGGACCCTTAAGCCACCTCAAATTTTTAAACACTGTAAAGAGCACATGAGGAAAGTGGTTGAAGCCATTTATTATCCTGTTACTTCATTAATTTTTTCCTTTTCATTGTTTTTGTCAGTAACTCAGTAAAAATTTTTTTCTTCTTCTAGAAAACCTAAATGAGTGACATGTAAGTGAACAGTAGATACGTACTTTATCTCAACTGAAATTCTGGAATACTCAACTATTGTATCAGGCAGTAGAGAAAGATGCTGTGACAAGAAAAATAATGAAATAGTTTCAAGGAATTTTAAATTCTTGGAAACTTAAATTGATGTTCATGACTCCTGCTTGTCTGAGAGAGAGAGAGAGAATTGTCTTCCATACATCCGCTCTTGGGTGTGCCAAGCTGAAACTGTCTCAATCAAGACAACTGTTAAGAACTACCTGGGGAACTTTATTTCTACCAGCTTGTAATGGTTCCAGAATATGTATAATTCCTTTCTTCGTAAGTGATTTTCATATTTCTAACTGCTTGTGTTTACTGAAAATTGTTCCTTGTTTTCTAGTAAAATTCAAGTTTGTACGCAGATGCTGTGCTGCAGGGCACACAAGTAAATATCAGAATATACACTAGTTGGTTTATTCCTTCTATTAAACTCAGAATTTTATGCCACTCTAAAAATTTGATTTCGTAGCAGTTCCTACTTTCCTAAACGTCAAATTTTATCCTGTTCTATCAATGTATTTAGTTAGTGCTTGTGTACAATACTTGCATTTGAATCCAGAAAGATGTGCTACTGCAATCCTAAGACTGGCTATCTAAAATCACCTTGAAAAAAATAAAAGTGGTGAAAGAGCAATATTAATGCCTTGTTTCACCCTCTGCGGACTTACTAATGCTCCATCATAGAGGTCAAAGGGAGGAAACTGAAATAATTTAATGTAGAGGCCAACGCTATTTCAACCTATTAGTTAACTAAGTGGTGGAGGTAGAGGCTTCAGCAGTTTTGTTCTGGTTGCCTCGGAAGGCAGCCTTCCTCACCACCCTGAAGAGGCGTTGGGACACCAGAGCTATGCATAATGTTGTTGTCTTTCATGTCAGAAAATTGGACATGAATGACTACATCTATCTTTTACTAAAACTACAAGTCATTGACAGCAAACGTGGAGACTTCTTTGATTACATTTTTAAAGTAGTTCAAATGTTGCATTGAAATATTTTCACCAAAATAAGGAGACATTATTGCTACAGTGACTCAGAGTATGTTTACACAGTCTCTAGTGTATCGCAAATAGTTTACTTTACAGATGAAAATTTCTGATACATACAGTAATGCGTACTATACTGTGGACATTGCCTGTCATCTTTATTTAACATCAGTCTGGAGGGATGCAAAAGCTAGCAATAGAGAAATTCTTCAATAAATTTAAAAAAAAACTAGTGCACTGGTGTTTAAAAGCAACCAAGAATAGATCAATTAGCAAGACAAATGCCTAAAGGGTGGGGGGGCTCAGTATAGGATTGGAGAAAATGCTTAGAACATCTAGTTTTGCTTCACTGGTTTCACAAGTTGGAATAACTGCAATTTAACTTTATCTTTGTGATTCCAAGTCTGTAGTTCAATGTGGGCCTGGGTGAGTACCTGGCTTTTTTTCTTCTTTGTTTTTTATTTTTGCAAGGCAGGGGGGATGTGTGTGGATGAAACATTTTTCATTATAGCAATAAGGTATCTGTTTAACCATTGCTGGCAAGATGTAGAAGGATAAAGACTTAGTTTGTGATTTCATTTTGTGTGTATCTGGGAGCACCGAGCCAGGGAAATGCTTTTCTCAGTTATCCTAAAAGGCACGAATGAAGAAAAAATTAAGAAATGAATAAATTAATAATCTGATTAAGATTTTCAAAGTCTTCTTGATAAGATTATCAATTCCTGTTGGTTTTAAAGAAGAGTTACAGGCCTAATTACTTTAAGCCTCTTTTGAAGCTAGAGAATTTGATGTATCATTTTAGATGCAAATGATTCTCTCGTGAGAAAACATTTAAAACTAGTTGTACAAATATGAAGTTCTTAAAATATGAATGTCTGAGAATGCAAATAAAATGATAATAAATGATAAATACAATTATATGGTAGAAGGAAGGGATATAAAACAGAAGATAAAGATTTCACTTCTGAAGAAAAATCTAGAGATTAAGAGATAGAAGTCTAAGGAAACAAATATGTTGTTTTGTAGCTAATATGTTGTTAGCAAATACTAAATATACAGCCCAGCAAATGCTTACTTGTTTTTATCCACTCTTGATGGACACACATTAATTAGCCTAACTGGATATTACCAAGTTTTTTATTTAGCTGCGGGTTTGTGAAATACCACTGTCTTACTGTTTTAAGTGTTGTGTTTAATAATAGAGTAGGTGATATTGAGGCAATTTTTATACTGTAATAAAATACTGCATCCTGATTTATGCCTGTATTTTGAGACACATCTTGTGAAAGTTTCTTGGATTTTACAAGTCACATCCAGCTGTTAGTTTTCATGATGGTAAAACACGGTCTAGCCTCCTACAGTATATTCTGTCAACAGTGAATTACTTGCACTTTTTCTATCTTTGGAAAGAACCAAAGCATTGGTATAAGTGAGAATTACATATAACTGTCAGTATAGTGGAACATACTATAGTGTGCAACGAAATTGTAAATTTTGTTTACTGAGAAACTGTAAAAGGAGAGCTGCACAACCTCCCTCTCTTCTGCTGCTGATGTTTTCCATGTTTTCCAGGAAATTCCTCCTGGAATTTGCCATTGCACTTTTGAAATAGCTGCTGTACAACGCACACGGTACAAGGTGTTTGAGCTGATTTAAATACATCATTGAAGTTGTGTATTGTCTGTCAGTGTGGAATTTAGATAAATGCCTTTACCCATTATGGCTTAACAAATCCTTCCAAAAATGTGCTGCCTTGTTAATCAATTGAGATTTGCGCAGGGATGGTTAATGTTCCATAGTCACACAATATAAGAAGTTGATATCTTTAAAGTGAGTTACTAGTGTTTAATTCAGGATATGTACAACCATGAGTTGTAAGAAATCACATAAACTCAGTGTACGTTCCTGGAAATGTCTCAGAACTAAATGCTTAACATAAAATGCCTTGAAAGTCCTGTATATTTGCTAATTCTTCTTCATCTCAGCTTAGCTTCTCAGGAGATTTACATAACTTTTTAAGGTATCTTTATATTAAGAAAGCAGTATTCTGATATTTATGTATGAGAAAGTAAAGGAAAATATGTAGTGTGTAGGTCACAGTCTCTTAGATTATTTTTTTGTGAATGTTTTTCTATCAGGGTGTCATATTAATTTTATTATATTTTTTTTAAACAAGGACATTTGGTCAAATTATGAGTATCTCTTAAAACTAAACAAAGCAGATCACCCTATAAAAGTCTACCCAATGCCTATCATTAATTACTAGGTAATTTAGCAAATGAATGTCGACTATTGCATTCTTCCATGCGTATTTTCCTGGTGAGAGCAGAACAAGGAGGAAAAGAAGGGATGGAGAAAATTTGTTTCTATATTGTGGATATCTACTGACAACCCTTTCTGTCTTACTGAAAGGGTGGATTTGGAATGCAAATAAAGCTTGTAATCTTCTGACCCAGGAGGTTGTAGGATATATTAAAATACTCTGTCACAAAATTAATATAAATTTAAATACTGCGTAATTACTCACCTGTGTCAATTGGTGTCATACAAGTGCTTGATCTTCATTGAAGAAATATATCCCCAAAATATATGTAGTATGCCTAGAGGAAGTGAATGTTTGCAGCTATAATTTGTATTTGTCAATGTAGCATCTGCAAAGAAGTCAAGACATTGAACCATCATTAAAAATGCAAATGAATTCTTATCTTTTCCAAACACTTGATAGTGGATGAGCTCTGATAAGACTGGCTCTTTGCTACACAGTGCATAAATCTGCAAGCTGTGTCAATGTGAAACGGTTGTTGTAGGATCGTTTAGGCTGATGCAAGCGGTAATGCAATTCCCCAGACCTGGACCTCTGTTAAGCCATAAACTCTCTCTCATCAGAACTGTCCAGGTCTTTCACTGAAATTATTTCTGAGGTGAGTGTTATCCCAAGGTCAACTGATGTATAAAGAGTAGAAGCATCTCACACGATCCAGGATGATGTGTAAATAGTAAAGGGTGAAGTTGCTACTCGTGAATTTTGTAAGAAGAATGGTTAATTAGAAATTGAGACGGAAGTGTTTTTAAAATAAAGCTGTTTCATTATAGGTTCACTATAGATAATTATATATGTACCCTTTAGAGTTTTAGAAAAAACCAAAGATTTATGTAATTACAATACCCGTTAAGTACCTGCAAGATGTAGTAGCTCCTGGCGCAGTGGAGGATGATATAAATGAGGATTTATTATGAGACCTTTCCTCTGCATAGGTTAGCACCTAATAACGTTACACACATGGCTTTAGTTGCATCTAGAAAAGCATGCCAGGCTGGAGAGTTTTTTAACCCCTTCTGGTTGATGATTATTTCAGAATTTTATTTCTGCATTTATTATTTCGTCAATTTGGTGATAAATCTGACTTGTCAAACAGCCTTAGTTCATCTACTCCTTCTGGATTAAATGTGTAAATCTATTATTTACTGTGTTTTGAATTGCATATTGGTTTAGGTCTCATTTTTCACCTAGTATTGCCTTGATGGAACAATATCTTTTAAAGACAGGGTATCTTTAGACTCTTCAAATAGATCCTTGGCTTCTGCTTGGACAACCTCTTGCTATGGGTTTCTTGAACCTGAGGCGATCAGCTTACTTTCCAGTTCCTCAGTGAAAAACAACTGTTCTGGTGCTACCTTGACTCACAGTTTACATTTAAGAATGTGAGTTTGCATTGGATTTAAAGAGAGGTGAAGTCTTAGATAAATACAAGTTTTAAGCAGTATGTTTATGTGATTATAATCTGTTTTTTAATTGTATTCTTTCTTTCTGGTAAATGAAAATTTCACCTCCATGTGATGCTTTGAGGTCTTCCTGGATAGTTCAGAGGGCTCTCTCAGCAATACTCTGGCCAGTCCTTTTTTATACTGCGAAACAGTTGTTTTCTGTACAGGGCGTAGCAGTAAGTTGAGACGAACCATATTGTTTTAAAATGCAAATACATCTATGTTAATTAATGTAGATGCTTTTCTGCTCTCCCATGATGATGGGATAGGGAAGTGAAAATAGCCCTTTAGCAATTTTCACCAATTGAGAAAAGTTCCTTCTTGGTTCCAGAGTCTTTGATTGTCCAGATATACTTGTGGCACAGACACTCATGGACACTACATTTGTTAAAAAACAGCCAGCTTGGAGATCAGTCAGTCCACTGGCTGAAATCAGTTCAGGGTCTCAGTGGTGTTTGCCCAAACCTGGCCGTTTCTGGTCCATGGAGGGAACTGAAAACAAAAGTCCTGGATGTGCACACAGAGCCCTGATAACCCAGCCACATCACAGTTCCTCTTTGTTTCACAGTTATAGTTTAAGCTCCATAGATTTGGACACATATATTTTCCTGAAAATACACATCCTACATTAGCACTGTAGGGGGAAGAAGGGTAAGACAGCTGTAGAGCAAACCCATTGAAAATACATAGATAGGTTAAAATCATTGTTGCATGGGTGACGACCAGCACTTCTCTCTGTCCTGGAGGATGGTAGCACAAGTTGCAGTAAAATGGGCGTCATTCATGTTCCCAAAAATGTTTGCAGTTCCCTCCTTTGAGGTTTCCTTCTTTGGATTGCAGTTAACAACCTTGCCTGAGACAGGCTCAGATCTTTTTTCAAGTGAGGCCCTGGGAGAAAATATTCCACGGGGCCACTATCAAAAAAGGACAGGTACCTAGCTGGTAGAAAGGCTGCTTTTATCTTTATCACAGCTGTGGATAACATAAGCTCTTAAACTTAAAGCTCATCTTTAAAGGTTGTGAGCCTGTGGAAACTTGTCTGTAAAAGGTTCCTAACTGTGGAACATGCCTCCCAGATGTTCTAGTGAATTGACCTCAAATAGTACATTATAATGGGTTAACATTGGAAATTAAAGAAATTTCATCTTTTTATAACAGACTTTCATCTTGTAATTTCTAGGAGCACATCTTATTCTTCATCTTTCATTATAGACAAGGAACTCGCATAAGAAGTGCCAGAGAAGGGTATAGGGATAAATAGCACTTATTGTACCACTATCTATTAGCCTTATAATGGTGATGTGAAAGAAGATGACATGGAAAATGATGGATTTTCCTTTTCTGTACATATCTCCACAGCAACTGATTTCTTTTTAAGGAAGCTCTTGTGTTTAACAGACAGCTAGGAGGAACTGATACTGCCTGGTTTCATTTGAGTCATGACACTGGAGGAGCAGAGGCTCCATAGCTTGCATGTGGACTTAGGGTTTACAGAATAGCCAAGAGCTATGCTGAATCCTGAAAGCTGTTCTGGATTTCTAAAATAGGAAATTTTGTGAATTTAAGGTGAGAAATGGGCTGCGCTAAAGAAGTTTTCACGAGGATAACATTCCGTGTCTTCTTTCATATGTGTTATTCATTTCAATAGCTAAGCCATTACCGTTGGCCACTTCATGGATGATAAAAGTACTGCTATTTTTAAACTTTTAAACTTAAAACTGTTGACATTGTTAAGAAAAGCGGAAGTTACATAGGACAAAACCATCATTAACTGGACTTCATACATTGTGCAAGGAAGTCTTCGTTTAAGTACAACATGAGAAAATCATGAATGCATGGTAGCAAAAATCAGTAAAGTAGTACCTGTTGTGAATAAAATTACAGTAAAAGAGACATTCAATTTTATTCTTCCAGTCAGCAGTTCTACCCCCATCTCTATTTTGCTGTTTCTTTTATAGAAATAAATGTGTTTATGTAGTTTTGGAAAATGTCCCTTGGATTAGAGGCTTTCCCCATTTTTACGTGGGGGAGCCGGGGGGGAAGGAAATATCAGTATGATTCCTAAGAAATCCACAATAACAGATTATGGAAAAATGAGATTCAGTGAAAGTATTAGAAAGTGTTAAGTAATACTAATTGTCAAGTATTTGGATATTGCAGCCTGGGAAGCCTTTGGGGATGGTACTGAAAAAAAATAAATGACAGCATTAGATTACAGGTGACCTTTGCATTGCCCTTTGGCACACTGTTCCACCCATAAAATGGACCTCCATGAGTGAAGCTTTGAGAAACTTTTTCTAAAGAGTTCTAGTGCCCATATCAATACTGCCTCTGTTGGTTTTCAGGGAAGGAGAACCTGTTACTGGAAACATGTCATTAAAGTATTATATATTTTTACCTGTTCACATTCCTGGACTGGTGATGCTGGTATGTTTTCCTTTCTAGTGTCTTAGCGACAAGAAAGATGTCTTTAGAGGATTGTTATTATTTAAGCTCTATATATCAAACATGAAATGGGTGATGAGCAACTGGGAAAATTCTACTGTCTGGCGTATTTTTAAAGAAAGTGATAGTGATAGGACACTGATAATTCCGTATGATGACCCTCAGTCACAATACTGACAGTATGTTGCTACTGATGAGAGTAGAGGTATCTCATCAAATAGTAAGTAGAAAACTTGGTTCCAGCTTATTGTTGGTTCCATCGGATAAACTACCAGGGCTAGATGCTGTAAATAAAGCAATGCTAGAAAAAAGCACTGTCAGAGACTAGTACTATTATAAAAATTCATATTTAAATTATATACTTGTGGAATGTCAATAGTACATAAAACACTGTGGTAATTTCCATTGTTGTTAATATAGTATCTGTCTGCTGAAAAGTGATTAAGTTATGACCCAAATGTTATTAAAACAAATGAACATAATGCTTCAGAAAGCTACAGAACTAACTGTCCTACAGAAATGATGCTTTATAGCTTGAAGAATGTCTTCAAATATTTTGATGGTTACATATTACCAACTCTTGCAATTAGTACAGGATGCTTGCTTTTGGTACTGTGACACTGATGCCATATTATGTTAAAGTTATGCTTGTGCCTACTTGATATCACAGAATGGTTGAGGTTGGAAGGGACCTCTCAAGCAGGGCAATCTAGAGCCACTTGCCCGGGACGATGTCCAGACAGCTCTTGAATATCTCCAAGGATGGAGATGCCACAACCTCTCTGAGCAGCCTGTGTCAGTGCTTGGTCACCCTCACAGTAAGTGTTTCCCGATGTTCAGAGGAACCCATCTCTGTTGTGCCTGTTGCCTCTGGTCCTGTCAGTGGGCACTGCTGAAAAGAGCCTGGCTCCCTCTTCTTTTCACCCTCCCTTCAGGTATTTATGTACATGGATAAAATTCCTCTGAGCCTTCTCGAGGCTCAACAGTCCCAGCTCTTTTATCTGGTGACTTTTTTACTGCAAGGCTATGCCCTTTGGGTGCTACTTGTTAACGTGAAACACTGATTTGCAAGGCAAATGGTGCTTAAATTATATGGTAAAATATTGCAACAAGCATCTAATATCTTAAAAAGTATTACTCATGGTTTCTTTTTAAATTATTTTAAACAATTCTCCTAACCAACATTATTTATTTGAGTGGAAAAGCTGATTATGTATTATTCTTAATGGCCACCTAGCAGTAAAATTTGTATGTAACATAACATAATGTGACATCTTCCAGCTGATCTGTTTCTTTTGTCATGTTTGTGACTGGTCAATATAATCTGATCAAGGACTAATTATCATTTTTATTATTGAACATTTGGTTCAATAATATTTGGAAAGTAGGTTCAGAATGGTATCTCTCACTGGTTCTTGACTCCGTTGCAACTTCTGAGGTTTTAAATAGTTAAGCAAACTTTGACTTAAGGATCCTTTTTTATTTTGGATGTCAGGTCAAAACCTCAGCTGAGTAGATGGGTGTATCCATTCAGCCTTTAAGTATGAGTTTCTTCATGTAAAGGCAATCTTTACTTACATCCATGTAGATAAAAAAGCTGGGATCTTGAAAGAAAAAAGAGACAAGACTGACTTTGTGCACGAATTGAATTGTTTGAATGTATCAATATTGATATATAATATAGGATTTCCTGATATTGAGATAAAGAGTTTTAATCAGTTAAGTTTGGACAGTACTGATGGTTTTGGTTTTGTTTCCATGCGGCTCAGTACCAGAGCATTTCTCTTTTACTCCTGTGGTGCCTGACATATTAATTGCTAGCCTACTTTTGCATCTATAGACAGAATGTCTTAGTTTGATCAATAGCAGATTTTAAATTCTGTTAATCATGTTTTTTTTCCCCTTCTGTGTTTTGGCTTTTCCATTTTCTCCATTACCATAGAGTGCTTACCTGCATCACATCTATCCAAAGCTAAAGGCAGATGAGGAGTCATGAGTTATCCATGCAGAAACAAAGCAGTAGTAAGCTGTGACAGAGTTGTATTATAAATTGCAATTCATTACTCTGGTGTCATGCTACATCAGATAATTGATAATCTGATGCCTCTCCCGTCCTGCACCTGTACCCTAGGTTACAAAGAACTGAGCTGCCGAAAAGCTGCAGTAAAAAAAAAGCTAGATGTGGGTATTAAATGGAAAGAATATATTTCATTATTACTTTCCACCCTATACTCCATTTAATCACTTGTACAATTGTCCTTTATGTCCTACATTTTTTTCCATTTTGCACGCAGATTGAGTCCTGCATCTGAAATGGAGTAACCCCGTGCAACTGTACGGGCTGGGGCTGCCAGGGTAGACAGCAGCTCAGGGCACCTGGTGGACAGCACATGAGACATGAGCCAGAATTGACAGAATGAAAAGCAATGGACCCAAACAGCAACACAGGCAATTCTGATTAGATATTAGAACTTTTTTTTATTATTTTCACCACAAGAATGATCAGGTTTAGGAAAAGGTGCACAGTTTGGTTGTGGAATCTTCATCCTCAGAGATCCTGAATCCTCACTCGAACACAACCCTGAGCAACCTGATCTAATTGGGCCTGCTCTGAGCACAGAGTTGGGCTAAATGGTCTACACAGGTCCTTTCCAACCTTAATTTCTCTGTATTTTCATGATAGGCAAGGGTGACCCTGCAAAGGTAACAGAAAGTAGCAAATGAAGCACCTTCATTTCATTGTTGAAGTTGGAATGATATTTTTTTCTTTCATGTATACAACTTTCAATCTAAATTAAGAAATCAAACCTGAATGACATACATTTTTTCAGAAAGTGCTTTTGAATTCTGTGACTTACATTATTTGTATGCCTAATATATCTGTTCTTGAAAACATTTTAACCAGCTTTTTAGGACAGATCAGTGAATGACTCAAGTTTTAAGTTTACAACTAAGGACATATGAGAGGCTCGAGTTGCAGGGAGAAAATATGCAACACATGTATCCTATATACACAAGTTCTGTTTCTTTGGAAAAAAAGAATTCAAAATTTTTTAAATGAACAAAAAATAATTTAGAGTAGAGGATTTTAGGGATCTCGAGACTTTATATCCAAGCAAAAGCTTAGGTCAATAGAGTCACAGAGTGTTAATTTGTAAGATAGTCAGTATGCGGGTTTCTGTTGCATCATAATTTATTATATTTTTTCTATGGAAGGAAATATTAGGGGGGTTGAAACCTAGAAGGAAAGAGAGACAGGGCTCTGATTCTGGCAGTTCATTGGCAAGCTTTGCCTTTTGGATTCTGCCAGGAGGGCAGGACCCAACATCTGTATAGTGATGATAAATTGAGTTCTATTCCTCCAGTGCAACAGGGCAACTATATTGCTTATCTAGTCCTGTGTATATATAAAAAAGTGTATATGTATTTTAAATAGAAATGTAAAACACGTGTATATTCTCCAGAATAAAAAAAAACCTGAATTCCAGCAGACATCTTCCCTACAGGTCTCATATGCTTTTAGGCTTAGAATGTAACAGATAACATCCTAAATGTTCTCCAAGACATTTCCCTTCCTTCTACTCCAAATGTGATCTTTTTTCAGGTAGTGAAATTATCCCAAAGGCAAGAAGAGAGAGGGGATAAAAGTCCACCACTGTATAAATGTCTCCTATATGGCCTATAGGGAGGCACAAGCTAAATCTGTAGGGGTAGCCCCATTTACGGAATTACTCAACTGTTACTCTTTCATGTCCTGTAGTTTGGACATTGCTGAACAGTGTCATGTTGTGGCATTCATTGCTGCAGGGTTTGTGGGTTTTTTTTAAATATGTGGCAAATAGAATACATGTCTACTACGGCCAAAACCAACCAAGAGATGGCAGCACTGCTTTTAATATTCTGCGTGCACCATCTGCACTAAGTGGTACGTCTCTCAATAATACGATTGAACTTTTCCCTTCACATGTGGTACACAGTTTCCACCGTTCAGTGAATAGGACTTTCTTAACAAAAGACCTATTAAAATTAGCAGCCTTGCTGCTAATGGAAATTGTCTTTTACCACTGCAAATTTGCATAATGCTGTATCATCTCTGCAGCAGGAAAAGCCTAGCAGACATAGGAACTCCAGTGAATATTTAAATGCCACAGGGCTGCTTTAATCAGCGTGAATGAGCAATCTCGCTTCATCATTTGCTTTACTGGCCTGCAATTACTTCTATCCCATTTTTACTCCAGAAAACATTTTTTCCCTCACCAGGCAAAGTGTTTTAAAATGTAGGACACTGAACTGTCTATGTCTAGTGGTTTCTTTACCAGTGATTTTAAATGCTTTCTACCCCCCTGAAATGAACATTAATCACTTCAGTTTAATCCAAAGAAAACCCCAAGGGGACATAGCCGTCAAAGAATTACTAACATTGTCAAAAGATTGTTAGCATTTTTAGTAATCATCCATAGGCTGTATAAAATTACTTCATTTCTTACAGTGTCACGTTGCATCCCTATGCATATACAAAGACTCAAAAATTTTTAATCAACCAGTTTTGTTTTCATACCATATTTTTAAGCAATATTTTTAGCAGGTAGTAGACATCTGCAAAGGATGGCAGAGTAAAACTGAGGTAATACAAACTACAAATGAAGTATTTGAATATTAAATGAAATAGGTTGTGGTACAGTATGAGGTTTGATATTTGGGATATAAATGTGAGCATTTTTTGTTTTCTATTTAAATAAGGCAATAGCATGTATATGGCTGCAATGTTAACATTTCTCATTACAGATTTGGTCATTTTGAAGAGCAAGAAAATTTAGCTTGACCCTTCTAGAATCAACATCCATTTCTAGCAAATTGACTTTCCGATCACCTCTTACTGTCATTTTGAAAAAAAAACCCAGCAACCAATATGTGCTTGATCTTTGAGTTTTGGGGGGTGTTATTAGTATTTTAGTGCCTTCACTCTTGCCACAATAGATTACATGAAACTTCTCATTCTGAGTGACATTATGAGAATTGCATATCCATGGACACCTAAACATTCAGAAAAAAAGGTGAAAGTTCATGGGCCTGAACTTGAGTTTTTGGCATTATTTGGCAAAATACCTTACCACATCTCTGCTAAGAAGTCAATATTGTCATGAGAAAATATGCCTATTTCTGGCATTGCTGATCTTTCAATACTCACCTAACTTGGTCATGCAGCAGCAGTGCCGCTGGGTGGAATAGACCATCATTAGTTTAAAATAAGCACTTGTTTTTTTTCATACACAAAATATATAATCCAAATGACTAGCCATATTCAGAATTAGTCATGTTATTTCAGCATTTCTCTTTGCAACTGCTGTGGAAGCAGCTGTCACCAGGCAGCTGCTATGGTCCAATTTGCCAAACCACAACGTGATAATTTCAAATAGTCAGTGGAAACCATTTTTTCAGATGCAGAAGTGGTCATGCCAGGAAGTCTACTGTAGAAAGCTAGGATAGTTAAGAGGTAGTGTGCTGGAGTGATCACACAAAGGTGGTGGATTAGGGCTGGTATCAACTTTACAAGTTGCTGGATCAAGTAGGGCAGCTGGTGAGGCATGAGTCCCAGCCCTAGGCATTGGGCACCATTCTGAGGATGAGGCCAGGCTGAGGCCATGCTGGGACGTGGTCCGATATGGTGGGTCCCATGGCCGGGCAGGGCTGGGCAGTGGGGAGCTGGAGACCAGCCCTGTGCAGCTTCACTGGAGCAGGGGCTGATAGCCCTGGAGGTCTGACATGGTGTCCTGGGCCACGGGCAGGGTGAAGGGAACCCTGGGGCAGACTGGGCAGGGACAGTAAAGACACTTGTGATCCTGCCATGTCTTGGCAACTCATTAATTGACTGACCATAATAACAGAGATTTTATTAGCAGCATATAGTTGAAAAAAACCCCTCAGCTGCAAGTAGATATTGCAGGCATTACAATAAATTGTTTGTACACCTTAGATATATTTTCAAAAATTGAAGCCTAAAATAAAGTAAAAAAGTTTGTCATACAACCAATATTGATAAGTAACAACACTAAAGAAGGGTCACCGTGACTTAACACTGCTGTGGGTATGTGTGGAGAGCCTTGTGGAGTAAAATCACAGGGATGACAGTAGGGAGACCAACTGAAATGAGCAACTCTTGATTTCTTAATAACCACCTCCTGAGTTTTCTGCATTCAAAATGGCCAAAAATTGCAAAACGTAAGAATTGTTTGCAATTGGGCTGAAGAAATGCTGTCTTTTCCTTCAGTTACCTCTTGATGTTTCCCTTCCCTCTTTTGTGATTTGGGAGGCTGTTGTCATTGATGAAGTAGAAGCCTCAGGAGAATTTGAACCTTTTGAAGGACTTCACAGTCCAACAGACTTTCACAGATGAAGACAAGCGCGAGAACACTGGATGGTGTTTACCTAAACGACAGTTAACAGGCCGGTCTACAGGCTGGGAAAGGGACAGAGAAATTCATTGTTAGTGGCTGTGTTTGAAATGTATTCAGGCCATATAGTAACAAGAGCTTTGTGACAGTAACACTGGATTTTAAATTCACCATGAAACCTAGAAGCTTTTCAGAGCTTGACTAACTTGAAAGTGGCATCTCAGTTTCTCCATAACCTTCAGAGTTCAAAGGATTCCACTATGAATAATAGTTGTCTTGATATAAACCAAATCAGAGAAAGTGATAATAATAGTTAAGGCCTCAGTCATTATTTCAATTCATTATGTATTCATAATAGGTTTATCCACTATTGCTAACTAAGCAGAAAATCCAGCCACTTTTAATAAATAAGGATGTATTTGAGCAACTTAATTGGCAAATGACTTGAAACAAAGACCTGAAAGCATAAAATTGATTAAATCAAGATCGCTGAAAGGTACAACTAAGTAGTTTGTGTTCACTGGTGGAAAAATAACTACTGAAACAAAATCCTGAATAATCTTTAATGGGACTTGAAGTATGTCCAACAAACCAATAAAGTCCTTCACAACTGAGATGTGCAGTCATGCAATAAAGGAATTTAAATAGCATTGCAAAAAATGTTCCAAGTGTAACAGTAAAAGTTAACCTAAGAATTTAACTGAGATTTGGATTAAAAAGACAGCATTCTTTTAACAGAAAGTCTGCAATTGTAAGATGTAATTCTAATTGTAGATGAAGAAAAGGAATTTCCAGTAAGTAAATTCACATTATAAATAACTACAGAGTAAAGTTTTTAGGCTTTTAGGCTAAAATTTTTAGACTCTTTACAGGTAGTAGGCTTCAATTCTAATATTCATATTCCTCCCATCCAAAAAAAATCTTAAACCCCTCCAAAATTAGATTTGCACAAAATGCCTCCTTAATTTTCCTCTATTTGATATGAAGTGATGAAGGAATGTCAAATACGGCAGATGAAAGCTGTCAAAAGAGATTTAAAATGAAAACTTTCCAGTCTTTAAAAACAAGTCTTTTTATTTCCTAAGTATTCAGAGAAGTAGTTTGCTAATAAATTACAAATAGTACAATTACGAAGAGGCCCCACTGTTTTTCAGGTGTAAACACAAAGCTGAGTATAAAGAAAATAATGTATATAGTGGCACTCTAACAGTCTTGAAGAAAGCAATTGAAAAATACATACGGTAGAGAACCTCTATATGGGATATGCTTCCAAAGAAAGAAACAATAAATTCAATAGATTTGGTTTAAAAAAGTGGTTTGGATGGCAATATCTTTCGTTAGCATGCTTATAGAAGTCTTGGATGAGAAAGAATGGGTCTGTCTTTAGTTGCTGCAGAAGTGAAGCAGGTTGGGTCACCAGCAGTTGTTGCTATGCTGATTGAGAAGGTCCTGCCTCTGTAATGCTATTAGGGCCTGGAGTGTTTTACCTGGCACCAGAGAATTTCTTGCAAAGGACACCTATGCACGGGAGACAGAATGAAGGGGAGTTGTGAAACCTCATCAACATCCTACTGTGTGAGCTTTCCAAGTAGGATACAATTCAATTTTGGATGCCAAGTGCTCACAACTCACTCGCGTGCTGCACAATTACATCAAACAGTAGACTTCAAACAAGGTAAAATAACTTAAAGGATTAATTATTGACAGATGTGTGTTTTATATATTTATTTATACATATTTTATTTTAATTTTTGAATATATGCGGGCATATTGTAGATGAGAAAGGGATCTTAGAAGGGACTAAAATCAACTAATACAGAAGCAGAGCTAAACATTTCACTGTTTAGTTGCCTTGGTATTAAGAAAAAAAATGAAAAATGTTGGCTTGCAAACAGCTCTTGAAAATTCATAGTCTTGGTGAAACAGAAATCATGTTAAGGTGTATCTCACAATCAAAAGGCAGGCCCAAGTCCAAACTTCAACAAGTCCTGGGTTTTTAAAATGGAAAATGAAAACCTATCATTCTAAGAAGTATGCCTTCATCAAAGCAAACATAATAAAACTTCAGCAAAATTGGTAATGCAAACCTTTCATGTACAAGTAAAATTAATTGAATTCTAAATGAATGACCCTTTCTCAGTGGTCTGAATCATAGCATGACGTTTATGCAGAATCAAAACTACTATATTGAAATATTAGGCCACACAACAAACCTATGTTGTTTGGTTTGCATCTTAGAAAGCATATTTACCCAGATTGTGTGGGCTGCATACAAAAAGTAGTTTCTCTGTGGGGAGCAAAAATCCTCCTTCAGGCTTTTCTATGTCAGTAACAATAACCTCAGGGTTGCAGTTCTCTAAATGGCTACGTTGATAATTTGTTATTTAGATTCTCTGGTTTTCTGTAGCTGGCTTAGCAGGTGACCTCAGATTTAAATTCTCTGGAGCAGGGACCATACATTTATATGTGCATGAACAGTGGGGATTTGATCTTGGCTGGAGCTGCGGGCTATGACTGCGATGTAAATGTCAAATCATAATAGAGTAAGCTCAGGCAATTTCTCTCAGAAATAAAACTTGCTGCTCTCAAATGTCACTAGGCTACAGAAACTTCAGCATAAACTAATGGTGAAGTCAGTGGAAAATACATTTATTCAAAATGTAGCTTTAATATAAGTTATTTAATTGTGAGACATATTAAAATTTTATTAATCCAGTTACTCTGTATTATTCACTGTAGCAGGACTATTCCATTTGAGAGGAAAAAGTTTAATGGGTACCTATGGAATTGCCATACTTTCCTTCTGTCTCTCGGGCACTTTGCAATTTTTGGCCACACATAGTTTAAAAATAAATAAATAAACAAACAAAAATATAAAAACCATGGTAACATCTCTAAACATAATCTTATGTGTTAAATCAACCACAGTGCACACTCTCTTTTTAGGCAAGTTCCCAAATGTTTTCTACATCATCAGTGTAATTTTTGGTTCATCTTCCCTCACTACAAGTTCAGAAAAAAGTAAGTCACCTTGGTGAGGAACGATAATAAGTTGAAAAGATTTCATCAGTTGTTTAAACTCCTTAGAGCTGCTTACCCAGAATCTCTGGTAACTGTGGTGCAATTTAATTACAAAACATAAATTTTAGTAGTCCAGTTTCAATAAGTGAATGGGAAGAATTGTATATGTACGATCTTGTTCGCTTTTCTTGCAGGGAGCCTTTTAGTCCTGGAGTATTTTGTTTTTAGGCAATTTAATTTGTTGCTGTACTTAGAAGAGTCACCCTCCTTTCTCTTGCAGCTCTAGGACTTGTTTGCAGAACAAAGTTAGGAATTTAGATATGAATTTTATATATATAAAATATATATAAAGGATGATGAAGATAAATTTGTATATGATATGAAGTACAGAAGTATAAATTTGGCTCGATACATGTGAACCATTTTGTTTTCTGGATTATGTATTCAGTCCCTCTCCTCAGTGGTGTCTCATAAATGGTCAATGTTTGAATTTCATAGCAAAAAACTGCCTAGAAATTAGATACTGCTAATTAGGAATCACAGATATAAAGTCAATTTATGTAAGTTAAATAGCTGCCATGATTAAAGGGAAAGAATTGAGAAAAAAAATATGTGAAGTCACCAAGTCTTACAGAATAGAAAAGAAAAAGGTGTGTGATGATTTTCTTATCTTCAGGTAGGCTGTTGCATATTTTGGAAAGTTTTGTCATGGACTTCAACGAAAGAAAGTTGAGGCCTCTAATACTGAGCTGTTGCACGCTGTGTTCAGGGGCTGAAGTCTTGCATCATGAAAGAAGCATTTAGGGCCCTGGTCTTACACTTGCTTTTTATTTGATTTTAAAGTGGGTAAAGTTGGTTGGGTGTGATAAGCGTTGCTGTCACTCACTGCAACTCTAAGCTCCGACCTTTGAAGTGGACAAGCTGGATCTTAAGACAAGACTTGATAGATGTGTCCACTGTTACAGTTTGTTCCCTACACCTTTGTGTGGAGAGGGAAAGGTTAACAGTAGGAAGCACATCTCCACCAAATTCTGTCTACTTCCTCCTAGAATACAAAAGGCTGTGTCTCATAAGCTTTGAATTACATTTGTGTGGTGTGTGATGTGTGACATCTAGTCTGATTCAGCTATGAAGCCATGGCAAAGAGAAAATTAATTGAATATAGGTTCTTGGTGTTGTATCTAGCAGCATTTTCCTGGCATATTTATCACTGAATGCAACTTGTAGAATCATGGTAAGCGTTGAAAACACAGTTACATGTTCACATATATTACTAAGATGTAACAGTCAGCATCAAGTTATGTAAATCTCATTTGTATAATATAAAAGAGATGTTCATATATATATAGCCATCACATGTAATTCATCTACTTACTGGAAGAAAAAAAATGTAGACCACTGTTGTGTAAGAAATTAATCCACAACCAACTAATTCTGCAAAAAATACTGTATTATTTTTTAATCTGAAACTTCTAAGCTATTTTTTCTCCTCACTTGGCTTTCAAATTGACAAAGCAGCTGCCAGGGGTTCTTCTGCATTGCATTTATCTTCCGTTTCACCGAGGGATGCAGGAAATGCTGACCTGAATAAGGTTGTGTTGGTTCAATAAGTTATGTTTGTGTTTTGGTGTAAGAGGAAGAGCCTGAGGAGCCTGGAATGGAGATGCAATCCAAGGCAGAAATGAAAAGTCTTACAGGAGTAACTGATAGGCTGCAGATTTATTTGTAACACAGTATGTCCGTATAAAGATTTAAGCCATGTCGAGGACAGACTGAAGATGAACACTGAAACGCTACTATCCATCTAGGGGATGAGCTGGTCAAAGCTTTGAGGTCTTAGCTGGATGTGAAGACCTCAGCACATCTTCCTTTGAAGCTTTGAAGGTTGCAGTGTGTAAGCACGCTTTCTTCTGAGAGCTTCCTTAGGCCATTTGGCCAGAAGAGCTGCCTTGATGGTGCGTGTGCTGGTGTGCAGTTGCAATGTATAACACTGCTTGTCTCGCTCCACAGCTTCCATTCTCTCCCTGCCCTAAAAAAAGGACAGAAAGGCAAAACAAAACCAAACAAACCTCACACAGCTGGCTTTAGTCTTTCAAAAGGAAATTTCCTCTTGATTACGTATTGCTTTAGGTGACAAATTGTCTGATGGTGTGATTTCCACTTTTTAATTTGATGTAATTGAACTGGAGGAATGAGGCTCAGGGAGGCAGTGTTGATCTGTTCACTATGGAAATATAACGGGCTACTCTCAAATGAGATTGGATAATCCATAATCCAATTTACCTTTACTAAGGAGAGTTCATTGGTGGCTGTCTAAAGGACAGTTTCCTTAACTGGCTTCAAATACTGTATTTGGCCAGCAATGTGAATGCTACCCAAAAGCCTAATTAGTCTCAGGGTTATAAGGTTATTAAAATAAAAAATATATAAATAAAAAAATTATTAATTTCAGACCAATAAATTTATGGAAAATGAAGGTAGAGGAAACAATAGCTTTATAAAAAGGGAAGATATGCATGTAAATGCTTTCTCTTTTACAGAGAGAACTGTAAGAACTGAAACAATTAACTAGAATTCAGAGAAGCATCATCATTGCCTCTGCAGTAAAACTGTCAGGATATCCTACAAGCTCCAATATCCACAAATTGTTATAATGTGAAAAGAGGTGTTGTCTCCTTCCTATAACTTATGTGTAAACAGTCAAAGAAACATTTTAAAGCAACTTTTTTAAAGGGGTGGTATATGTAACCTATCAGTACCTAAACCAGTACCCATAGCAGCCTTCCAGTACCTAAAGGGTGCCTACAGGAGAGATGGGGAGGGACTCTTTATCAG
>JAOXJM010000012.1:82537178-82552766 GCA_026413425.1 Tringa solitaria
ATCTGAAACACCAACATTTAAAATATAAAGCTTTTTTTTACTTTTTTTTACCTTCCACTTATGGCCAACCCCATGTTTACTAAAAGTGAAATTTTATAATTGTCATTGCTCTCATCCTAGGTAAAAGAAAACAATGGGTCTTTTGTTGTGGGAAGATGAGAATATGGTTTGTGTGTAACTGAAATTATTGTTAGAAGTTACTTGGCTCTCTGAAGGTTGCTTAATAAGAATGGCACAGTGAGGTGAAAGTTTCTACCCTCTGTCCAGGGTGCCCTCAAGTAAAGAGAGCGTTCTCAACTGAGGATGATGCATCTTACAGAATTTGAAATAGTTTTACTGTGCAAAAATACTCATATCCTAAAATGGTTGTTAGGATTTTAACCACTTTATATCTATTCCATGTGATGATTTTTTTTAAGTAACATACTTTCTCTTCAAAATGTGTTGTTTTGGTATTTTTCTTTTAATCATCAGCCATGAATCTGTGGGTGTGGTCTTTCTTACACATCACTGTTAGTATGCTGGTGGCAACACACAAATGTCAGACTTGGGTCCTTCTCTTTTGAGAATATTCTCCAAGTGGCATTTGTGGCCCTTGGGAAAAAAAAAAAAAAGGTAATTGTAATTTATACAAATACATCTTTTAATGAAGTCTAGGACAGCATAGAGCTGTGCCCATTACCCACAAGTATACCTAGCTTTGCATGGGTTATAAGAATAAATTAACCAAGAAATGATTTTAGTTGCTCAAGAGAGCACATCCAGAATGAGCAGAAGGCTTATGAGGAGGAATGTTAATTTCTTTCTCCTCCCAGCGTTTTCTAAAATGAGAAGAGAACAAACCAGAAAGTTACTGTAGTCACTTTCACAGAAAAAAACACAGAGAAGAATGCTCGTGTGACAGCACACAAATCTCTATCATGAAAAAGAAAATCAAAGCCTGTAAAATATGCATTGACATTTGAGCCAGATGTCATAAGATTAATTATCCTTATGAATCCTGTTTCTAAGGTTTTATAAGCTAAGTCTACAGTTTTTGCACAGTTAACAGTTCTAGTTTAGTGCATTCAGTCTAGTGGTTGCACAGGGTTAGCCTGATCCTACAGAAGACAATAACACATTCCAAATAAAAGACCAAATGCCTTGAAGTAGATCACTTGGAGATAAACAGTATTCAAATGGAAGCACATCTGCCAAGTATCAGCTGTCAAAGCCCTGCAGCTATCTGAAACCAATCAAGTGTTAGAATAATCCCTTGTAGTGCACTTCATCTTTAAGTCTTTGTAATCATCCAGCCAATTTCATGAACTACATGGAAGAGCATACGTATGTGTTTGTGATTATAATAATGCTTTAAGTGAAATCAGAAATAAAGAACTGGCACTAAATCTGCAGCTATGAATTTAGCACCTTATTTGATTGTTATTTCCTGATTTCCTATTAATTCATAGTTTTCTGTGGCAGCTAAAAACATTTGTTCATTCTATATCTAGCTGAGAATTAAGAAAACTTGATCTAAATTGTGTAAACCTCTTACGCAAGTACATACAAGACTTAAATGATTCCAACATACGCATAGTTGCACTTTTGTCCTTTAAAAATGTTTCTATAAGACTCTTTGCAGAGGAATAGGACAAGCTGTTTGCTAAGATCCAAAGTCTAATTTTCAGCTTATCTAGTTGTCAGCTCAGATATCTGCTGTATTTGTGTGGGGGCTGCAAAAATTCGATGACTTCCTTGTGCTCTATCATGGTCACTGCATAAAACTGAAAGCATTCTCTGACAGTTAGAGAAAGGATTGATAATGACTGGAAGACTGTCACATAGAACTGGGAGACAATCTATAGGACATAAAAAAAGCCACTTTGTGGTCCCCCTTTTTCTTTCTTTCTCACCTCTTCCTTCCTTCATCCATCATCATATTTTTTTTGATACTTTATGAGCAGAAACTGACCTTTTTTATAAACTAGATCTAGCTTCTTTGGGTGTTCATAGGGTAGTTGGGCACTATGCTGTACAAACTATTTACCTTTTTTATGCTACCCAAAGACTGAGTTTCAGGCTGTTGGATTTTTAAGTAGGGCAGAATTCTGGTGGGGTGAAGGAGGCGCAGGAGAGAAGTTGAATGAAGTCTAGGCCGTGTCCATTGAAAAATTACAGATCCTAATGAAGTTCAAGAATCCACTTAATAAGTATCAATGGCTAAAATTGTATCTAACTTTTGCACTTGGTTTTCTGTTTTTCAGCATAAATTTGGTGCATTGATAGACTATTTGCCTTGATACACATATATGCATTGGATCAGTCTTTAAAAGTTTCATGAACAGAAATGACTCTAACTGCTCAGATCTGACTTGTCACTTAAGTAATTTAATTTCAGTTAGACTATGTGTATTTGAGTAACATATGTTTACCTCTACGTAATTTTCAGAAAAGTGCAAACTTTTGGTTTATGGGCATTAGGGGATGTAGAGTCTATTTGTGCCGTTGGTAGTTTGTAGCTCTAGTGGTTAGCTATCTTCATGAATATTTATGTCAGATTTTCAAAAGAAGAGCTTGCTATTTTAATGTTCTCCTGTTATGCTTTCTGTGCTAGAAGAAAACCCTCGTGCCTTTTCTGGGAGAAATAGTTTCATATATATTGTAATCAGGCAACCTCTCAGTCTTCTTGATTAACTGATCAAACTAAGCCTTTTAATCATACAGGTCATACAGAGGCATTTTCATCAGTTTAATTTGTATTATTCTTCACTTTTTTCTCCAGTCCTTTCAATGACCCCTTTTGAATTTGATCTCTGTAAGCAATATTTAAAAATCAAGAATATTTCTGAAAGCCTTCCACCAAAATAGAATTTTCTCCAGTGTTTTTTATTCTCTTTTTACGTCCAAGGTTTTTATATTACCTCTTCTTGCCACTCATATCGCTCTCAACCAGCTAGATATTTAAGCATCACCCCTAAATTCCTCTGTCACTGTTTTTCCAAGATGCATTCTCCATTCTGCAGAAAAGACTAGAATTCCTTATTTTTTAATGAATTATTATTCTTTTCGCTGTAATAAAACACATTTATACCTAGGAAAGTAATCACAATCAGTCTTTCTATTTGTTCCCCTTGTATCTAACAATTTTGCCAATTCCAGTCATCAGCAAGCTTTACAAAATCATTATAATGCTTAGTTCCAGCTCATCAATGAAAATAATGTTAGCTATACAGAATCCCACAAAACTGTCTCCATTTACCACTATGTCAGCCATTTCTCTACATGTGCTTTGATTCTGCCCTGTCCTATTTTTTAGCTGAAAATACCAAATCAAAATGGTCTTGTAGAAATTGTGTCTACTATGAGTTTTTCAAAATAAAAATTTAGATCAAATTAGGCAATCAAATTAGTTTGATAACCCCTATTCTCAGTGAAGTCTTGTTGACTGATATTTGGGACCAGCTCTAGCTTGGTCAATGCAAATAGAAGATAGTTTAGAAGGTATCAATAGTTTCAGCAAATGGGAAAATAAGTAGACTGGAGCAGAAATCATAAAAATCTTTCATCTAGAGTTGATCTGTTCTCAGTGTGAAGATAGCACAGACCTCTTAGACTTCTGTTGTTTCTCCTGGCTCTGTTGTGTAACCCCACAACAGAATTTCAACTTCAGCAGCTGCTAATCAAACATGATTTACTTCAGAAGTTATACTTAGAATAATATACTTCTTTTTTGCCAGAATTTGCTAAACCAATTTGCAGTTTAAATCAAGAGATGGTCTGATAACTAGACTACAAGTGATGTGACCAAAGTAGCTTACATAGTCTAAAGCCTGATGAGGCAAGGAGAAACTTAAAAGTACTTTGTTGAGTTGTACCAATAACTTGTTCTTCATTTTAGATTCTGAGTATACATTGATGAAACATGACCTAGGATTTAATTCTTGTTGAGGTTGTATTTTGCACAATATTACGTGCTAAGTAAACATGCAGTCATTATGTTTACAATTGTTGAGCGTCTTACCAGGATACAGGCTTAAATCTGTTATTAATTAGACTGTATGGTTTTAAGTTTCATTGTGAATCTTAACGTTTTCTAAGTGTAAATCATATAAAAGACTAACTTTGGACTTTTTTTAAATTCTTTGAGTCAGCAGGGTTTTGTAATCAGCATTTGAGATCACAGGCAAATAAACCAGTACTGAAATTACTTCAACTGTCCTTCACGTGCTATAGCTTTGTAAGATGTTGCATTGTCTATCCATTGTAAATAATTCACCATTCTTTTGAAAAGATCCTGGAACACATTAACCTGTTAATTGAAGAAAGTGTTTCCTGTACTAAATTTTCCTGTTTCCATTAAAAAATCCCATATTCTCTTTTTCATTATTCAAGCTTTTAAATAGTTTGGACTGTATAATATATTAGATTCTCACATTTAAATCAGAGTAGTGTGAAGATTGCTTTTTTGGTTGAGACAAACCTGTTTCTGTAGCTTGTTATATGCCTGCAGGAGTGCATGGTCTTCAAAGTGTTGGTGACAGTATCCAATTCTGAGGGCAAAGAGGGCAACTTCCCTTTTTTTTTTTTTTTTTTTTAACCATCAGACATTGTATCAGGAGACCATACTTTCTATACCATGCTTGACAAAGGGACATGGTTGTAAGTTCAGCAATTCCTACAACCTCTAATACTGTTCTCTGATTGACTGAGTTACACTTGAGGATCAGTTGTGAAGGGGTCACAGGTCTAAGCAGGCTCTCCTTACTTGACAGCCCTGTTCAGGAGTTCAGCTAAGGAGATGTAGGTAGGAGCCATATGGCTTGGATTACCACACAGTATAAACACCGGAGATGAAGGGGTACAGGGATGTCTCTGGAAGGCTGCTGATAGGGTGTATGATGTCACCAAACAGTAAATACAAAGATTTGCCAATTTTTGCCAGGTCTGGTAAGTGATCCTGTATATGACATTGAGAGAAACAGTTGTTACAGTAATTTATAATAAAGCCAAGACCTTTCTGTTTCCCTTTTTCAGGGAAATTCTTTTTTTTATCATCAAAAAAATAACACCACAATTTTACCAATTTAACAGGATGAGGTATCATTCTTTTTGTTTATGGGAAATTGTCCAAAATACTTAAGGAACTGGGAGCATGTAATGCTAGCATAATGCTAGTGTCGATGTTACAGATTTAGCAAAAATATAGTATGAAAATTAAAGTATTTATACATGCATATAGTTCGCATCGGTAGGAACTCTACATATAATCACTTCTCTTTTTCCTGGTGAATGTGGTCATAATGAATGAACAATACACCATCTCAGCACTTTGCAATACTCAGTGGTGATTAACCTGATTAAGTTATATGGTACTCACAATAAGTAACTTAAAAATATATAATATTCAGAGATAAGCGCAGGAGAAAACAGCCTTTTCATCTGAACAACGTAGCTTCTACCCTTCAGTATGTGCTTACTGTTAACTCTTCAACAAATGATCTTCCGCCTTTGTAAAACAATGTAGTTTCTTTTCAATGCCAATTTTCTGACTTCTGTGAATAAGACATACAGTGATAATATATCTCACTGTTCCTTAGCTTTAAGGAAACACTTGCAAATGCTGGCAGAGCTTGGCTTCTTCCCTTCAAAATTTTGATCCACCACAGAGCATGGCTCATTACTTCTTCTAGGAGTTTATTCTCCCTCGCCCATAGGGGAATTCAAGATTTCCACCCTGTGGAACGTAGCCTCTTGAAACATTTAATTCCAATATAAATTTCTTAGCTTAATCTTTTAATCCAGGAAATGACACCCAAGGAGAGACATGAGTTTTGTGGAGCAAATAAAATGTGATAGTTTCATCTAATTAATGTTACAGATTTTTGCAATTGGAGCTTAAGAAGCACTGAGTAGTAAGTAATGTTATACAAAAAATGTACCCCTAATTTTTTCATTTTAAAATATTCCTTCAAAGTATGTATATTTATTCTCAACCTGATTATGCAGTTTGAATTTTTTAGCCAAAATCCTCTTTGGCCTCCTCATAATGTTGTAAAATGCCTTCAAATATTAAAAACCAAAACAAACAAACAAAAAAAATCAACAAAAAAAATCAATAACCAGTTGTAATATTTAGTATCTGTAGACCTCTGCAGAATAAGCCTTTTTTTCTGTCAGGTTAAGTCCGGAGGTACTTACTGCATCCGTATTGGGTTTTTTCCTGCAATATTACTGGCATCATTACTAAACATTTATGTACAGCTGTGCATACACAGTAATGATTTGACAATATTTTGCAAGTGAGAGAAACTCATCATTTGCATCTTTTGTAGCTTTATCCTGAGTTCTCATAGATGCTTTTCTACCAGTAATACTTATTGCGTACCACGCAGCTATCAACCTTTGTTATTTGATTCAGCTACAAAATTGGAAACTTATATATATAGTATTTGCTTTAGTTGCCTCTAATTTGTCTTAATAAATCACAAATATCCAGAAACAACAGAAATATATTGACTTCATAAAGAGGATATTAATTATAGGAAAGACAAAAATGCTCTGAATGTTCAGGTACTATTTGATGGACTTGCTTGTTTTCAAGAATATACTCTGGGATGTCTTGTAATAGAGAGAGAACATCTCCAGGCCTGCCTTGTGCTGAACTAAGACTGATAAACAAGGTATCTTTCTTTAATTTTTATTATTTTTGTCTGTGGAGAAATCGAACTAAAACTGTCTACTCAGTTCTAATCCACAGACCAGCCAGCTGAGGAGGCAGCCTTTCCAGTTTGGATTCCAATTTAGACAATAAAATGAGATCCTTATCCTATCATCTGCCTCTGCCCTGCTGAGTGCACTAGAAGGACATAGCTATAAAAAATCAGGCA
Organism: Tringa solitaria; assembly: GCA_026413425.1. NCBI lineage: Eukaryota > Metazoa > Chordata > Aves > Charadriiformes > Scolopacidae > Tringa > Tringa solitaria. The sequence continues at coordinate 82,544,048 of JAOXJM010000012.1, forward strand.
GTTTTAGAGAAGAAGTAATCATGGGAGGTACTTATTCAGTTCTGAGATTTAGAACCTAATAATGGAATATTTTTGATTGTTTTAAATGTTAGGTAAGTTTGTCACCGAGTTGTAAATTTTTTATTTTCTATACTGACATGATGCAGATACAAAAGATGCTATTTATTAGCAACTACTGTTCTGATGAGAAGGGAGTGCTGGTGCCGCACTTTTCATGAAAGAAAAGATTTCTTTCTTATGTACAGACATAAGATAATGATTATTTTAACTTAAATCAACATTTGCAGAAAAATTCAAAAAGGTTTTTGTTTTCTGTGAGTATCTGATTTGAACAGATTATTTTTTAATACATCACAAAAATCTGGAATTTATAAATAATTTGCTGTGTAGGGATTAGAACCACCATCATATTATTTTTTTTTTTTTTTTTTTTTTTTACTTTTTGGAGTAGAAAGTGGAGACCATCTGTCTATTAATTTTTTCCACAAGTTCCAACTGTAATTATTTTGTAGTATCACATAGCTTCATGTTTAAGCATTCCACTTGTATGAAATACTTTATTTCTGACACATCTCAAGGGTATACAAAAATATCTTTTCCCAACTCGGTCTGGACTGAATTTTAACCTGTACCTCATGGCTTAAATGTTTTTCTTGCTTGGCCAAGATGCATCCTCATTTTAAGAAGCCTTCCTTATCTGTTTTTGTACATGTCTCAATTTAAATATTTGCAGAATGCAGTTAGCGCTAAATTGACATTTATCATAAGACTGTTCTTGAAATATAAGATTTACTGAGCAATTTAGATGTGGGAGGAACCCAGCTTTCATCCTGGATGCATGATGTTCTGAAAATAGAAATGGTATTTCCGACGCTTGCTTATGATCCAGCTAAGTTGATATATGCTGGCATGGTTTTTTGGGAGCTGCACACATTTCTTATTCCCAGGCTGTCTTCTTAGTTTGAAATCAAATCTCCCTTTCTTCCAGCTGACCATTAGACAGTGGGGCAATCATCCTTTTGAGTTCGAAAACTCATAAGCTGAGTTCCATGACAGTGTGATTCTGTTCAGTTTCTTTTTTAAGATTGAATATTATTTTGCAAATGAGAACATCATTTTCTCTCTTCTGAAAAATTGTCTTCCAAGTATTTTTGATTTGAAAACTGATACAAAGTCTCTTTAATTAGATCTCTGATTGTGATAGCAAACAGCAAGGCAGCAGACAAGGGAAGGGACTTTATTGTGGAAAAATATAGTAGCTAATATGGAAAATAGGAAAATTTGGGAGTTTGTGAACATGTAGCTTTGGATAAATGAAAAGACAAATTTAGATATGAGCCGCTTATTGACAGATTAATAATACTAATAATTTTTGAAAATAACATATACTGTTGTATTTACAGCAAAGTTAGAGTCCTATTTCAGAAAGGCTTAAATTGGTACCTTACATGACGTTTTTCCCTTGTATGCAGCCTCAGTACTAGATCAAAACAAAGCCGTATGTTTTTAAGTAGTCAGAGAGTGCTGTACCTGTGGGTAACATCCCTGTGCATTAACTCTTTATGATGTATAGCTGCCTACATAAGTTGGCAGGGACAAATAGCACTTCAGCATCAGTCAGGGTAAAATGGGACAGGTGGAATTAGCAGATTTTGCAGACCACTAAAGTAATGGGGAACCGTGCTTCTTCACTGCCTGCTGAGGGGCACGTGCTGGGGAACCAGGAACTGAACCAGGCCCAGGCTTGGTAGTCAAAGACCATCCCTGTCAGAGACATCCTGTTATAGGGTAAGTTTAGCTGTGACACCAGCTTTCATCTGATGCCAGCTGTGACACTAGCTGTGACACTAGCTTTCAACTCACTACAGATTTTACTTTCAGTGCGTCCAGAGCACAGCTGAAGTAGTGACATTTACAGAAAGGACAAGGCATTCTTGATGTCTAATTTTTAGTTTTCAGGTTTGCATTGAGTCTAATAAAAGAAACCAGCTAGGTATCTTAGCTTTTCTACTATAGCTGCAGTGATTAAGTGCAGAGTGTAAAGTTTCATACTTTCTACGTGTTGCACATGGCCACGAAGTGGCCTGTAAAGGTTGAAGCTGATGATCTTCTAGGGGTTTTGTTAATTTGTTTGCCTTTGTTTAGCGCTTTTCATCAAAGCTGGGTTTAAATTTTATTTCAGAATTTATCTGGTAATCAAGTAATCTAGAAACTGTTTTGCTTTCTCTTTGTTCCTTTAAAAAACAAGAGTATCTCCAAAATCACATACAGATTCCAATATGCTCCATCTTTTGGAATGATGATGTAAAATCACTGAACAGTTGAGGTTGCAAGGCACATCTGGAGTTGTCTGCTCCAACCTCCCAGCTCAAAGAGGGATGAAATAGAGCAGGTTGCTCAAGGTTGTGTCCAGTGGGGTTGGAAGATGGAGGCTCCACAACCTCTCTGGCCAACCTGTTCTAGCATACCAACTGTAAAAAAGTTTTTCCTCATATTTAAGTGGATTTTCTTCTATTTTGATTTGTGCTCATTGCCTCTTGTCCTTTCACTTGCTACCATTGAGCAGAGCCTGGCTTCATCTACTTTACTCCCTCCCATCAGGTATTTATACACAATTATAAGATCCCCTTAAGCCTTCCCTTCTTGCAGCCCTTCTTGAAACCTTCCCAGCTCTCTCAGCCTTTCTTCATGTGACAGAGTCTCCAGTGTAGTTGTCGTCTTTGTGGCCCTTCACTGGATTCACAACAGTATGTCTATGTCTCTTATGTCCCGGGGATCCCAGAACTGGACACAGTGCTCCAGGTGTGGCCTCACCAGTGCTGAGCAGAGAAGAAGGATCACCTCCCTCAGGTCACTGGCAGTGCTTTTCCTAATGCAGCCCAGGGTGCTGCTGACCTGCTGACCGCAAGGGCACACTGATGGCTTATGTTCCACTTACTATGCAACAGGACCTCCGTGTCCTTCCCTGCAAAGCTGCGTTCTAGCTGGTTAGACACCAGACTGTGCTGGTGCATGGGAGTTGTTCCTCCCCAAGTTTCAGACATGGCACACCCCTTGTTGAACTTCATGAGATTTTTGTCAACCGGTTTCTTCAGTCTATTGAGGTCTCTTTGAATGGCAGCAAAAACCTCTGGGCTCTCAAACACTTCTCACAGTTTGGCATCATCTATAAACTTGCTGAGGCTGCACTCCATTCTATCATCTACATAATTAAATTATTATGGTCAAAATGCTCATCTCCACACTGATACTAATCCATGTGGATTTTTCACCCAGGCGCCTTTCCCTTGAATTGATGAAGAGAGGGGATAGATGTTAGGGGACAGATGTGCTGCATATAAACAGCTAAAGAGTGCTTCTTAGTTTCCTGTAGTCTGACAAGGGGGTCTAGAACAGTGATCTGGATTTAAAGGCTCCAATTGGATACAACTTGGATGTAAAGGACTTGGAAACTTAGGTGAGACTAGTTATGGAAACGTATATAAATGTAGGATTTTCAGATGCAAGGCCTCATTGTGACTTCATTTTTAGCACCAAATTTATTAGTTCTGCGTCTGGCTCACTGAAAGGGAAATCACCTCTAGCATGTGTTTCTGATTTCTACTATTATGGACCTTCTACCTCGCACACCTGACCTCTCTTAAATTTACTAGTACCTGTATTTGATTCTGAAGTATGTAGATCGTTCTGTTTAAATGGTTTTATATACATTGATTTAGAGAAATTTTAGGAAATGCATCTTGAAATTACTACTGCTACGCTTAAAATGTATCCTACGTATATCTATACATAATAGTTCACAATTTCAGAGTTCATACTTAATGGACAATAAAAGCTTATTAAATAACCATCTTCTTGGAGATACGTTATTTTTGTCAAGAATATTCATTTATTGGTTATTCGTTTAAGTAGGCTCTGTTTAAATGTCTGTGTATTTTTATTCAGGCTACAAAGTCCTTGACCATAACTGTACTGACAGCTGTGGATCCAGTAATCCATTTGTACAAAAATCAAAGTATTACTGACAACCTAAAAGCTGGAAATTGTTAAAACGGCAGACTAGAATTTAAACCTGGAAGTCACAGAAAGAGAGAAAAAAAATATTTTATGATGGAATATTTATAAAGTTAAATTCACTCTGTGATGTGTGGAGTGACTGTAGTGTCAGAAATAAATAAAAAAAAGCCTGCCACCTCTATCAGCTACTGATTTGACCATATTCTAGTCTCATAGAATTATTTGGATATTTTTCCTGCTGTGAATATGTGTAGAATTTCTACATAGATTTGGCCAATTTGTAGGGAAATTCAGGTTAGGTTTAGTAGCCCATAACTTCCACAGCCAAAGCCTATGGCTATCAAGTGGACTAGCTGCTGGTACGTATGGTGTGAGTGACACCAAAGAAGTGTGCTGACCCTTGCTAGTTTGTTTGCCTGAGAAGTTGAGAGGAGCCACTGTGAAGAAGCCACTATCAAAGAAGATTGGCATGTCTTGCTTCCTCCTGTCCTATTTCTAGTCATGTAGTGTCTCTGGTTGCCCTGCTTCTGCACGTCAGGCACTGATAGCCTGTGTTGTAGCTGTGTTTGCCATCCTGAATCTGGCCTTGTCTCCTGTACCGACCTTGAACTTATGTTGTAAGTAGTTTGTCTCTAGTTCTGCCTCTGGCCCTATCTCTTGGGTGGACTTTGGACCATGCCACAGCACTCACTCAGGTGCTGGTTGGTGAGGGCATGGCCTGTGCTGTGGTCACCCTCGGCTCAGGGCTTCTCTTGGCTGAAAGAGGAGCCCGCCCTGCTGGGCTGCTGGTGGAGAACAGGGACCTCTCCATTTCCATGATGGTGACTTGTTAGGACGTCATTATGAGAGCATCAAAATAACTCTTGTGGGTCTTGTCCATAGTTCTGCCTTTGTTTGATTCAGACCTACTTCTCTGTGTAGTAGGCATATGTATAAACCCAAATTAGTCACAGACTTCATGTATCTCTACAAAACACTGTCAGCAAGGCCATGCAATAAAGCCATATCATCATTAATTCCCTCTGATATGTAACAACTCTTTTCCCGCATCAGACAGAGGTGCTTAGATGACAAGCAACAGTGTATGCTACAAAAAGATCTTTCTTTTGAAAGATGTTTGCATAATGTATGATTTTGCTTTTGTTCTGACACAGTAAGTTAAGATGCAGACCCATGTAACGTACACTGCAGTGGAGCAATATGGAATCTGACAGTGGAAACTGGAGGGTTCCTGCCAGGGAACAGGCTGCAAAGTCAGATGGGGCAGTGAGGGGTACAGAGAGAGAGACGGGTGAATTCAGGGCAGGTATAATCCACATCACGGTAGGGCATGGCTTTCTATGGACTCATTTTCAAGTGGGCAATGCTTTCATAAAATCCTAGGGCAGATGCTGCAAATTCATTTGTGCAAACAGATAAGCTTGAACCTTGTGACAAAAAGGGAAAACTGCAGAATAAGCGTGTGGTGGGCAGCCCCCATGAAGATGAATTTGCCACACGCAGTAACTGTCAAGTACCCTGTAGCAACTAATAGGCTGACAAAGAATGATTTTTATTTTTTTTTTCACAGAAGTCTTAGGTTATTCTTTGCTCTCATATAAACTTACAAAAGGCTTGACAAAAAGGGGGAAGAAGGCCATCTACTGTCAGATAGCTTTACACTTTAGATAATTCCCCATTTGTTCTTGGCAGTTTGTTCCTCTGCAGCCATGAGAAAGGTTGCCCTATCTGTCACATGCATACCTTGTGTCAGAGCTCTAAAGAGTGAATTGCAAGGAAGGTAAGCTTGTTGTCCAGTTTAAGTTGCTTTTCAGGTGTTACCATGTGTGTCTTGGTGCCCTCTGCTGAAAAGGAAATTGAAACAATCCTTTCCTTTCAAATACTTCGTCAAAAATGTAGTTCAACCTTGAGAAGATGGTATCATGGAGTGCTGCCTCTGCTGTCCCAGTGATTCCATGTTGTATTTTCACAGTTTAGAAGTAAAAATAGGGGTTACATTTTCCTTCTGTTTTTCCTGTCTGTAATGCAACTTCAGACTGGATTTTAAATACAGCTGGGTTTCCTACATGTAATGGTCCTGGTTAGCAGGACTCCAGCAGTAATTCTGAGCACACTTTACAAGTCAGAACAAGCCACCTGTTTTTATCCAAGCTGTGTTGGCTCTAAGTTTACAGAAGTTAAATTTATGTATCTAATGTAAGTACTGACAAGCTCAAAACATATCCGCTTCATATATTTGGAATCAAGTTACTAATAAATCACCATTTTTAATGTCTTGTTTTATGGGCAGCCTCACTTGCATAGTAATCTTACCTTCTTCAACTCCTACCGATTTGAGTAAAATCTGAATTCCTTAGGAGGAAATTAAAGGATCCCTGAATAGTTTGAGATAAATATGTTTACTCACTGGATAAATAGTGTTTGGAATTCCAGTGGGCTCAGTCTTGTCACACTTTCCATTAATGCTTTTTCTAATAGGGGAAAAAAAGCAGAAGATGGGAGGAGTAGACAATAGCTCTAAAAAACAACCCAAAAATATTTTTAAAAAACCCCTCATGCATTAATAACTCATGCTAAAGGTTTTCAGAAAGGATAGCACTTCTAGTACAGGCGCAATTAGCAGCAAAATTGCAGTTCTATCATAAGACCCTGTTGCTTGGGGGTTGGGGTGGACAGGCATTAACTAGGCAGTCAAGCCACCATTTTTACAAACGCCATCTGCTGTAGGAAGATTTTCCTCCTGCAGATTTACTGAGAAATCCTTCTTGATCCTTCTACCCTAGTACTGGTGACGGGCTCAGCCATGTACTTGGGTGTTTCTGGATTCCCCCTGGCACCAGGGTCAGCCTGCCCAGGTGCAAGGCAGGCGAGGGTGCTGGCAGTCACCCTGAGGTTGTCTCCTGTCACAGTGTCCCCAGCTCTGTACTTTGCAGCTGCCTGGCGCTGACCTGGCACACAGAGGAGTCTGTCTGTGAGGAAGCGGTACCTGCATTCTTGTGCAGGCTACGTTTTTTTAATTATACATTGATTTTTCAAAATGCTTCTGCTGTTGTAAAGCTGACTTTGTAGTGCGCGCAACTCAAGTGGAGACAGTTTTGCCTTGTAATGTAGAAACATTAAAGGAGTTTTGGGCTTACAGTGCTGCAGAAGAACATGTTTTCAAATTTAATCTGTCAGTAGTGAAAACAATGACTTAAAGAAAAATAGGATAGAAAACTTTTATCCATTATTATTGCATCACCTAAAATTCACATGTAATTTGCCTAATAGTGTTTATTTCTAGATGCAATTCTCTATAAATAGCTACAAGATATTGACAGAAGGATAATGAAAATATCAACTTTTGTAAGTTTGTTACACAATCACTTGAATATGTTTATAATTGCCAAATTTTGTTTCAGGCTCCTAAAAAATGTGTACATATATTAGATTTAATAACTCATACAAAGAGATATGATTCTGAAGTACTCAAATGGTTCAATGCTATGTCTATATACCTATACGTATGTATGCATACATATATATGCATATAGATGTGTAGATAAAGACCCGCTTTCTCTGAGGCTAGAGGCATTTATTTTCCTTGAAGCCTGGAATCTGGAATTTAAACTAACTTGTATTTGTCATCTTGGAAGATGAAAATATGCTGCAACGTGCAGATGGAACACGTGCATATACCATGGTGCTTATGGAAACAAATTGCTGTGTTTCTAATACAGCTTTGTGTCTATTCTTTCTCTGTTGTCCTATGCTGCTTTTTCTCTTTCAATTACAGACAATATTTCCCTATTGAATGAAAAATTGATGAATATACTGGACCAAATAATGTTTTAACTTACTGTTTTATGCATGTAGTGGTAATTATAATAAACCTTTGTTTCCTCAATGTCTCTCATTGACTATCCATGTCATTGACAGTGTATTTTGGAGTAGTTTATTAAAGAATTATTTATAAGTAATAGAAGTTGCATTGCTATTATAAGTTCTATTTTATAGATGAACATAACATACTTTCAGAATTCCCACTTTCTTTCAGCAACCTGTTCAAAATTCATTTCCTCTTTATTTCATTATGAAAAAAACAAACAACAACCCAACAGTTTTCAGTCTTGGTTTGCTGAAAAATTAAATCCAAGTCATGGTAAAAGGAGGCTTTAATTAGCATAAGGAACAAAGAGTCCAGTCTTATGTGATATCAGAAGACTGCTTTAATACATTTGAGGTACTGATCTCACCTCATCTTCAAAGTGTCTGAATTTGTCTTACACAGTCCTGTGGAAAAGTATATTCCAGGATCAACCCCAAGACTGATTTTTGAGTAATCTGACTTGCTCACCATCACTCAGCCTACACCAGTGTTTGTCTCTTGTATGGCCGGTTTTATGCCCACTGTTCAAATCTTTCACTGTTTCCCACTGTTTTTTTTTAAGCTATTAACTTGGCAGTGTCATCTGATAATGGGTTGAATGCCTGATGGACTTCCAGATATATTAGATCTGCATTTCCTTTTTTGTATACTTTGAGAGAAATTTACCATTTAATGTGCTACATGAAACCTTAATAAATTCATGTGCATTTATTTCTTTTCTTTCTGACCTTTACAGTTCTAATTATTAGTGAATTTTTCACTTTGGAAGTCAGCCTAGGCTTGAGTTGTGTTTGGTTTAATTTCTTTCCCCCTTTCTTAAATAGGTACAATACT
>JAOXJM010000012.1:82552866-82563029 GCA_026413425.1 Tringa solitaria
GTGAAGGCCGAATTGGGCGGATTTTCCTGTAGCAGCTAGGATGAGGCCTAGTAGGAGTTCAAAAAGTGCCATCTCCAGTTTGACAGATTAATAAAATCTGTGATTATCATAGTTCTTTCAGTTTTGGACTGGAGACTATATGGTTCATCATGGGATGTAGAGTATTCTGTATTCTTTTGAATTCTCCTTACCATGATATCTCTGTAGAACATTATTCTTAATGAAAACAGGCCAGACATAATTTTTGGCTCTATATAGGTCACTTTTATTCCAGTTCCATCCTAACTGCAAAGTTGTCCTGTATTGCGGTCATTTTGTGTTGAACTATATTTTGTTATAGTTCTACAACATTGAATTTACTTGACTACTAGAGATTCTTAGAATGTTCTTTATCCGTGGGTCTTTTTGTGTTTTCTTTGTAGACTTTTTCCTTACTCATTGTATTCTTTAAAATAGAAAATCATTACAATCTGGACACAATTTTTAAGAATTGAAGACTGTTAATACCTCCCAGTCAGTACTAGCTGACCCTGCTTTGAGCCGGGACTCAAACTAAGTGATTGGGAGTAAAAGTCTGTCTCTGCTTTCAACGCTGACTGCCCTTAAGCTAACTTGCAAATAGTGTTCTTCCTTGAAATAGCCACAGACACATTGCTTTCTTATTTTCAACTATAAGCCTTAGCATTTCTATAGTGTGAGAAATGAATTTTGTCAAGTCCAGAACAGATTTTATATGATTCATATTCAGGGAGAAAAAAAAAAAATCATCAGTCTCTTCTCTTTTCATATTAGCTCTGTTTTGCCAGTGAGAACAGATTCAGCTTTTTGATCAGACTATTTCTGAGATGCACTGAACAAGTAATATAATATTCTCAACTTTATGAACAGCTTTTAAACCTAGATTAAGATATTTAAAGAGAAAGAATTTGCAGAGTTACCAAAGGGTGGGATAACTCAGTTGAGAACCCCACAAAAATTCATTTAGTATAATTAGAGAAAAAGAAAGCTAAAATAAATGCAAAGCTGTTGACTTTGATTTTATGTATATGTAATATTTCTGATGGAACATGTGATTAGGATTGGCATGAAGGGAAAAGTATTACTTAGTGTGATGAACTGCAGTGAAAAGTAGAAGGACTCTGGATCTACCAGCCATAAGAAAGAAAGAATTTTAATGAATTGTTTTGAACAAGTGATGCTGATGCATCCTAGAGAGGGATTTGCATAGGTGGCCAAAAACTTAATTTTCTTATGGTTCAGGAAACTTTTCACCAAAACAAAGGGCTGTATCTGCCCTTGTATCTGCCAAAGACTCAGCTAGTTACTTGAGATCTGTGTTTCATTTCCCTTACCTGCTGTTTCAGCAGAGTCAGCAGAGAAAATTAGTGCTTTTATTTAACCTAATACAGTTTAACATTTTTCTGCATAATCAGTCTTTCCAGAAAGCACTAGATGGCCCCTTGAGTAGAAAGAAGTTCACTGCCTTATCTTAACCCTTTAAAGTGTTAAACTTTTCTAATTTGAAATGCTTTGAGGACTGCAATAGGTAGAATTTGATTTCATTAAGTAAGTCATCTCAGATTGACTTGTTTTATTGAGAGGTTCTGAGATATGACCTCAGTGCTACCATAAGTGGGTACAGTAACTGGTCCCTTAAATTTTTATCAGTGACCACTTAAACTGGTCACTGATAAAAGCATATAGGTAAACCTCCTGTATTTTGAATGCAATATAAGAATTTGTAATATTTATGAAGTCACTTCTCTAGTATATTAGAACGAGATTTCCATCTGAAAATTTTGCGATAATTAAGTAATCAGTAGCTTTAACTACTGGTCCAATTTGCTCTACACTTTGATCTCCCCAATTTGTGAAAGTAAAGATGGTCTTTTTGGCAGCCTAAAGGAATAACAATATGGAAATTCAGGGACATGCTTTTGTTTGGGATTGCCTAGAACAGGAGTGAGAGAGCCAAAGTACAACGAGGTTTAGGAAACAAATCTTCTATTCAGCTGTAGTAAAATCAGCTGCATCATAATAGGTGCAGACAAGGAATTTGGTACTTGTTTCAATATGCAGACAGTGAGCAATAGGTAGGTTATGGAAAAGCCAAACAAAAGAAGGGAGTCGTGAGTAGAACTTCCAGAATCGACAGAGCACTTGTCTTTTGATTTAATCTGATTTTCAGTCTAACTCTTATTACTTGTGTAGGCCTTCATGGTTTACCTGGTGGGCAGACCTTAAAGTACAAATCAGTGCACCCTGGATCAAGAATTCACATTGCCAAAGTTCTCTTGCAAAGTTTTAACACAGTATTGAAATGTGTAGACTATGTACATATACCAAGATGAAAAGATTCAGTATTTAACTTGGGAAACTTCAGGTTCTGAATGTGGAGTATATTTAAGTAGAAAGGAGATTTCATCCTTTTGTTAACAAAGCAAAATTTGAAAGGATTGTTTTTGTTATTAAGTAACTTTCACAGCATTTAATACTGTAGTATTCTGCTAGGAATAAAGATTATTCAAAATATTATTGCTCTTGGTATTAGCAGTATGATATCTGGAAGACATGTTCCTTTAAACTTCTACAAAGATACTCTTTAGGAATATTCTCCTAAATGTCACACACTATTTTTAAAAATAGAATTATAATGTATTTCTTACGTCTGTCTTTACCAAATGTCTGACTTATGAGACTGGTTTTACATGCATAGTGTCTCCTGTGTTGTATTTCTTTAGTCACTGGTAGGCAATGGTAATGGAACAAATATTATTTCCTTAGGGAGCTGATCCTTGTTTTCTTCTCTGAGTCTTAGTGGTCAAAAAAGCCAAAATAAAAACACTGTGTGCTTAGTGCAAAGTTCCAAATCTGTCTGAAGGTTACATTTATTTTTTGTCAGCTTGCATTAATATAATTTTAGTCATTTTCAGTAATGAACGGGTGATTAAAGGTTATCCATATAGCTAAATAGCTGTTATTACCATGTGCCATTTTAGTTACTTGGATAATTTGTCAACTCTGTATACAAACAGACAGTTTACAAATAAGAATTTTCACTCCCATACTTAAAATCAATTGTTCAGGGGTTGAGCCAGCTACTTATCACCCACCTAATAGACCAAATTACCTTTAATTAATCCAACCTTTTGGGTTAGAAAGTAGTTCCGTGCTGCCTTTACATACATCCATTGAAATGTGTTGTGTTTTAACCCCAGCTGGTAACTAGAACCACGCAACCACTCACTCCCCCCAGTTTGGATGGGGAAGAGAATCAGAAGACTAAAAGTGAGAAAACTTTTCGGTTGAGATAAAGGCAGTTTAATAGGTAAAGCAAAAGCCACACACACAAGCAAAGCAAAACCAGGAATTCATTTGCTGCTTCCCATGGGCAGGCAGGAGTTCAGCCATCTCCAGGACAGCAGGGCTCCATCACTTGTACCAGTTACCTGGGAAGCCGAACACCATCACTCCAAACGTCCTCCATTTCCTTCTTCTTCCCCCAGCTTGACATACTGAGCATAACACCATACGGTGTGGAATATCCCTTGGGTCGGCTGGGGTCAGCTGTCCCAGCTGTGTCCCCTCCCAGCTTCTTGTGCCCTCCCAGTCTGCTCAGTGATGTGACAGTGTAAGGAGCAGAAAAGGCCTTGAGACCTTAGCAACAACTAAATCACCAGTGCTCTATCAAAAGTATTTCTCATCCCTAAACATAGCATTATACCAGCTGCTAAAAAAAATTTAACTGCGTCCCAACTGAAACTACGACAAAATGTAAATTTGAGACATCGTTTCTTGCATACGTGATTCTTGGTACTGCCTGCTTCTGGAATAACCAAGTTTCTCCATTGCTCAGCGTTTCTGGTGGTATGAGGTATTAATTTATGTAGTTGTGTATATAGTATTTCATGTAACAATCACCACATTGCCAGCATCACAGATTAAGATTATTTCAAATACAGAACCGGAGGGACCATCCTAGGATGAAGTCCAGTTCCTTGAAGCTGAAACTAACATCAGCTTTTTGTAATAAACTTATCAAAAAGACTTTTGAGAACAGGTATGGTTTTGCCACTTGAAGTCAAATTGGATGGGGATGGCTGCTTCCATAACATTTTAGTACCTTTTTTTAAATTTCCAGCAAAAATTTCAATGACCGGTTTGAACCTGTTTGCTCTCATCCCACCTGTATGCTTCCTCTGATTATTTCTTTTTCTCCTGCTGTTTAGCTTTGCTACATTATAAAATCAAGTTCTCCCTTCTCAGACTTCATTTGTCTCGTTAAGCTTACCAAACTTTTCTAATGCTATCTTTTATTGATTTTTATTTTCTTGGTTAAAAAATGAGAAATAACTTATCGAATTCTGAGCAGCAGAATACTGAAGGAGTCTCCCACATGCCTTGCTACAACATTATGTCCTGGACAGTACTTTGAAACTTTGAAGGGGGGACTGGACCAAACATTGCCCAGAAGTTATTCCAACCTAAATTATTCTATGATTATTCATCCTTCAACTCAACAGAAAATAATTTGTTCAACACGTGTGTTAAACTTGGCTTATTTTTAATATACACCTCAAATAGCTTACTTAATCTTCCCTTAAAAAGGATCAACAAAATCTTTCCTGCTCCCTGCAGAATATTCTCCTGTTCCATGGCAATGTTTCATGTCCACGCATCTGGTGAAGAACACAGAAATAGAAGATAACATGTAAGGTAGAGATGACTGTCATGCAGGCTGTTCAGTGTCAAAATTCAGACTGTATATTAACATTAAGAATATTCTTTGTTATTTACAGGGGACTCCTCGCCACTATGTTTGCACAATAGGAGTTTGCTCCTGACCCAGGCAGGGCCGATAACAGGCATAAGCTGCAGGAGAGAGAATAGCAAAGTGGTCAGCTAAGCAAAGGAGAAACATCTTGGCTCTGTATTTTCTTGTATACGAGGGGAGAGAGAATGGAAAGGAAAGGAGAGATTTTTTTGGTGTGTCTCACCATGGAGAGAGGTGAAGGTGAAGAGTCCTGAAGGGGGTGGGTTTCTTGGAAGGAGCTGAGTGAAGTTAAAGGGAAGAGGCTTCAGGGGAGAGGAACTGGGAAGGACTGTGATGCACGATTTCATACAGCAACAGACTATGTGTGTGTGTGCGTGTGCTGGGAGTTTTCTGTGTGGAATGTACTTTCGTCAAGGTAGAGGCCGTCTGGCTCCTGTCTGCATCATTTCCCTAAGGAAGTACTGAACTCAAAATGAATCATCCCTCAAAACCTAGAGAAAATTACTTTCTTATTAGTTACCAAGGACAACGCAGACAAATATAGTAGCTGAAATAGTGATATAAAGTGTGGTCATACTTAAAATAATTTACCTAAAACAATGATGAGCATCCTTAACCTGCATGTTAAGGGTTAAGTCTTGTGCAGAAGTCGTATCTTTGTGCAGTTTGTCTGTAATGAGAAGATGAGGAACTTTGTGTTACTAGTGTGGTTTTACCTTCTAGCAGTGAGCTATTCCAGGAGGAAATACTGCAGTATCCTCCTGTACAGAAATGTATTTCCTTAAAGGAATTGTTTATATACTGCACCCTATTTCTTTAGAAATTAAATTTTTGGTACCAAAGTCCAGACCCAAAAAGGTACTGGAAAATGTGTGTTTTAGTGCTTATTTTTAGGTGACTGTCTCAGAGCATCCATGATTTGGGTTGAGTTCCTATAATGCTCATACAATGCATAGGGAACTATATGCCTCAGATGAGAATCTATCTCAATTCACTGAGTGTTGCTTACTTAATGTCAAAGCATTGGGCAGGATGTTTAAGATGAAATCCAATCTCACTTCTAGATCTTCAGTACTTTTTTCTGCTCCACAGGGAAACTGTCTTTCCTCCTGTGGGTATTACTGCCTTGCACCCTTTCTCTGAAGCTGTCTTTCAAAACTTGGTGCAAAGAGAGGGTAGCTGTGGTGGTGTCTTTTACATGGAATTCCTGAACTAAAATACTGTGCTTTTTTCTTTACAGTACTGAGGATTCATAGGAAAGATAGAGAATGGTCTGAGGGTTACACTCAATTTAGATATTGGTTTGATTTTGCATAGGTAAATGAAACAGAATTCTATCACATTGTGCAGAAGTGCTTTAGTCCCTGAACTACTGGGGTAAGAGAGAGGAGGGAAAGAAGAAACTAGACCTCATTTTGTCTTTCAGAGTATTGGTTTTTTTGTTTGTTTGTTTTTTAAGCATGACAACCATTACCATATTTTCTGTGCAGTGCTGTCTGTTATATAGTTTTACTGGTGCTGATAGGCTGCATTGTGATTTAGGCACGAAACTGCTCATTTGCCTTGAGGCAGAAGTGTTTCTACCTCTCCACTACTGCATTTCTCTAATTTGTAATTCCTGATTTATTTCTTGAGCACTTAAGTCCTTTTAAATATTATTTTAGGTACTTGTTTTGTCTGGATCAGATCCAAATACTACCACTGAGGCTGAAGAAATACAGTTGTACACTGCTATAAACTGAGATGTGGTGGAGATGTGGTAAAATTTTAAATGTGCTCCTGTTAAGGTTTTTCAGCTTTGTAAGCGAGCTCCTTTCTCAAATAAAAATAGGTTTGAAGCAAACAGGAAGAATTAACATTATTACAGAAATCCAGCCCCAAGCCAATTCCTTCTCTTAGAAAACCATCATAATTTCTCTTAATTAATTAATAAAGGGAAATTACACAATGAAGTAATTTGATTTGATTTTAGCTTCTCTAAATAATAACATAAGAATGGTTGTATTGATTCAGAGTTAGGATCTATCTAGCCCAGTATCCTGGGAGAATAGGGCAATCATATAATACGTGTCTCCCTAATGCTGTCATTGCTTCGAAGTTAAAGTTAAATAAAATACAACGAGTATTTGTATGTGTTGCCCTGCGAATTCTTTTCCTTGGAATAGTAGAGCTTCACAGGCTTCCACTGTGAAAGGATTCTCTGTCTTCACTGTCTCACCAGTAACTATCTGCAGAACTGAAACTAAAGGAAACTGGCTGGTATTGCAAGCTAAGTAGCAAGTGTTTTGATTCTAGGTGGCTACTCTCCATCAAAACTTCATTATATGTTTTCTGGGGGGTTGGTATGTGTGAAATTAATTCAGCAATTTAAAAGTAAAAAAAATAAAGTTACTAGAATTGATACTTTTGTTGACAATTTCAAGAGCAATGGCGAAAAACTACGAGGAAATGGACTGTATTACTCTCCATCCATTAAATAGCAGCCTTTGCAAGCACCTAAGGAGCACACTGTCTGGAATGTGCTGGGCCGCCTGTGCATGCTTGATGCTCACATAGTGCTCTTAGCAGCATAGCACATTGAATTTTAAGTCACATTTAAATAAGAAGAAATAGAACAGTCATTATTAAGCGCAATCAGTACAGAAAAAGTGGATATAAATAGGACTGGAGCAGTTAAAAAGTTGCTTTTAAAGGAAAATCATGTCTGCAAATTTCTGCAAGTGTTAAACGCAGAGATAAGCATTGGTCTTGGGACCTTTTTGAAAATTTGGCTGCGAATATTTCCATGCATCATTGGAAAGAAGTACAAAACATTCATAGCACACTCACAAAGTTCTGCTATGGATTTTCTAAAACCTAGGGAATAATAATAATTTGTCTGGGAAAAAAAATAGACAATTCTCTTTCCCTATAGGAACTTGTAGCAAGGCCTTTCTAATAAATAAGGGAATTAACCACCTGAATGGTTTTCTGGCATCTACAGATAAGAATTTTTTAATAATTTAAAAAGTCAGTTTGCAATTCACAGGATACAAAGGCCAGCCATCCGTAAAAACGTGTGGATTTCTGGGGGTGTTATTTCTTTATTTTGGTTTTTGGGTTTTTTTTTTTTACATTTTCCAGGATCATTGTAGGAGATTGGATTAGGTTTGTTGGAACATCAAAAGGACTTCTTGATATGGCAGCCAAGTTGACGACACAGCTGACTAATAGAGAACAATTAAATATTTGACAGAGGTTACTGTGTCACATCTATAGAGGTGACCACTGAAGTCAGAGATTTTGACGCAATTCTAAATTGGGCAACAACAGAAAAATTGAACTTGGGTGTTGATCTTTTCTGTGGTAATTTACCGATGGGTTAGTATTTTTTCACAGGATTATTTAATGTAAAATTTAATCTTAGGTCTTTTATTTTTTTTCCAGATAGTTGATACCAAAGTTTATTTCCTGTTTTGCAGATATCCTGAAGTGTACCACTGATTCAAAATCTGCTTTTCCTTTACTCTAGATGGAATATTAGTTTCTCAACTTCCTTGCTTTTTGTGAAATGCTTCTGAATCTTTTTTTTCTTCCACCTTCCACATCCAGAATAGCAATTTAAAAATCAGACAGTATCTGCCTATAATTATATAAAGCAATGTTTGTGTGGCTCCATTGCAGAAATAATTGAAAAGATCATGTGCTGATACAACTCTTTGTAAAAATACTTTCATAGCTGTTGTATAATAGTGTTAGATATTATTTCATGAATTGTTTCAGAAAACAATAAGAAGAAATGCTTTTGTGTAGCAGCTAGCTGTACAAAAATGAGTGACAACTGTAAACTGAATGACTTCGCACAAAGAAGAGGCACACAGACATCTCTTGCATAACTAACAGAACAAAAAAGTGTGGGTTTGCCCTGGCAGCCTGTATGCAGGCTCTGTGATAAATTAAGAGGTGTGCCTGAAAGAAGACCTGCACCTCTTTCCAGCAAGAACTGAGTTTCTTTGCCGTGGTTTTCTTCCAAAGAGCAGTAAGGGACAAGACTTGAATAACAAAATCATATGGTTTAATGTGCACGTGCACTGATATATATATATATATAGGTGCACAGGATAAGAGGGATGAATTTCTGCAGGCTACATAATAAATACTATACTGGAAGAAGTGTGTACAATGCCATGAACCTCCTTGCATTGGACAGTTCAGAAACCATCAAGAGGCAGTCGTCTAAAGAGAATCAGGTCTCACATTAGCCCATGTAATGACAAAAACTAAACCCAAAGCAATGCTGCAAGTACCGTGTGACCAGGTAGTAGTGCACACAATGTGTGTGTTGGGCTGGGTGTTTGGGCTAAGTTGCCTTTGCCCCACTGATGTCCCTGCTACCAGGGCCATGGGCACACTCCCAACTTCTATGGCAACACTGCCTGAGTATGTCTCAGGCAGTTTTTCTTCTGCTGAAGTGCTCAGCAGTCTTCCTCACATCTGGGTTACCTCCCATGAGGCTTCTGGTTACTTTTATAGTAACATGGCTCGTGAGCACAGTCCAGGAAAGCAGTATTTTGATGTCACTTTGAGTGTTCACTTGTATGCCACCAAAACTGCTTCTGACTCCTGTAAAATGTGGGGAGAGGTGTTTGATAGTCAAGACAGCTCACCTTGTTCTGCTGGTGTGGACAGTGTGGGACAGTTTGGTTGTCTCCACAGATCCTTCTTGTCATGCTAGGGTCCTATCAGGTCTGTCTTGAAGAGCACACCCACTTCTTGTTTAGCTTCACTTGAGGTATAGGAAAAAATAATGAAGGCTCACAAAGGCCCGATTTGCTGCTTGTTTATAGACATACTGTAGCTCAGACTGAGATTTTTCTGTCCATGCCTGAAAAGGGATAAACTTGATGTAAATAGATTGCTGGTAATAGTCAGACATCCATTGCTGACCATAGAAACTTGGCACTTTTGCAATGCTTTGTACTTCTGATCCTTCCATGCTGTGCAGAGACAGATAGAGCACCCTGAGTGCTCTACTCGTGTTGTTCCCCAAAACGAGCTCCCTGTAGCGTGCCACGCTCATTTGCCTTTTGTCCTCCTAGCAGGGAAGGTCACATATAAAAGGTTTCTTGCTATTTCGGTGCTTTTATTATATGCCTGCAGAAGTGGGAACATGTGAGTTCAGCTGGAATCAAGATGACCACTCTGTGGATATTTACTTCGCTGACTGGAAAAGGGGAAACCTAACCCCCGTTTTCAAAAAGGGGAAAAAGGAAGATCTGGGGAACTACAGGCTGGTCAGTCTCACCTCTGTGCCCGGCAAGCTCATGGAGCAGATCCTCCTGGAATCGCTGATAAGGCACATGGAAATTAAGGAGGTGATTGGTGACAGCCAACATGGCTTCACAAAGGG
>JAOXJM010000012.1:82563212-82580671 GCA_026413425.1 Tringa solitaria
CCATCCCTGGAGGTGTTCAAGGCCAGGCTGGAGGGGGCTTTGAGCAACCTGGTCTAGTGGAAGGTGTCCCTGCCCATGGCAGGGGGCGTTGGAATTCGATGATATTTAAGGTCCCTTCCATCTCTAACCATTCTATGATCCTATGATTCTATGATTCATTTTTGCTTAGGGAGGAAAAACAACTTTCACTGGAATATTTCCTTGCATAGGTGGTTATTAAAGGTAAAGCTTTAGGTACAGTATAGTGCATCCTTACAGAAGATATGTTCATTAGCTTCAAGATGAACATCCAGAAATAAACATATTTCAATATCTGGTCTTTTTTGTTTGGTTGGTTGGTTGGGGTATTTGTTTGTTTGTTTGTTTAAGCATTATCTTCTCATTCTTGAATTATTCTGCTTCCCTGGGAGTTTCCTTCAATAAATCCTGTTTTCCAGAGTCAATATGACTAGAGAAGAATCAAAGTTTTGTACAATTGAGTAGTGACACAGGATTCTTTATATCACTCAAATAGAATTAAGTAGAATGATTGTCTTCTTTGTACTAGGCTATTTGCAGTAGATAGAGGATGCAATGACTACCAGTAATGAGAGAAGAATACAGCAAATAAATTTTAATCATTCTTCTAGTTTTGGGCTAAGGGAGTAATAATTATACCTGCCTAAGTTCTCAGCTCATTAATATTTTATGCTATTATTTTCTATCACTATACAATTGTAATTCTGGTTAAAATCTCCCTCCTCAAACTCTTCAGTTCGGTGCAGGTCTCCATAGTTCAGAACTTCTCAATAAATTATTTTATTGCTCAGCTCCTCAGTCAAAGTTGGTAGAGTTTGCAAATATATGATGAGGCATAGGAGTTTGCAAAAATGTGGTTGATAATGAATTTAAAACCTTTTCTTTAGAAAAAAAATAAAGTAGAAAGCTTTATTTTGCTGAACATGCTGAAAAATTAATTAGGGGGAATACTTCTGTTAATTTCTTTTTTTGTCTTTTCATTTTTTGATATGAGTACACAGTCAATTGGACTGATCTCTTGTGAAGCTGGAAAAAACCTCAAAGAAAAGCACCAAAAAAAAAAAAAGTACTTTATTCAGTCAAGCAGATTTGGCACAGTTGTGTGACAGCGGAAAGGCTCCCTGCACAGACATGTCTGGTTGCTTCAGTAAAGAATCCTTGTCAGGCTAAGAACAGGAAAAGCTCATTTTTCAAAAAGAAGTTTAAGATGAAAAAAAAAAAAAAAGAAAAAGCAGAAAAAGCAGGGTATCTAAATTTAAAATCTGTCAAATTATAATAAGATTTTCCTAGGGAAACCCTTTGCTTGTTTGTCTCCAAGATAGGCACTGATTTATTGATATCCTTCTAGGAGCAAACGCACTTTTAATATAGAATCACAGAAATGTAGAATCGTTTAAGTTGGACAAGACCCTTAGGACCATTGAGTCCAGCCATTAACCTAACACTGCCAAGCCCACTACTAACCCATGTCCCTAAGTGCCACATATACACATCTTTTTAATATCTCCAGGGTCAGTGACTCAACCCCTTTCCTGGACAGTTTGTACCGTATTCTATATGTTGAATAACAAGGTAGCATTAGGTTAAGAATTTTGATAGTCAGTTACCTTGATTATAAAAGTTACAGTATTTATTAAAAGACAATTACAGTAGTTGTGAAGAGAAGTCTGACTAAAATTGGAAAAAACAAAATATAGTAAAAAAAAAAATACCGTAATTCTTTTTTCAGACCTTTCCATTTAAGGTTTCATAAGGTGAAATGTTACAAAGTTTCTGTGGAAGTCAGACTAGTGATATTAGGAATCACTACTAATCAGCCACTAGAGATTCATTTCATACTATCTGTACTATGCCAATAATGAACTTCTACATTTTATACAAATTTACTGCTTAAAAAGGGCTAAGCTGGAATTCCTGGAAATGATAATTCACTCTTTATGCACAGATTTCATTTTCTTTTCTCGCTGATTTGGATAAGGTGGAACAGTCTTAAGCGTGTTTTTGCCAGCAGCATTCAGTAATTCATTCTGCCGGCAAGAACGCCACCTGAGATACTACATTTTTTTCTGTCCTTTAAGGTGGTATCTATTACATAGAAGTCTGGATGCTGGAACAGGGACTGTATAGTGGAAAGTAATATATTGCTTATTATGGATGACACTAATGCCAGAAAGGAATATTGCTGTCAAGTCCCAGTGTGTCAGCTGTAGTTGCAGTAGTTTAGTGATTTTCAGAATCAGGCAAAAGGAGTTTCGAATTGGAAAAAGTAATATTTCAAAAAGAGTCACTGTCCCTAGTCACCACCCACTAGGGCTCCATTCAAAAAGGTAATTTCAATTGAAGTAACCTATTCCAGTTTAGCTCTTTGCCATTATTATTTGCCAAAGAACCCTTGCTATGTTCATCTTAAGTATTACTAACTTCAGTAGACTTGAATGCAAGTATTTTACTTGAGTGTCTCATCAAAGGATTAATTTCCTAATCTATGAAATCTTACTACAGTGAGTCAATGTAAACCGCAGGTGGTAGATATTTGGAAATTGATGATCACGTATAGATTTGAATTTGCCAAGTTAGCACTTTTGATGCCAGCTAGAAAGGAAAAGTTGTCCTTTTAGAGCTACTTATATGTAAATTAAACAGTTATCCTTTTTTTTAACACTATCAAATCTGATAAATAATTACCCCAAGGTTTTCTTCCTGTAAAAAGAAACCTCCAAAAAGAAGCATTTAATTTCATTTACATCATTCTTCTTCAGAACATAGATACTAGGAGCTATGCTCACATATTACCAGGTTCCCACCAAAGCCGTTTTATCACTCCCCCTCCTCAGCTGAACAGGGGAGAGAAAATACAATGAAAGGCTGATGGAGGATCAGGATATGGATAGATAAGGACATGGAGAGATCACGCAGCAGTTACCGTCACGGACAGAACAGACTCCACTTGGGGAAATTAATTTAATTTATTGCCAGTCAAATCAGAGTAGAATAATGAGAAAATAAAAACTAAACCTTAAAACACTTTCCCCCCACCCCTCCCTTCTTTCCAGGCTCAACTTCACTCCCAATTTCTCTACCTCCTCCCCCTGGAGGCAGGGGGGCAGGGATGGAAAATAGGGTTTGTCAGTTCATCACTCAATGTCTCTGCCGCTCCTTCCTCCTCAAAGGGAGGACTCCTGACACTCTTCCATTGCTTCAGTGTGGGGTCCCTCCCACAAGAGACAGTCCTTAAACTTCTCCAATGTGGGTTCTTCCCACAGGCTGCAGTCCTTCACGAACTGCTTCAGTGTGGGTCCCTTCCACTGGGTGCAGTCCTTCAGGAGCAGATTGCTCCAGTGTGGGTCCCCCACGGGGTCACAAGTCCTGCCAGGAGCCTGCTCCAGCAGGGGTCACAGCCTGCTGCTTCGGACACATCCACCTGCTCTGGCGTGGTGTCCTCCACGGGCTGCAGGTGGATATCTGCTCTGCTGTGAAACTCCATGAGCTTCAGAGATACAGCCTGCCTGACCGTGGTCTTTACCATGGGCTACAGAGGAATCTCTGCTCCAGTGTCTGGAGCACCTCCTGCCCCTCCTTCTTCCATGACTTTGGTGTCTACGGAGTTGTTGCTCTCACGTACCCTCACTCCTCTCTTTGGCTGATGTTGCCCAGTTGTTTTTTTCCCCCCTTCTTAAATTATCCCAAAGGTTCTACCACCGTCACTGATGGGCTCAGCCTTGGCCAACAGCAGGTCCATCTTGGAGCCAGCTGGCATTTGCTCTGTTAGACATGGGGGAAGCTTCTAGCGAATTCTCACAGAAGCCATCCCTGTAGCTCCCCCCGGCTACCAAAACTTCCACTTTTCACTTTCTTGCTGCTTTCAGTCCATCCTTATCTCAAATTCCTCATACCCCACGTTGGATGCCAAAAAGAACTCTAGTGGGTTGACCTTGGCTGGATGCCAGGTGCCCACCAAGCCACTCTAATACTCCCCTTATCAGCAGGACAGGACAGGAGAAAATAAGATGGAAAAAAAACCCTCCTGGGTCAAGATAAAGGCAGTTTAATAAAGCAAAAACAAAGGCCACACACAGGAGCAAGGGAAAACAAAAGATTTATTCTCTACATCCCATCAGCAGGTGATGTCCAGCCACTTCCCAGGAAGCAGGGCTTCAGTACATGTTGTGGTTGCTCTAGAAGACAAACATCATAATAACAAAAGCCCTCCGTCTCTCTCCACCCCCACCCCTTTTCTCTTAGCTTTTATTGCTGAGCATATATCATATGGTATGGAATATCTCTTTGGTCAGTGTGGGTCAGCTGTCCTGGCTGTGTTGCCTCCCAAACTCTTGCCCACTCCCAGCCTACTGGTATGGAGGGGAATGTTGGAGAGAGAGCCTTGATGCTGTGGGAGCACTGCTCAGCAGTAGCCAAGACACTGGTGTGTTACCAACACCTTTCTAGGTTCCAATACAAAGCCCAGCACTGTGAGGGCTGCTGTGGGGAAAATTAACTCCATCTCAGCCAGACCCAATACAAACTTCAATTCTTTTTGTATTCTTGGCATGTGAGAAAGACCTATATTGAAGCATAAACAGATGATGCCTTGGAGGAAAGTGTGTACTCATTGCCTAATTGAATATATCATTCATTTTAGCATTCATTTGAATATATCGTTCATTTTATAGAAAAAACACTACCTAACCCATCCTCTAGTGTGCCTGCTTATTATCTTAAAATTAAGACCTTCCATTGCTTAAGTGCTTGTACATGGAAGCACAGACACATCTAAATTTACTCTCTTGTGTAGGCCAATTGAATTAACTTAGCTGCACATTTGAATAATGTAAAAATGCACATAACTATCAGTAGAACCAGGAATCATACTCATAATTTCTTTTAGAAATCACAGGTAACTATTCACTTGAGAAAGCCATTTATAATTTTCTCTATAAAAAATGGAAAATCAGACAAATAAGACGATCCAGAAAAATTGCAAACTGTTAACATTTTTGTTTTCAAATAATGTAATTCATATGTCAGACTAAGAGGGCAATTTCTATATGTATGTTTTAAATTACTTAATTAAGAAGTTAAGAAGCTTCCTCCCTGCTGAATGAATGCTGTTCAAATAATTCATTTAAAAAACATGCAAAATAATACTTGCTATATTTTAATTATGTTGTTTATTCTTAAGTCTGTTCCCTTGTTCTTAAGTCGGTTCCTTCAGAATAGATTTAGATCTGGACATTGATGGTGCACTACTCAGTCAGTTCATTTAAAATTAACACTTCTTTTTTTTTTTTTCCAGTTCAACAGAAGAGCAGTTTCACTGGCAAACCCAAGGTAATGTATTTATCTACCTATTCCTCAGTAATGTGCTCTAGGCAATCTTGCTTTAGAAGGGGAGTTGGATTAGATGATCTCTAGAGGTCCCTTCCAACTCTGAGAATTCCGTGACTTTGGTGACATATATATTACATATATTCTCTCCCAAAATGATGATATTTCCTAAAGAAGATGGAGATGGGTGGACAATATTTATTTATGCAATATCTTTTTTCATTGCTAGTGTGTGAAAAAGCTAATTAGAAACTGGCAAAATTTGGCATTAGTTGTTAGGGTAGACAAAAAGAATACCGAGACTAATGTAGTGTTTTGAGAGAGGGCATTGCTACATGTGTCTCTAAATTTTTTTAAGATTAGACCTGAACTTTCTCATTTTGGTCTTATTAATCCAAGGCCACTCTTTCAGAGGATGGCATAATTTTCAATACTGTCAGCCTTCTCTGCATATGTGATCTTGGTGTGCTGTCCCTTCCTTCATCAGCTGTGAAAGCTTAATCACATGTAACTGGTTTTATCTTTTGCCTTTCTTTTACATTTTTATGTTGTTAATTTTATTACAGATGGTCAGAAGGATATAGAAGATGAGCTCACCACTGGTCTGGAGCTGGTGGACTCCTGTATTAGATCACTGCAGGAATCAGGGATACTTGATCCACAGGACTATTCGACCAGTGAAAGTAAGTTGCTCTAAATGTGTTTCCTAGAATTCAGACATATTTGTAACATTTCATGCGGTAAAATTGAACGCGTGCATATCCTACAGCGTTTTTCCTGATTATTTTCTGATATTGGCAGAAGACAATGTAGTTACGAGCAGGCAAATTGCCTCCTTGCCTTTGCAAGTTAGTTTTTGATTTTGTTTATAATGGAGAGAATCTCTGTTAGTTTGTGGGGGAAAAAGAAATAAAACACATGGAATATATTTTAAGGAAAATATTTTGTAATTGCAGTATTGCTGTAGTATTCTATAAGGGCATGTCGCAAGACTTCAGCATCACCACTACAAAAGTAACTTTCAAATAGTACTTTTCCAGTATGCAAAAGTAATAAAGTGAAACATAGTGGGGGCCTGCGGGTAATTCTGATGTCTCTGTAACCACTTGGGCAGGTAGCTGATACTCCTTAAGACTAAAATTTTCAAATGGATACACAGAAAGAAATAGGGGAGCTGTTTAAAGATGATGCAGAGAATGGCATCTGCAACAAGAAAGTCGAAGTCTTGTCTCAAAGATTGGCTCACTGGTCATTTAGTAGCCATTCCTTTTGCAGAATTGTGCCATGAGTGGATAAATATTCTGCTAGGACCAGCCATTGGGGAGGGGAATCAAGGCTACACAACAGCAAAGGTGAACAAGAGACATGCCACTCAACGTATTTATAGAACAGATGTCTACAAACACTTGTGCTCATGAGTCACATACACTGAAACGAAGTTTTCCAACAGGTTAACAGGTCTCTTGTCAGAGGTAGCACTAGATATTGAAAAAGCAGGTTAATTCCCTATTTTCCTTTAGTTTTCGTCAGTCTCCTGTCTGATACTCTGTTCCATCTGCCACAATATATACCCACTTTCACTTCACTCCTGCTGTGGCTCCCGATACTATCTTGGCTTTTCAATTTTCTCTTGTATTCCTCTACACCGCCTTCTCTCTGCTCAGTTGAGCCATTTTCGTCTATTTCAATCCCCTGCTGCCCAGTATCCTCTGACTGAGTCATGTCTTTCGAAGCGGCTGCCCAAATTCAGCTTTCTCAAAACCAAAGGGGATGATCTCCCCTTCATCTGGAAAGGCTAATGGAATATGACAGCCACCTTCTGCAAAGCAATCTCTAGCAATGACGAGTCATCACCTGAAATGTGGTCATCAGGTGACAAACAGAAAGCATTGCAAATTGAATGCAGAATTTTAATTTGTTAGAACGTTTTTCACTTTTCACCTGCACGAGATTTCTGGGCCAAAAATGTCACTAACACTTGATCTGAACACAATCTGTGTGATTAACATATCTTAAGATGTTGCTTGGTCTGAAAAAAATGGAAAAACATGATGAACAAAGTAAGCCCTTATAATTTGCTGTGGTTTTTAATTTGTTTGGGGGTGAGGAGAAACATATTAAATGACTAGCATGATAAAGATTGCCTTCAAAATGTGATTCACTAGAAAAATGACACTATATAGATGGCAACAGTGGAGATTGGAGGCTGGGAGGGGGCTAGCATGGATGAGAAACTGGCAGAAACTGGCTGAAGTGATGGAAACTAAAAAAAAAATATTAGGGAAAGACGAAGACAGTAGATGGAGAGAAGTCTGCGTATATGAAGAAAATTAGTACTAAAGCAAATTTCTGGGGAGTATCACAAAGAGATAAGGCACAAATAGGAATGTAGGTAGATGGGAAGGAGAATAAGGAACATGGTCAAATGAAAAACAGTGATGGAGAAGAGAAGCAATAGAGATAGATTATCTGGGGGACCAGCAGGGGAGAAACTGAGATTTGTTGAAGCAGGAGGTCCAGTCAGAAAGTTGAAAGCTGAATTTGGTTGGTTGGATAGTTTGTTCGTGGGATCAGGAGTTAGGTGCAAAGAGAGGGAACAACAGGTTGATGAGAATGACATTTGAGAAAGAAAATAATGATAGAATTATGGACAGGACAACAGCCATCCCTAAGAAACACAGGTTTCAAGAGAATGAGCAGGTGCATCTACTCACAAGGGAGCGGGCTTCCCCACAGAGCTGCAAGCTTGATCTTCTTCAAGGTCAGGAAATATTTGTGAAGCCTTTTGTCATAATGCCCCATCTCCTCTTGTCCAAGCCCACTTTGTAATGAAACTAGATTACTATTTGTTGTTTATCATTTTAATTAAGAAACAGATATATATGCAAAAGGTAACAGTTGCAGCTCTGCTAATCACTCATAAGGGCAATTAGGATATCTCATACTGGATTTTCCTTTTTGGTTTGGGGGTCTTTTATCAATTTAGAATAAAATACCACAAACACATCAGACAGTTAAAATGTTACTGTGTTTGCAAAGTCAAAAGTACCAAGGTTAAGGCTGTACAACACAATTTGAATTTCTTATGACTACATTATAAAACAATTATTATCATGCCCTTTTTTGCACATTTTCTGTCCATGCCTCATTTACCCCAAAGCTAAGGCTCAGATCACACAGCGTACTGAAGGGAGATTTCATCTGGAGCACTTCTGACTTCTCTAAGTATTGAGTAGAACACGCATGCTAAATGAAACCAAAAATCTCATATTTGACAGTGCAGCTTTGCATATAAAGCTTAATTTTAATCCTCCTTTGTGTCCTGAAGTTCTGATGTTATAGTTGTGTAATCATTCAAGATGTCTTCTATTGATACTTAGTTTTAGGTGTTCCTGGTTAGTTTGCAGATGTGCTGAGAACAAACAACTGTAACTGGACACTGTGGAAGCACAGTCTCAAACACATGAAGTGTGATGTAAAAGAAAGTTTACAACTCACTTTGAAGTGCCTCAAACACAGCATTTGTATTTCCTAGAAACTTTTGGTCTTAATTCCTTCAATCTCCAAATAGGAAATGAGATCTATTTAAATGTCTCACTTTACAGGTGTTCTAAAAGTCATTACTTGTGATGTATTTGAAGTAAATGTTGAGTGCCATAGAATAATCCAACAGGGTGCTATATTTTTTTTCTTTATATTGGACATTTTTCAATTAAGGCCTGAGGTCATGAAGTAAAAAATGAGGCAATTGCAAAACACTGAATAGTTTTGCATTGTGTGCACTGGCTGTAAGACAAGGAAGGAGGCAAGGAGTGATGATTCAGAAAGGGCAACTTGGTCTGGCATTTCCTAACTTTTGAACTCTTAACTTTACAATTTCAGTTATGTTTACCTCTGCAGTTTCACTGCATAGCTGTATTTTAAGTAACAGCGCTGATTCTGAGGACAGCATTTCCAGCCTGCCATGGCGGTTTTAGTCTAGTTGAGGCAGATTTTTTAAATCATCATATGAAAGCCAGCTCTGGGATGTGACCACAGCAGCTTTTTCTGAACTATGGGAGTCTAGTCTAAGAAGTTAATCTATCAGTAGCTCTGCCTTTGTAGAGGATTAGTGTGTCTGCAGTCAGAATCTTTATGAGGTGGTTTTACGCACTCTGATTTTCTCAACATTAGTTTTAAAAAGTCGTCACATAGCAGGCGGCTGTTACAATACTCTAAATCCCAAACATCACTTGACATGTGCTATTCCTTTAGTAGCAAATAAAAGCCATGAACAAAGGCTAATGGGACAAGTCACATGAAAGGGGCTTACACAGGAGGAGTTCTGTATTGCTAATAGAGATGCTCACTAATTATCTTTACTGACTGTGAATCAGCAAATAAAAAAAATATAAAGCTTTTATTAATTTGGGGAAATGCAAGCGGAGCAATCACTGTTTTTAAAGTAATTATTATCAGACAAAGGCGGGCAGATTCACGACTGCTGCGTGCTCTCATACAAGTTTTCTGTGGTTGCAGTGACCCTGAGACAAGGTTACGTGCATTTGAGGGGAACTTCACTGTTGCCCATCTCTTTCTTCTGTCCCACTGACTATAAATTGGCTTCCCAGAAGTATGTGTTTCCAGTTACAAGTGAACAAACAAAAAGTAAGGAAACTTCCAGAATTATGCAAGAAGGTGCAGCTGAGTTAAGACCACACATTCATTGCACAAATGAAGACAAATAACTGTGACTTTTAATAGGATCAGGGGAAAGACCAGACATGAGAACGCCAAGCTAATCACATATAAGACACTGGAGACAAGTCACGGGAGAAAGACAGGAATGCACAGTAAGTGTGGACAGGTCCACAGTAAGGACCTGGAATCACTGGGGAAGGAAACATACAGAGGAGCAAAGTTTAGTTCAGGACAGAGATAATACAAGGGATGTTTCAGACACGCATAAGACACAGGAGTACTGAGGGGTTACTGTAGCTTAGGAAAGGTATTTTCATGTTGGAATTGGTTCATTTAGTTTGGAAAAACATGTGATAGAACATTTTGTGAGGGATGAATGTGTACTCCGGAGATGAAAAATTAATATTTAAGATGAATAAGCTTGAACAGATAGGGGATGAAGGAGACAAAATGCACTTTTTCCTCCCTGTCCCATCACTGCAGCACTGTCTCAAAATCACCTACTTCAGATTTATTCCTTTTACTAGCTTGTCAATACATCTCTTTTCTTTTTTTTTTAATATTCTTTTCTCTTCCCCCTCCCCCTTTTACATGTAAGAAGAATTGAAAAGGAAGAAGGGTTCAGGGGGTGTACAAGAGTAAATACAGGTACACAACTCTCTGGGTCAAGAAGAGTGATTATTGGAGGACTTTTGACATTAAGGCTTGATAAGGTCACATTCTGCCCTGCAGATAAGTGGGAAATGTCCTTATGAACTGCTTGAGACCCTCAGATATCCATCCTCTGTGACAAACTGGAGGCCTCTGAGTAATCATTAAGGACCAAACTACATTTTTCTGCAATGTTTATAAATTTTCATTTTACCAATTGGTAGTGTGAATAAAGAGTGGAATAAAGGGAATGAGAGGAAAATTTCAATGCTTTATTTCTTTTCCTCTTACTAGTTCCCCTTTACCCCTGCCCCTGTCGGTCATTAGTGTGTCACACCAAATGACTGCCATGATGCTAGCATCAAAACCATTTCTGAAATAATTAGCTAAAGTTCATTGAGTCCTTACGGACAACACTGAAACCTTACAGGCTACAGAAGTGAAGACAGGCAACAGTTACTCCCACTGTCATGGCATTAGCAAAATGAGGGTTAGATGGACTGCTGAGATTACTGCGCAAATCCATTGGCACTTTCTTCCTAATTTAAACCACAGGCTCAAATGTCTCATAATCCAGAACTCTCTAATTTTAATTTAAGGTATCTATACTTAAATCTTTCATATTATTTCCCTTGCTTTAGTCTCCACAAAATGAGCATAAGGCTGGTCTTAAAAGGATTATGGGGCAGATTTATGGAGCTTTTGGTGTTTGAGTTTCTAACTGAAATGGAATCATTTCACTATTTTTCACTTGCTTAATCCCTTCATGTGGCAACTCTCTTTCTTTGCTCTCTAAATAATTACTACAAACTCCAGCCACAGAGTTTTGTTGACAGGAGTCAGAAAATATTTTGGATCAGTCTTGCAATTGTCTGATATTTCTAAAATGCTACATTTTAAATTTTAATTTAAAATTAAGTGGTTCATATTGGGATTGCCATTTTCCCTACCTGACATTGCCAGTACTCTAGACAGTGCTTTTCCCCAGTTTTCTGAAAATATTTTTATTTATATTTGTGACCCTATTGTCCTGGTGCTCAGGATTAATTACAGAATTCAGCACACTGCTAAGAGAATAAATACAGTGTAGATTAAATAATGCTGCTTCTTGGCTAATGCCATTTTAGAGTGCACTTCACTGAGGCTACATGTTGACAGAAATGCAGGCGGCTAAGGATGTCTCAGTCCTCCTGGGGAAGAAGAAGCATGGCTCACCACTGAGGACTCAATTCCACAGTATATTAACTCTTTTAGTCACTTGAAACTATTTGCCCAAAATGCAGCACAAATGGGTAGCAGTACCATTTAGACGTCAGGTTTTTTCCTCTGAGGAATGTCTTATGTTACATGAACATATTATTTTTGTCACATGAAATTCTATATAGCTTTTGTATTAGACAGCTACGGTTTTCACTTAACTAGCCTGCCTAATTCTGAGGCTAGAAAGATGGGCTAAACTCTTATTTTATTTTCTTAGTTCAGTTTTGTTTCAAACATTTTGTACAATAACAGAGATCCTCCTTACTTAGCAAATGTCCCAGTTTGAAAGAGGACTCCTTGTACAACCTTTATGATTTTCATCCTTTATCAGCTATTTTATTAATAGATATTGAAAATGAATTGAAACAAAAAGGTACTTTTTATACAATGAATGTGTAAAAGGATGTGTGTTTATGTGTTTTCCATCCCATAGCTCTTGCTTTGTGAAATTGCCACCTGTCAGATGGCTGATAGGCTCAATGAGATGAAATTTGGAATCAATGGACTTCACAATTTGTTGATAGATAAAAGTTATTTCCATGTCATTATCATCAGATAATCACCAAGGCGATCTAGCTGAGTCATTATTTCTGCACACCAAGGAGGTGTTCTGGTGAGATCTCCTGGTAAACATACACAATAATAAAATAATGTGTTCTTTGAGTACGTTTCAGAAATTAAAATCACCTTGGAAGTGTGCGTGCCCCTCTTTCATTTTAGGATTGGAATTTTGGAATAGGAGGGCAGAAGCACGTAACACAGGTCATGTCACCTTTCCTTTTGCTGCATTAATGCAAACCTGACAGTTGTCTAACTTAACAGTTCTTAGCTCCAGATAAATCAGGGTATGAGGTCTGAGGAATTTTTGATTTATTGATGAAGTTTCTGTTGAAACTTTGGGGTTTCAAAGTCATCTTTGCACAAATTGTAATGAAGTAAGTCTTCTGAAAGATGGACAAACAGGAACACCTTTTGTTAAAAGGTGGTCTCACAGTTAGTTGTTGTATGATCTCACAGAGAAGGTTGTACAGAAACTTTCTCAACCGTGGGTCAAGTTCATTCTTTTGAAGTAGTTGTTAAATACTTAGATTTCTGAGAAACGGGGATAAGAGGTTGTTTTCTTTATCCAGCTCCCCTTTCTGTCCCTAGTCACCCTAAGTGTGAGCATGAAATAATCCTCATGTCATTTAACATTGTAATAGCCACTGGCTGGTAGCAAAACCAGTCCCTACAACACCGAGCCCTCCTTCCGGGGGCAGTCCTCAGCAGGAGGTTACTGTCTTTACAAAAGAGCTGGACATATAAAGTTTCGGTAGATTCATCACTAAAATCCCACTAACTCATTAAGATTTGATAATATGAAGCAGGCTCTAGTGCTGACCCAAAAGCCAGCTTTTACATCTCAGTGCCGGTATTTACAGCCAGGCATTGAGAATAGCATCAGATGTGAACACGTAGGTCAAACACTGTCATTCGGTACTCCATCACCTCTGCTTTTATCACAGGCATCAGGATGGCAAGGGCCAGGTAAAACAGGCACATCTTTGTTGCTGACGTACCATATCCTGTCAAATCCGTGCCGGTCTTCTCACTTCCAGAGGAGGAATGAGGTTTTCCTTTCGGTCTCTTCCCTCCTGCCTCTTAGGCCACTGCAAAGAGTCAGACTTTAGAGCAGAGCCACAGCGTGGGCCCTCACCACTGGGATTTCTGGCAGACCTTGGTATCTGCTTCACCAGCCATGGTCCACTGTGGGTTTCTGACAGTGGGGTGTTAGGGACTGTGACTTGGGACCAGCTGATCTGGTTCTGCTTTGGTTCGCTGCCTGTTGTCAAGTTCACATATGGTTGTTTACAAGCAGGAGGCCTGGTGAAGGCTGAAGGAACGGTCACACTTCAGGGGCACAGCTTCTGCCTTCCCTAGTTCCTGAGGGATGGCACAGGGCTTGCTGTGGGCACCCTCCTGTGTCAGGGTTTCAATCACTTCAGTTCTTCTGTGGCCCTTCTGTAGATCAATAGGGTGTCGGGGGGTGGTTATAGGCTTCTCAGGGAGAAAGCACTAGAAGCCACTGTTCAAACCGTGAGAGTTCAGTCTGTGCCTTTCCTGTTGGACCTAAACTGCTGCAGGCCGTCTCTTGCAATTTCCTCTCCTCTGGAAGGAATCTCCAGCCAGACACACACCATTGTACTATCTCTCTCCAGCCCTCTCCCATGCTCTCTCACCTTCTCTTTCCCTAACTACCTGTTACTGTCATACCACAGCCTTATGTCTGTTGCTTCCCTTCTTGTTTCAATTCCATCTTTTCTTTTCCAGTTGCTTTATTTTTACTGTTCTCACACATCATGAAATAAAGCCTGTGTCTTGTCCCCCAAACAGATGATGATTCATCCTCAGGGGCAAAAAAAAAAAAAAGAATCCAACCATGTTTTCTGTGTAAAAGTAACCTTCCTATCATCACTTTAAACATCCTTACATAATTACAAGCAAACTGACATTTCTCATTAGTGTGACATGATGGGAGTCCAGGGGTAACACTATGGCAACATTGCAGCCAAGTAATTTCTAATTTCCCGCCATTTCTGTACAACAGCCTATAAACTGGATTATTGTTTCAGTGTGCTGTCACCTGCAGCACGTTTCTTGGGATTCCCTTATGTCTAGTTATGTCTGCATGATGAAATGTGCTTTTATATATAAATTCTGTAGTGATATCAGGACAATACTTCATGTCTCTGAACTTGCTTGTCCTGAGATGAGTCCGATTTTGGTACCTGGTGTCATTTTATGCTGCACAGCTAACTTAAAATCCTTGCCTGAAGAAAACAACCCCTCAGAATCTAGCTTTATTACTGCAGCAGAAAATGTGAATATCAAATCAACAGAGGAGCAGTAGCAGAAGGTAAAACACATATAAAACATATAAACTAGGAAGGTGAGAGAATCAAGACCAGGAAAGCAGGAACAATTAGTAGCAACGTCTAAGATGGATAGGAGGTGGTGATCAGTTTGTAATGCTTAGCCCGTGGCAAACACACATCCTGCACAGGCACCCAGGTGTTCCCTCATCCACCGCAGGAAGCAGTTACTGAAACTCATTAGAAAATGACAGTGACTTATGGTAGCATCTGTAGGAGCGGAACAAAGAAATACTTTTGGCATCTGAACCTACAATGCAAAAGAACATCAGTAAGTATCGTGTCTGTAGTATGGGCCAGGAAACAAATGCACCACATCCTCACGACAGACTGGTAAACCAGTCACCCTACTCATGCCTTAGTGCCATGCCAGCACCCGTTGTTTGGTGCTATCAGAAGTGCCAGGAGCCACATCGTTCCGAGATCTGCCGGTGCCAACTCGTGAGCATAAGCTGTTGTGTAGATGCAGCCTTGAAAAAAGAGGTAGTTGGCTTGTTAGCCTGTGTAAAATGGAACAGAAAATTTTGGGAGGTACGGTTTTGGGGTTTTTCGTGCTACATGCAGCTTACATAGCTCTCAATAAAGTCAGATTTTTGTGACTTCTATGATAACTCAAAGTAGGGAGTTGCCTCTTTTTTTTCCGTGCTGGCCTTATAAACGGAGAAATGCATTTTCTGAGTACAACATGAGAGAAGAAAGCAGTGCACAAGTGTGGACACAGAAAGAGAAGGCAGAAGCAAAAGGGCATACTCTCTGTTTTATGGCAGAGGAGTTTTTGGCAGATGAAAAAGATTGTCATAAAATTGTGACCTTTTTGACTTACTTCTTAATTGACTTCTGAGGCAGTGCTAAACACATTCTGAACTGACTCACCTCGGAGACCAAATAGCCATTTTCATATGTGGACAGAAAAGATTCAAGATTTAAGCTGTCAAAGGTCAAGAAAAAAGGGAATTTGCACAAGAACAGAAAACCTGGTTTGTGCTACTAGTTAAGTTCATTGAACAAAATAATAGCATAATAGATCTACTGATGCGTTTTGAATTAGATCCATATATCTGTGAGTAGTTTTGTATCCTTTATGGTCAGAAGCCAGTAGGCTGTTTTAAAAATTCTTATTCTTTTTCAACAGTCTAATTTAGGTCTATCAGAAGAGATTTGTCTAATTTTTTCATTTTTCTGATAATGCATTCAGCTTCCATGTGAGTCATGTCTGTGTGATGTCTATAGCCATCTGATTTTATTTCCTAGAAATAAAAAGGGAACACATTAGTTTAATACTATCAATAGCAGCTTTAGGCTGCGCTAGGCACAGAGGGTGACTAGGAACACTTGACATTCACAGTTAGTCTTTAAAGGTATAAAATACTTCCAAAAAATTAGGATTTAATCATGAAAAATATGTTCTTGATTTACTTGGCTTTTATTTTTTTTATCTGTAAACAAAG
The DNA here is from genome assembly GCA_026413425.1 of Tringa solitaria. Taxonomy (NCBI): domain Eukaryota; kingdom Metazoa; phylum Chordata; class Aves; order Charadriiformes; family Scolopacidae; genus Tringa; species Tringa solitaria. The sequence continues at coordinate 82,579,507 of JAOXJM010000012.1, forward strand.
CACACACATGGATGTAGTTATTCTTTGCAAAATGAGAGACTGATAATGAAAACACAAATTGAAAAATACCCATTATTTATGCCAGAATTCAGTCTTTCCCAAATGGAGACACGGCAGTTCCATTTGAGTTGGAGCTTGCTGTCTGTGTTGCTGCATGCAGTGCCTCCCCCTGCATGCAAGTTTCTTCTTGTGGTCTGGTACCATCCAGAAGCCCAGTTAAGGTACTGTTCTGTGTTTCCACAGGAGATCTTTCTGATCTTTTAATAGATAGCAAACTTTTGTTAGAGTGAAATATTGTGCAACTTCTGCCACTCCTATAATTTCATACCACCTGCAGAGTTTCACAGAGGTACCATCATCACCATCAGCAAATGATGCCATTTGTGGAAAGACGTGCTTTATATTCTTTGTGTAATTCGCATCTTGGCTACCTTAGGCCACACTGACAAGGTTTTGTTGGCAGAGATTTCTCATGGAGGTGCAACAAGTGCCAGCAGAAATTTTACTGCCAAAAGAGTTCCATATCATCCTTAGATATCCCTAGATGGAAGGCTAGAGGACATTATTTCTCTTCTTTGTGTCCCCTGTAGTGCCGAAATGTAATTTAGTTATTATTCTTGCTGCCCAACTTGTTCCTGTGTTCTTTCTGTGTATTGCTCCTATAAAGCACATCATCCTAATGGCCAATGATAAATTATCTCTTTCAGAGACTATCTGATTTCGTTAACTGCAGAGTTTAGCAAGCAATTTCATAAAATATGATTAATCTTCTGCAAAAGAAGTTGTTTGATCTTGGGGTCATTTAAAAAATTGCAGTTGTACGTTATCCTTGTTTTTAATCTAAATTTAGGGTAGCTTTTTCTATTAAAAAACCCCAACAACCAAAAACCAAAGGCAACTTCTGTATTCTGAGCTTAAATATGTATAAATCTATTCTTGCTCAGTGCCTGTCTTTAGGTCTTGTTCTCTAGCATCTTCAGTAACTCTCTCATTAGTAAAGGAACTTCTGATGTTTTTCCTACTGTCAAACATTACCAAGTATTCCTTATGAAAGATACAACAGGGTAGGTTTAGAATGAACATTAGGGAAGAATTTTTCACAGAAAGAGTAGTCGGGCATTGGAATAGGCTGCCCAGGGAGGTGGTTGAGTCACCATCCTTGGAT
>JAOXJM010000012.1:82580771-82597073 GCA_026413425.1 Tringa solitaria
GTAGATGGTTGGACTCGATGATCCCAAGGGTCTCTTCCAATGTAAATGATTCTATAATTCTATGATTCTATCTGCTGGTATTACATTTCATGCAAACATCTGGAATAATGCTATGTGTGGTATGGTATAGAAAGCAAAACACACACTACCTGAGCAAATAAGACTGAAGTTACCCTATTGTGTCAGGATTGCTCAGGCTTTGCTGTGTTACCTTGTTCCATGAGTTTGATAGTATTTCATATTTGCAACACGTTTCCTAACTTCCAGAAGACTTGTATGTAAACTCACTGGAAATTCTGTTATTTTTATTGCCTACAAATTTTTGCCACAAAAGTTACCTATCCCTAAAGAAATTCCTCCTCATTAAATGCTTCCTTACTAAGCTCAGTTATTGAAGAACTACTTATTTCTTTCCAATTTTCTTCCTGGCCCTCACAGGTACACAGTTAGAGAGTTTTACCACCAGGCAATATTTTGCAAGTGCCAAAGTTTTGAAACATGTTTCTACCATTCACTAAGAGGAGATTACATTTGACACTGTAGTCCTAGATCAATTGCACAGGGATTCCTCTTATTTGGAGGCATTTCATTAGCATTATGCAGTAGTTGGAAACCTGTTAGTGTCAGGCATCCTCTCTGAATGAGACATTGGTGCTATCCCCCTGCCCTGACTATGGATTTCAATGTGACCATAAAAAAATATCTTTATATAATCAAAAAAGAACCATTTGTTCTTGGGGTGGGATGCAGGCCTTATGTTTTTCTATGAACTTCATGTCTTACATTTTTCTCCTACTTCTTGTGGACATTTGTGGTGCTTTGCTATGCCATGGAGTAGTGGTTTATTATTTCAAATCCTAGCCAACACCTCCATTTTCCTCTTACAATAATGGCAGAATTTTTATCTTGTGTAAAAAGCATAAGATAATCAGCATGTAATGAAACTATTCTCTATTTGCAGTTCACTTCCTCTTGAAATAAAGAGTTCTTCATTTTTCGTTCCAATAGTAATTAGGTCAGAAAGAGAATTAGAAGGGATATCCTTGTATTGTTCCCTTACATAATGGTATCAGCCTACTTTTTGCATCATTTCTCCAGATATATATCATTTATAGAATTCTTGGATGAAAATGAACTTATTCTACATTTCTGAATGCATTCACCAAATCCTATTTTCCAGTACCTAAGAATAGGTTCTGTAGCAATACTAAAGCCCTTTTCTGTATTTGTAGGTAGAACATAGCCCTCTTAATGCTGGTAGAGAATGGTATTGCATATAAATTACTTTTTTTTTGTAAAACAAGTTTGTTTTCAGTGTGCTCATTTAAGAATTGCTGCCTCTGATCTAAAGAGACATGTTTGTTTCATAACAAGGGAGCTGTTTGGGATTTAGCATATAAAATATTATCATTTATTTCTTCATTTTAAGCATGTGTTTGCTCTATCCTTCCTTTTTTTTCCCAACTTTCTGCATTACTAGGCAATGTAATAGCTTTGTTATATTGCAGCCTTGGCATTTTTTCTTGTAATATAAAGGTGGTGATATCTTTAATATTTAAAATCTCCTAGAAGGTAGATCTTGAAATATTTTCCTAGTACTATTCTTGTACTAGTCCTGGATTTGGAGGGAGAATGGGGGCAATGCTTATTATGTTATCTTCTGTTTGAGATCTCACTAACAGTTGGTTTGAAAGTCCTTCTTTTCCTACAGAATCTGTTTGACTGGTTGTAACCAACAGGATTTGTCTTCTTCTTCAGATCTTAAATTTTTGCCTTGGTTTAATCTCTCCTTTTTCTGCCTGTAATTAGGAAAACATCTTCTTTTTATGATAGCCACAAAGCTCCCTCATCTAGTTCCTGAGGTTTTCCCCCACAGTTTCTCCCTACCTCTGCTACTTTTTCAGCCTACGCTTTTTCCAGCTTCCCCAGAGACTGGAAAATGGGGAAGAGGGGAGAGACATCTGTACTTCAGTGGCAAAGCGGTTGCTCCTTGCCACCCCCTGAGGCATCTGCAGGGCTTCCCTTCCCCTCCCTCAATTCCATTGCTTTCCAAAACTGTCCTAAATCATCTCAGTTTCTTCAAAGAATGTTTCAGATGACCTCAAGAATAGGCCATAGTGGAACGGAGGGGTTTAAAACAGACAAACAGATGTTCTTTACTGTTAGAATTTGGAGGGAACATTTTCTCCTGGTCCCAGCTGGATATGCAGCTTAATTCTGGGAGCAGGACTTGAAAAACAGGACACGCCAGTGAGATGCCAAAGTATTTAGTAACCCTAGGAACAGGTCCATCCACCTTGTCTTTTAACTATCATCCCCTCTTCCCTACTCTCAAATGCTGTGGCAAGACCTTGGCAGATTACTATGAAGAGCTATCCCTGGTTTTATTGCTCTTTCAGTCTAGTTGTAGGATTCCCCCAGCATCCCAAATACAGTTGAGCACTTGGAAATTGAGTGCTCACTCTAGAGATACCTGACCTGATCTTTATTTTATTGCATCTTTTCTATTCACCCATTCCTTTGCAAAACTGGGCAACAAATACTACTAGGAACTGTTAGCAACTACTTACCATGAGTATACACACTTAAATGAGGAAATGAAAAAAGGAGGTTGTAGGATAGAAATCAATGGTTCATGCTCAAACTAAATCACCTGAGAGGCAGAAGAAACAGTAAGCAATGACTTTTTGGTATTTGAAATTCTTAATTAGGCATATACCAACAGTTTGGAGATGGTTCCACTCTCTGGGATATGAGGCACCTCAACCTATTAACTCCGTAAATGAATGTTTAAAGGACATTAAAGGAGTTCTGCTATTGCTTTCTTTCAACTGTTACCCAAATGAGCAAAACAGGTTGAAGAATGTGTGAAGTGATTAATTACACTAATTAAAAACACTTTATTTACACTTACCCTATAATTTGTCATTACTACTTCTGTCAGTTGATCGAAGGTGAGTGAAGTGTTGTTTATAATTGGTATGGGAGCTAATTAAATGTTCGTTTGAGCACGTTTTGGTCTATTTCCTTTCTCAATTAGAACTGGCAACACAATAGATGACTGACCAAATGGAAATGTATAAGGCAGTAGCAGTGCTCCACTTTACTACTTCCTTGGAGAAGGAAAAGTGTCCCAGTAGGCCATCTGGCTTCAAATTTTCAGGAGAGAAAAAAAAAATCCTTCTCCTTTCACTTACATGATGTTTAGGTTGGGAACTTCACATGAAAAACTGAGTAACAACCATGCAATTATCTCATGGGGGCTGACTAGGTATATGTTTCTGTAGTTTGTAGTGTAATTATTTTAGCCAATTCAGAAGTAATTATTGCATAGATTTAGCACACTGAATTAATCACACCCTTATCTTCTAATAATATAGTACTGTATGTAATTTGTCATTATACAGTAATTATTTTATAATTGAACAACTAACAGATAATGTATTATTGAGTACTGGTTCCTTGATAAGTTTGGCTCTGTAATATATCAGTCCCATTTCATAATTCAGCCTTTTTCTTTTTGTTTTGAAGATTGACCATACTACTGCTATCGTATCATCTTGAATTGTTATATACAGTGAAGCTACAGTTTGTGAGATATTGCAGTCTGAGGATTAGGAAACTGGAGTTAACTTTTCAGACTGGTGTGCACTAGGGATAGGCTGTCATTGATATCCCCACAGGAAACAAATTTTTTGGTTTCTTTTTGTGAGTTTCTCCTTTACAAGAATCCCACATTCATCTGGCTATTTATTTAGCTTTGTGACCCAGCAGTGGCACTACAATATAAGACAGAAAAAATAAAAAGTTATCTGAATTTACAATGCAGTTAATCCACAGATTCCTACTACTTTAACGGGCTGTCCTGTATGTAAAAATACATCATCACAAATACTGATTGTACTTAATTCTTATCTGACTTCACATCACATGTTTGTTTTTAAATCCTCACTGTAGTAATATGATGTAGTAATATGACAAATAGCAAAATTTAATAGGACGTGCTTCTTCACTCCCTGGTCTCTAATCAGTGTAAGGGTATGAGATCAGTCTCTCAGCAATTAGCATGATTTCGCAGTGCTTAGAAGACCGCCTAACTTCTGACACTGGTAAGCTCCTCAGAGCCCAAGTTCCTAGTGGGTTTCTTACATGAGATACTCTTCTGCTTGTGATGACTAAGGGCTACACTTCGAGTGAGCTCTGCTACTGCTTGGTCACCAGACAAGGCCCTACCCTCTGGGGGAAGGGAAGAAAGCATCTCATGACTCACCAGTTCCAATTCCCAACCAAGTTTCCTGGCTATTCCATCACTGACGGTGATGATGCTTACTTTTTGTAATCTCACTGAAGCTCCTGTAGGCTTTAATGACTATTCATTGAATCAATATTCAGTGCTACGCTGATTCACTTTGGTCTTTGTTTCTTGTTCTTTCTTTCTTTTTTTCTTTCTTTTTTTTCTTTTTTTAATTTTTGTTAAATCTATTCCTTTCTCTGCATAATTTGGGCATTGTGCTGCCTGGCCCAGGACCGTGGATTGCAGTGGGCAGCTGAGCATCCACCTCCTCTCAGGGTGCGCTTCCAAGTGAGTGAGGAAAGGAAAGCTACGTCCTCTACTCTTGGAGTTTGGCAATGCCAGGGTGCATTTAATCCCCTGTTGTTTAAGGAAAACTAGCAGAAAGAAACATATTTTTAAAATGTGGAGCAGTGGTGGTGACATAGTTGGTCTGCTAAATATTTCTAGTAATACAGCTACTCTTTTACCAGCATCCTATATGTTAAAAAATGGTTTTATACTGTACATTCAACTGGTACATTTTCTGTGTTAGCCCATACCCTGGTGTTAGCTGGGATAATTTTCTTTCTAGTGGCTGCTGTGTTTCAGAATTGGTGTGAAAGGAATGTCAATAATGCATATTGTTTTAGTTGTTGCTAGGTGATGTTTATACCATTCAAAGACTTTTTTCAGGTCCCCATAGGAGCTGAGAAGGAACACAGAACAATGGAACGGCCAGTGAAATGTTCCATACCATAGACTCCATGCTTAGTATATAAATGGGGGTTGGCTGGAGGGTTGGAATTTGTAATCACTGCTCGGGACAGTGCCAGTTCACTAATTTATTGGGTGGTAAGAGTGACTTGTGTCATTATTGTTATTATTGCTGTTTTCCTTTTCTGATACTGTTGTATTAAACTGTTTTTATCTCAATCCTTGAGGGTTTTTTTTTCCCTTTCTTTTCCCCTCCTTTTCTTTCTCTTCTCCCTCCCCATGTGGGGGTGAAGAGGGAGAATGGCACGAGCGGCTGTGTGGTCCTAGTTGCTGGCTGGGGTTAAACCATGACAGCACACACCACTTTAATACACTTAGAATATCTTACAAAGTTATTTGACTCCTACTGAAATCAGCAAGCATATTCCAGTGGTTTGGAATATAGTAGCCCTAGTCTAGTAGAGCATACAAAAATGGAGATTTTGGACCTTTCTTCATTGTATAAGTTGGATTGTTCTGATGAAATGTAGGTATAAATTCAGTTGCACAAGTGAATATAAATTTTTATGCTGAGCAACAAGATATTGTTTAGAAGCAAAATACACTTTTTTTTTCATGCAATAGAAAGCTTCTTTTATCTTAAGTATGCTGCGAAGTGTGGTTTGAAAAAAAGGAAATCTAAGGGATGACCTAAATAGAGCAATATGGTAAAATAATTATACCAGTGGAATTTTATTGTTGTATTACCATTTTACCATTCTTCTTTTTTTTATTTTTTTTGTTTTTTACTTACTGGTCTGCAATATCTTCTCACTTCTTGCATAAGAAGTAGAATAATTAGAAATTTATGTGTATTTTTTCTATGCTTGTAACTCATTTTTTGTTGCCTAAGCAAGCGCTGGTAGAGGTGGAACAGTACGTGCAGGAGGTACTGAGAAGTATCCTAGTATTCTGCTGTTCTGAAACAGCCATATATAGTATTTCTGCATGCAAGCACTCACTGTTCAAGAATAATTTATTTTAAAAAATAATTCAAACTGAAAGTTTTAGGTTGTGATTTTTTTTTACCTAGTTGGATTGGGTTTGTTGGGTTTTTTAACTCTGAATGCTGGAAGAAGGAAGAGGAAGTGGTCTGAGGAGAGCAGAAATGACAGGCAAAAGATTTTATTCCCAAAGAAAATATTGCTCTTGAAAATAAAAGGGCAAATGTTTTTATACATTCAATTTTTTCTGCATTTTTGACTGAGCCATGGATGATAATAGCAACCTGGAGCCTTTGTGTAATTTCGGTTTCCTGTAATCAAATGGTACAGTGATACCCCTGAATTAATAACAATCTCATCATTTTAAGGCCACTCACTTCCTTGGTTTGGTTTTTAAATAGCTACACTGCACCTTATTGCAGCATTGCACATTGTATTGTTATTCAGAAAGGAAAACAGCAGCCCGTGAAGAGATACTGCAAGTGCAGTACCTTATCCCTCACAGGTGAGGGGCGCAGGAATAGCCTCAGCTACACGTGGTGGGGCTCATTGTGCAACCTTTGCCTCGTGCTCCCACCAGCTCCCTGACATCCCCCTTGTCAGAAGGAAGCAAGTAGATGCTGTGGAAGCTCTCCTTCTACTAGGGCTCGTGATGGAGTCTATAACTCACCAGTTTACATTTATGGCCATATGCAACGTACTAAATGCCGTGAATCAGCCTGTTCAGTGTAACTCCAGGCTGTGCTTATTTTGTTGAACACAATAATAAGGCAGGAAGAAAGCAAGTGTGGGCTTCGGTGCTGCTCTCTTTAGTGATGGGAGGTCCATCTCTTTAGTGAATGGAGGCCCAGGGGAGGGCCAAGTCCTGCAGTGTATCTGCTCCTCTTCCCTGTTTGGCTTGAAGTACGCGTGCCAGGTACTCTCAGGTGCTCCAAATCTCTTAACCTTATTAGGGTTTTGAAAGATAAAAATAATAACCTGTAACATAACTTCCAGTAAGAAGAGGGGGTGATATAACTAATTAGAAGGGCTTCACAGGAAGCCTGATCCTCCTTTCACCCTCTGAATGGGTGACTCCTTTCCCTTAACTCTGCTATGCCTGCCAGAACCTGGGTCTCCAGAATGCAAAGGAAACTCATATTTCCCTTCTCTGATTCCTAGAAAAGTCCTCTGCTCTCCATCACCTCTGAGCTTTCATTGTGGGCTGCCTCCCTGATGCAGGCATGTCCTTCATCCGCTTCTGTTCTCTTCTTGCCTGGTCTTTTCTGTGCTCCAGCAGCTTTCCCCAGCTTAAGTGTACTTTGGTGTCCCAAGGAGGATGCAGACCCTCTCCCTCTCCTTTGAGCTCTTACTGAGCCAGGTTACAGCAGCCAAGGTGAGGAAGATGGAGGGCCTTGCACACTGCTCTGCTCAAGGTTAAGAGGAAGAGGAAGGTATTGTCTGCAGTATGTGTCTGCCAAACCAGAGACATATGAAAGAGTTAATTACTACACCCGGCTTCATCTTTTGAAGTTAGTCCACAGTGGCACATCTCTTGGAGTAGGGTGGCTCTGACTTAGTTTCCTGAATTAGACCTTATATCTCTACTATTTTAGTGTTGATGATACAGGAGGAAAGTGGCACTAACTGAATCACTGAAAATTTGGTACTACCCACGATGAATAATCCAACACTAATATTCTTTCACAAGGCAAATAGATATATTTTTTTTAATGTGGTGGTTAAAAAACATAGGGGAAACCAGATAGTTTTATCTTCCCCACACCCCCCAAATAGAAACAAAATGTAGTATGAATTTTTAAAGCCATACTACAAATCCTTGGTATCTGCTAACTAAACCTTATGGAGCTGAAAGTGTTTGTTTTCAAGTTTATTTTAAATTGAAGATTCGTAGTTAATTATGTGGCATTAAGGGAACAAATAAGACTGAATTGTTCTGGTAGTTAACTAGTGATTTCTAGTTCCTAACTGAAAATAGAGAATTTCCAGCTGCCTTAATTCCTCTGAAGACAAATGAAAAATACTTGCATGAACACTTTCTTATACCAACATAACAGAATTTAAATTTTTGCCAGGAAGAAACAGTATGTTGTCAAGAGCCATCAGTGTATAAAAGTACACAAACAAACCACTTTCTTCTCTCCTGGGTGAGCTGCCGGCTCTTCAGAAGGTTTGGTTTTGCCTTCAGATTGAAATCTCAAGAATGTTAATGAGAAAAGCAATCCATTCCCTATCAGACAAGACGGGACAGCTTGTAGTCCCTAAACCTTGAAAATGGAACTTGTGTTTTTTTCAAGATCACACTGAGTGATCTCAAATGTATCTTGTAGTTTGTACACTTGGCTTAGACTTAGTTATTTACAGGTGAGGAGCTACGACTCTTCTATGTTTGCTTGAGAAATGTGGGCTTATTTTAAATTTAAATATCTATCTGGCTGTCTCTCTCAAATGAATTTGTAATTACTTTATTGAAATGTATGTATGTTTTAATTGTTCATTACTGCTTGTTAAGGTACAAAATAAAAACTGCTGTAGTACAGTTAGTAAACATAAAACCATGTGCTCCAAACTTTTTACTAACAATTTGTATCTACAGTTTGGATAAGTTTCTTAAAGTGCATGGAAGTATTTAGGCTAAATGGTGGAGGGAACCCATGTATGTGATTCTAGCTGGCTATGTAAATCCCCTAGTGAGCCATGGTAATATGAAAGGAGCACTTGAAAGCCAGATGCAATGAAAATTTAAACATATTGAGTTCATAGCATGTGATAGTTTAATCATTATTTAAGCTTTCGAAATGTCACAGCATAATTACTTTCAGAATGAGTACAAACACTTTCCTGTGCAAAAATTGCTGCAACTTTTGCCCTTCCTGGGAAAGTTATGCTTTTGTGAATTTTCTGAACTTAATCACATCACTCGGTGGATTGCAGGGAAATTCTCATTGAAAATTCAAAATCCAAAAGATTAAAATAAAGTCTACAGATATATTTTAAAACTAAGCCTGTATTTTCTTTATGCTTTAAAAAAAAAAAAAACTGAAAATATTTCTTTCATTAAAGAACATATTTGAAACAAAACCAGTTAAATAGAAAATGCTTAGTAAACCCGATTTGCAGTCAGAGAATAGAAAGCTACAAAATGTTGGATTTATTAGCACCTATGCAGGATTACTTTCAGCTCTCCTTTCCAAGTGATACATTTTTAATAACCTCACAGCATACATAGAACTCTGCCTCCTTTTGTACTTGTAAGGAAAGTACAAATACCAGAACTTACTTTGCAAATGTATCCTAGATCTGGAATATTCTGATGAATGGAATTGACTTTGCATTATAAACTGGGTTGATATGTAAATCAGTGTCGTGATCCCAGTCTACACTTTAGACGTACGCTTTCACTTTACATAGCCTACTACAATTTGTTTATAGTATGAACAGTTTGGTTTGGTTTTGGGAAAATGTCCGTTAAGGGTTCTGCCATTTCTGACAAACAGGCTAGGGGAAATTTGTTAATTTGGGGGTGTGATTATTTGCATGTTTTCTAAGTAGAAATCTTTTTGGAGCAGCTGTACATCCTTGTAGCAAAGACTTAAAGGACATAAAATTTGGCCTTTGTTTCAGGAATGCACTGGGAATTATTTCTGAAATTCATTGGCATTTTTCCATTGTGAGTCTTTTTAAAAATGAACTTTTCACATGTTTTGTAGGAGCAAAGTCAATGTAATCATTTCACATCCCTTACAGTTTCTGTCGCTCTCTGTGCTCTCATGAGTTTGTTAGTGCTAACCAGAAGATGAACCTATTGTCCCCGTGGAGCTGCTGAATGCTATAGATGATGGCTGTTGGGTTGAAGGTAGACTTCTTTGCAACTCATGCAATGGCCAAGGCATAACTCTCTTTTTTTCTCTCCTTTTGTATTTCACTTGATGGGCTTGGACACCATGGAGGAGTAATCTAGTTTATTGAAAATTAAGAGATAATTGAATCAGTGAAGGAATAGGGGAGGATTAGGTGGGTATTCTTTAATGTAGCTCTACGTGTATGGAGACAGAATGAGTTCACCAGCAGAAGTGGTTGTGGGAGGTCATGTCTAAATCATGCGACAGTGCAGTGTAGGAAGAGCCTTTCTCTGTCTGCTACATGCTCTTGGGGCAAAAAATAGGGAATTTGCTATGTGTATGTGATAACCTAAATCACTTGTACTTGAACCAAATGAATATTAGAACATGTGTTAGTTCTGCAAAATGACTAAATAACTGTGGAAAGTGTCACTGTTCCCACTCCCAACATGCCCTTCAGTCTGGCAGCCCCAATTTAAGCTCGCTCCCGGCACTTGGCTCTCCTGCCGGGCAGTGCTGTGATGGGGAAGATAAGATAGGCTGACAAAACAGTCATCAAAGATTCACTGACATCAGGGTGAGTCCTACACGATGAGAAGAGCTATTAATATTTTAAAGGCTGCCATCCATCCCTACAGGCACCAAAGTATTACAGCACCATGTGTACACGACAGAGTGGCAGTAATCAATAGATCTAATGTGCTGGGGGTCCAGGGACGGACAAGTGTTAGCATTTCCCAAGCAGAATGAGTGGATATAATTAAGTGAAATAAACAAGGCTTATCCTTAGAAAAAAAGAAAACTCATTAACTATTCTGAGCTGAAAAATCAAGACTTCTTTATCAAATAGTACAGTTGGGTGTGTTTAGGCTTAGAATTTCTCCACCGGTCAAAACCATACGTGTTTTGCAAAGAAAGCAATGTGGTCTGTAGCTTGAACACAATAACAATAATGATAACTGAATGGTAAAGAAATGACTTAATGTATGTGATTGTTATTACTGAAAAGCCAAACTGTGAAAAGCCGAAGCCACACACGTCTGTTAATTTCGAGGCTCACTCGACAGATAACACAGGTGTACTCTTTCCCTGCAACTTTCTCAACTGCTCCCAAATCCTGTCCCCGCAGGGCCCAGCCTCCTCTCCCAGAGCACGCTCCAGCTCAATTCCAAACCTGAAGGGTCCTTCCAGTACTCAGCCAGCTACCACAGTAACCAGACCCTCGCCCTGGGCGAAACAGCAGCCGCCCAGCTCCCGGCCCGCAGCAGTCAGGCCAGAGGTGCCATCCAGAGCTACAGCCAGGTACGTGTCCTAAGCAGCCCGGGTCTCTCTCATCCAAAAATCGTGCAAGGTGGCTCCCAGGAAAGAGAGCTGTTTGGTGCCCACCGGCACACAAATGTCTGCCTTTACTTTCTGTCGCATTCAACACAGCGGGGTGGAGTTGCCACCTCAATGTTTGTAAATCTAAAGTGGGTTGACTTGCATCGTAATAAAATAATACTGATTAAAAAGAAGATTTACATTGCCAGTTTTACTTACTCACTTGTATATATATTTTGGTGACAGCATGTACAGGCATTTAAGTTTTAAAATTTCTGGGGCTGTGCTCATTAGGAGCCCTAACTAAGGTCTAGGACCTTCCTGTATTGCCATCAGGATATTACTGAAAGCAGTGTCAGAAAAAAAAAAAAAAAACAAAGCCAGGATGGCACCAGATGCAGCACCTGGTTGGGATACCGTCCATTGCCTGGTGCTCTGATGTAATCTCAAGCGTAAGAATAATTTTTTTGCCTTTTTTTCTCCCCCAAGACAAGCAACTTCTCAGCCAGCCACCTGCTTTTGAAAGATTGTTTCAGATACTCATGAAGACTTTATAAATCTCTCTTCCTGTCTAAATGATCCTTCCCGGCTCTGACACATAACCCTCTTACCTTCTGTGCTTTTCACCATGACATCAAAGCCTCTCACTGGGAAGTTAAGCTTCAGTTTAGACAAAAATTTCTAGAAGCGTTCATGCTTCTGTGCATAAACAAAGTCTGAGTGGGTTTCGTTGGTCAGCTCAGGTTATTTTCTCTGTTTAGATCTTAACCACCCCAGCAAAGCAGACCATCTCAGTGTGACACTGAGACACATTATAATTCAGGATTCTGTAGAAGTGAGTAGTATTTGAATTTCAAAGCCTTAAATTGCTAAGAGATTTCCAGTATTATATAGTCATTGCACAGCTTGTGGGATACCAAGAGACATACAATATTCTATTCTCTCAGTTTGCTCAGAAAAGCTCCCTGTCCTCTAAGACTGAAAAATGAAATAAGGCACAGTTAAATTTCATTTCAAATTGGATAGGTACTTTTTTTTCTTCTTTGAAGAGTTTAAAATGAGCCGGCATAGTGGTAAGGCCTCAAAGTTTTTTCTGCGTTTACCAAAGAGGACCTCCCTGATGTTCTTTGGGATTGGAGCCAGCTGGAGACTAGGACTCCAGCTAGAAGGAAAAAGGAGGCTATAAATCCAGTTGTAGCCTGGGTAGATGTCATCAGGAGCTGTGCTGCATGACAAGCATTGTACCCTGGGGATACAGCCTGAAAGGGTGGGATGCATTCTTCAAGAAATGCTAGAAAAAGTAAGATGATGGAAAAGGAACAGGTTAAAAAGACAGGAAGAGAAAGCGTGCAATTGTCTTGGAGTTAGAAGTAGTGGTATCCTTAATATAAATTTCATCATTCATTCATTCATAGAAAAGGATGAATTTATGGAGAGGGGAAAAAATTAATGATCTAGATTTCTTTCATTAAAATTACACTGAACAGGCATTGTTTGGACCTGAAAAGCTCTCATGAGCCATCTACTTCACAGAGAACTGGTTACCTTCAGAAAGGTAACTAGTAAGTTAGTAAGGCAACCTTTCCTCTCCTTTCCTTTTCCCTTGGTATGAGAGGGCAGAAAATCGGTTTTCTTCCTTCTGGTTCCTCCAGATGGATGGATGTTATGGTAGATGTTCCTGTAGGAAAATAGCTCACAGAACATAATTTCACACCATCATCCTGCAAAGGATGCTTTACAACTTCAGGTCAATTAAAATAGATCTTGAAAATATTAACAAACTGACACATAAACTATGAATTAATACCATTAAAAGCAAATATAGGAGGCTTTAAAAGAGGTAAACAAGAAGAGGAAGAGTCAAAAGTTAAAATTAAAAAGTTCTGAATATGACCATTGCTGATCCCACAATTTAGGAGAAAAAAAGTCAATCCTTGGAATTGTTTTGCTATCCCTATTATAATTGAAATAAGCCTCAGGAGTCAAAACTGCTCAGATTGTGATAATTTCCTTTGGTATTTGTGTGCCAGGAATATAGCTATCTCTGAACATGAATGATAGCCCAAATGAGTGGAAAAAATATGTAAATAGTCCCAAGGCCAGCTGTGACAGCAAGAACAATTTCTGAAAATGCAATTGTGTAAAAAAGAGAAACTAATTAGTCTTGGGACTTCCTGTATAGTGCTGCAAAGTGCAATCTAACATTTTTGTCAATTTGGAGGACTTCATTATAGATCATAGAGTTTTTCCAGTGCTTTGAGTGCTTTAGAACATGAAACTTTTATCTTCTAAATGCTACTGGAATAGGATTTTTTAGCAACAACTGCTCCTCTGGCAGGGAAATACTCTGTTTCCCCGCTGAAAACAATTTATCAAACTTGGTGTCCAGGTCCTGATATATCCTGTATTAATCGATCAAGGTTATTTGTGAAGATTCAGTAGTGGCTCTCACTACAAAAAAGTAGCAGATTTTGCAGATGAGTTGCTCAAAAGTGAATCCTCTATTTGGACAATGTAGTTTGTGAACAACTGATTGATTAGGTTTACTGTCATCTTGCGTAAGGTCAGCTTACATTGTAGGTCTCGTAGGAATATAAGGCATAGCATGTGCTACAAATAGTGGCTTTCCACATGCTCTGCTGTGTATTTGCAAGGGGAGGGGAAAGGAAGTTAAACTAGTTTATGTTTCTGGATGAGGACTTTTTTTAGCTTCTGGTGATGCTGTGGTCCTTTTAAAAGCTGAGGCAGAAACAGGGGTAAATCCCTACTGCATATTATCTTATGCTCCTGAACCTTCCGGACTGAACAAACTGGCACAGAATTTGAAAACCCTTAAAAACAAAAAACAGAGGTGAAATCAAGGTAATTAAAAAACAAAGCCTTGAAATATTATTTAACAGTTAATTTTTTAACTTCTATCCTCTTTTCTGTAAGCAAGTCCTAAGTTTCTTGTTCATCACACCACCACACCTCACTAGCCCTGTTTAGAATATTAGCTAACAAGTACAAGCATCTGTTCAGTTACCAAGCAAAACCTGCACACTGGCCTGTTTCAGTTAGACTCACAGCTCTTCCCTCCAGCGGTCGGCTGTGCCACAAGGCGGTAGGCTGCTTGGTCATCTACCCGGACGAAATCTAGCATCAGGACTTCGCCTCTGGCAGCATGTGGCAGATGATGATGTGTTTAAACCTGGATTTCAAATAAGAAAATGAGAAAATTTCTGTCATTAAAGGAAACAGATGAAATCTTAAAATGTATCCCTCTTATTAGGACGCTCACAGAGAAAAATTCACTAGTGTAGCTTATGGTAGTGCAGAACTGATCTGCGTAAGTCTGATCCTACAATATTGATCCTACAATAGGTAATGATTGAAGCTTTCATTGCTTCTTTGAAATCAGAGATTGACCATCCCTGGACACTCTCAAAGGATCTCACACGATTCTGTTTGTGGATGTAGAAGACTACGATGATATTACCTACCTTCATTTATATGTATGACCTTTTGAGATTAGGATCAGGACAGGTTTTCCTGATAGTGTTGGGGTATATTTTGCAAATACAGTATAGCGATGACCTTGTGCTGGCCATGACCTTTGTGATAAAATCAGGAGAAACAGATGGAAAAGACCACGTTTGAGAGATCCAGAGGTAGAGGCTGGCATCTGTTATCATGTAAGTGCATTTTGAGTATAGGTAGCATCTTCCTAGTTATGTCAGGAACTTATAAATGACAGCAGAACAGTCCTGCAGAAGAAAGACTTTTCCACAGGTGCTGCCCAAGGACTGAAGTCTGCATCGGAAAGACTAAAAAATGTTAAGCGTTTCCCATACCCTCTTCTCCCCTTTGTAGAAGAGTGTTGAAAGAAGTATTGGATCAGAGCAGGGTGATACCTCGAATAAAGCTGTATGGAAGGTTCTTTGGGCTGACAGAAATAAAACCCTCAATAGACTGGCAAGCCTTGCAGTCACTGAAAGAGCTCAGAACATCACATAGATTGTGAAACAGAGCTGGACCTTTACAAGACCACTTGTCTCTCTTGAAGACCCTCATAAGGATGATGAAGTTTGCTGCCTAAAGCTGGTAACAACTACAAATATTTGAGAAGCCAAAGCAGCCTGGAGGGATGTCTTCCACACAACTTGAGCATTCAATTGGAAAATCCTCCTCAGAATCAAGAGAAAGGCTCTTCTCATAGGCAACAATGTACTGCATATGACAATGTTCATATTCATCAGATATAACCTTGTTTGAGATTTTAAGGACCAAGCGATCCCTGGAAGTTCCAGAGAGCAAAACAAGCTGAACACTTGGTGCTGGCATTTAATGCCTAAGACAGGCATGCAGACTTACTCAAATGTAACATACATTTTCAGTTTCTTCTATTATGTGTCAGAGAAGTATACAGGTCTTTGAGTGCAAATTGTAATTTTAAGAAATGGGTAACTGGTACCATGATTCAAATTTTCCAGCATTTTCCTGGAAATTGTATCATTATCTCATTTCTAGGAAATGGCTATGAAGCCTTTTCTGTTCTTATTTCTGTTCCTAAGACTCACATAGTTGCATTGATAGAAGTTCTGTTCCTTAGCATCTGTGAATTATGAAGCATAGGTGCACAAAATCGACTAGGTTTTGGGTTTGTGTTTTGGCACGCCTAAGAAGAAAATAGTTTGAAGGGATTTTAGGTGATGTACCCAATAGATCTGCTGCACCTGCTAGCCTCTTCATAATGGTCGTCTTGTTCTTTGCTGGTTCTTTTGCTGTTCAAGTTTTGCTGGTCTTACACGCCATTTTGTCCTCTGGGAACAATCTCCAAGAATCAACATGCCAATGTTTCGGTGATTAGCATCTGGCCTCAAAGTTTGGCTTAAGCTGTCTAGCCATCTAGGATTTTGTAAATCCTTATCCATGAAAAAATTTCAGCAGAATAGATAATTCAACACAGTTGTTTGCCCCTCTTGATTCTACTTCACAAAACACAAGTCTTGCCTGGCAGTCTTTCATTTAACCTTTTTCAGTTAAAGTTCTGATTTAAATTTTAAATTGGAGTTGTAAAAAAAAACAAAACAAAACAAAATAAAAAAACAACCCGATTTCCTGAAATTTAGTGCATTAAATGCATGAATCATGGCAGGTAAAAAGGAGTTAGACTTTTCTCTAGTCTGCT
>JAOXJM010000012.1:82601612-82614673 GCA_026413425.1 Tringa solitaria
GGGACCGCCGCGCCCGCGGAGGGGAGGTGGCAGGGGGCGAGGGAGGGGGAACGGCGGCCCCTGGGCGGGTGCGGGGTGACGGTGCTGCGGGCCGGGCCGGGGAGGGGAAGGAGCCGGACGGGTGCGATGGAAAATTGGGTTTGGGGGGTAATTATGTGGGTTTTCTTTCCATTCCGGCAGCGGTAAGTGGGGAGGAGCAGCCCGCCTGCCCGCTGCTTTAAGAAAGTACCGTGCTGCTGCCGGCTCCTCCCGGCGCTTGGGGTCGGGGAGGGGGGGGAGGGGGGCTGGCAGCGCCGGGCCCCTTGCTCTCACCCGCCGTTCGGATGGGGAGCAGGTTACCATGGAGAAGCCGTTCTCCGCCGCGGCCAAAAAGAGGGAGCCTTTTGCAGAGATTCGCTCTTCCTCGGTTTCTAGGCGAGTCTGGGGCATTTGACAAGTTTGGGGTTACCTGGCAGGAGCTGCCGGTGTACCGGGTTGTGCCGAGGGAGAGGTAGCGGTTATTTGGCTCTGAGTGCTCCTTAGGGAATAGGCTGTTACAGCTGATTTAATGTCTGTGTAACCGCAGAGTTTGAACAGATCCTAGAAGTGAGATACTGGTGTGCTGTTCCCTAAACCATCGCTCTGCTAAACTGAGCATCCTTCAGGGGTGGGTTTTTTGTGTTCTCAAAATTTCCAGTTTCATTGCTATAGTAACAGCTGCTATGCTCATATGTTCTCTTGTGTGACATAAATAGATTTGAAGATAAATAGGATACATAAAGAGGTTTGGCTGTGTTTATCAGGCAGGTACACAAGTTTCTTAGTGGAGTTGAAAACCTCTTCTCATCCCCCTTTCCCTTCTCACCCATCTCCCCTCCCCCGCTCCTAGTTGTTGGCATCCTATGTAATTCCAGTGTCTGATGTCTAAACAGACAGATTAAATTAACTGATAACAAAATATAGTATTGGTGCATCGCCTTGTAAGAACTTTTGATGGGTTTTCTTTCCTATTTAAAGAGTGGGGATTTGAAAACTTTTTTTTCGTTGTTTATGTAACACTATTTTTGACGTTCAGAAAGTGTAAAGAGGGTAGCATCACTAAATGATGCCAAAATTGAGATCTCAGGATGCTTCTATCAATGTTGTTGTCAAATATTCAGACTCAAATTACAAAGTGGTTTATTTAGTAGTTAAATGAGTATAACTTCTCCCCACTGTAGTCCAACACACTCTTGGCCACAAGTATTAATTACCGCTTTTGTGGAATAAAGTGGCAATATAGATTTGCCACAGACTTTGTATTTTAGGGAGTTTTGCAACTTCATCCTACTACAGCAAGAGTTGTTTGAGTCTAAATAGGCATGGAAGGAGCTGTCAGCGTCAAAGGAACAGAGGATAATTCCATTTAAAACTTGAATACCTACGGGTACGAACTACCAATATTTCCCCGATTTTTCTTTAGCTTTGTTCTAGGACAGAAGTCTTTGCTTAGGAAAGTTTCTAATAGGTGCAGTCCATATTTCTCTTTATGTACTTTTAGCATTGGAAATAGCATTGTATTGGGGTTTTGGTTTTGTTTCTTGAAGAAGGCATCTTTTATAGCATTGTAGCATTAAACCTGTGATGACAGCTTAGTCAGAACTTGTTCTGTAGGGCTTAAGGGCCCATCATAATGACTACATTCTGAGCGCTACAGCGTTCAAGAAGTTGTTTGTCCTGCAGCAGACCCACGTCGCAATATGGATTTTGACTGGTGTAGGCTTTTTGGCCAATAATTGTTCTACAGGAATTCCTAATGGGATTTTCTACTTTGATTTGAATAAAAGTTAAGAAACCGGCATTTTCTTGGATTGCTTTAAATTAAAAGCTTTTGACAAGACTTCTGCGTCTTGCATAATGTAGGTACTTCCCTTCCTGCCTTTTTTTAGGACCCACTGTGAGGAGTTGTTTCTCACTGATTTATGCTTGAGTGAAAGAAAAGCTTATCGATACATGCATTTAGGAAATGGCTGATGTATTTTTATGTGGATTTTAATGGGGGTGATAGTGATTGAACATTTGAACTTGCTATTATGTTTGTAAAAGTCGGTAAAACAACACTAACTTTTACAAGTGTTGTTCTGTTCAGAACAAACAACAAACTTCTGAGTTACTGCATCTCCTAGAGTCTTGCTTTTAAGTATACTGAAAATCTCAGTGTCTTACTTTATAAGAAATGGAAAATCTTGTAACTCGAATAAGTTGACAGACAGGCAGAGATAATACTGCTACTTTAAAAAAAAATATAAAATTGGAAGCAATAGTATGTTAGTAAATAGCTCTTTTTTTTTTTTTTTTTTTGCGCGGTGGGGACGTGCCTTTCAAGTAGTCCTTGAAAGGAGCTCTATCACATGATCCATTCTTTTGCAAAAGTTGCCTATTGTGTGTTCCCACCCGTTGTTTTCCATTACTGCTCTGTAGCACGTTCCTCTTGGCCTCCCTGCCATCCCGGAGTTACACATTTGCTAGTGGTGTTAAGTGCCTGACTAATCTTCTAGACTTTCACTGAAGTCAATGGCCTACATGGAGGCTTAAAATTAACCTATTCTTTAGAGTTAGCCGGGATCAGATGTTGCAGGTACTACTAAGGCAATCTTCATTTTTTTATTCTATAAGCATTTTTGCTCAGAACAGGTTTGGTATTTGAGCTGTAAGCGTATTATATTATTGCAGGAGTTTTCCAGTCACCGTGTTAGAAACCAAACCCATTGAGAAAGAAAGCAAACAATTGTATGTCGAAAAGCTGATGTTCAATAAATGAGATTTTTGCTTCTTGTTCACTACATCCAAAGATAGTTTGGATTTTTTTTTTTTCTTCAAGAGGAGGAGGAGGAGTGGAGAATAGTTGTCACTTTGCACTGATTGATGGTTTGCCTGCTGTGATTAATGTGAACTTGCATTGGTATGTATGTGTCATCGCAGGGATGATGATACTGAAAGTAATCCTTTTTTATCTCCGGGAAGAAAAAATAATTATTTGTATTAATTACTGGGTATACAAATAATGCATTTGTTTTAATTTTTTTGCATGATGTTAAAAATTTGCACTGGAGCTATCTAGTTCATGAATACTGCTAAGTCTCCATGTGCTAAACAAATGGAATGATACCAGGACCATGGTTAGATGTTTAAAAGAGAAGATCTTCAGATGTGATCAATTTTTAAAAACCTGTAATTGAAAATGTACAATGCAAAAATAGATTGCCCATAACAGAATTTTTGTAAGATTTAGTTGAAGAGATCGCATTATTTATATTAATTTCCTACCAACTTGATTATGAAACAGCCTGAAATGATAAAAATGGCAATTCTTAGACTGCATCCTGAGTTTAAAATAAGACATGCAACAGCATGCAGTGACTCAGTTTTAACCGAGTAACCCTAGAAACGTCTTCAGAAATGGGTTTTAGTCTCGTTATACTTGAACTGTTACCATTGCCAAGTGTGTGCGTGTATGGGTATGTGTGTACGTGTGTGTATAGTGATTCTTCTGAGTGTACGCTTGCCATGTTTATTCTTAGTCTACTTGCTTCATTGCTATGATCTGCAATTACAGTTTTGGAGCTTTCTGCGCTGCTCCAAAGCCCACTGTCTGTTCAAGCAGTGATCTGAATCCAGAAAGCACAGTTTGTAAATATCTTCTTGCAGCTACCATGCCCGGACTGAGCTGGGGGAGTGCTGCTGGGAGCCAAACTCCCCAAAGCAGCCCATTTTTCCTGGAAGGAGGAGTTTGTAGGGCAGCAGGCAGCAGAAACATGGGAAAGCCCTTTCAGGAGGCAGGTCATCACACAGGTGCCCGCTCTTCATGGTCCTCTGAAGCATCTCCTGCTGGTCAGAATCAGATAGACCCTACAAAGGGAGGAGTGGGTTTGCTTAGGATCAAAGAGAGAGGAGGCAGCGAAAGGGTGTTGATGAGGTAGTTTGTGCCTCAGGTTAAGAGACAGGGGAGCAGCCCGGATGCTGCAGAGCCACTCCTCCCTCTTCCTCCAGGCTTTGGGAAGACTAGAGACATGTAAGACAATAGTAGGTAATTTTATGCATTGCTTTATTGCAAAAAAACGAAAAAGGAAAATAAATATGTTTGAAGACTGCATCATGCTCAGTCAGCTGCACTAAAAGTATAGATTTAAGAAATGAGTGTTGGTGTGAATCACTTTGTGTAATGTTAGGTGGAAAGAATATTATGCAGCGATTTTTCACGTAGTGGTGACATGTTCCACTGAAACAAGAGCGGCAGCATCCCTCACACAGCCCTGGTGCTGCTGCTGAAAACTCAAGTGCTCAGCCTTGTGTTTGCAAACAGAATCTTCCTCCAGATCCCTGTAAAATCAAAAAGAAAAGGAATTTGTCCTTTCTGATGTAGTGCTGTTTGTGTGCATGTGTCTTATTAATACTACAGTAACACTGGTTTATAAAACTATGGCATGGGTTAATATATATAATATGCTTTATACTCTTTATTGAGCGAAGAGTTCTAAGTTTATCAGGATCTCAACTGGTTCCTTCTGCTGCTTCATCTGTGTTGTCTCACCCTTCTCCCTCTGTGCTGGGGACCTTCCTTTGCCCTTTCTCCTTCTGTACGCTTTTCATTGCATATCACACGTTGAACCCTGTTTTCCTATTGAGATTTAAGGTAGGACTGCTATTTGATGGTGAGTGTTGACATGTTTCAGGGTTTCGGCGTGCAGTCATATGGGTACAGGACAGACCAGCTGTGTATGGAATAACTGATATACGTTACCACTAGCGTGGATTTGTACTTCCTCTCAACTGCATGAAAATTTTGGATCATTTATGTATTGCTGGTTCGTTGTTGTCTTTACAAAATATTAGCTGGTTAAGTGTTACAGCTCTCCAGTAAATCACACTGTGCTATGCGTTTGGGCTAGAACAGCTGCATTACTGCTCATGAACATAGATGCATCCACTCCCTTCTTTCATATCACTACGAGGCAGGGAGAGAAATAACTCTTTTTAGCAGAGTTAGATAGTATTAAAATCAATGGTAGTGCTAACCCATGTTAATACTAGTCTCTTTGAGGGATTTAAATGGTAGGCTTTGCAGACTACATCAAACCCAAATTGGCAAATGAAGGACAAGACTTCACCACATGCATCACCGTTCAGGTTTTGAGCAGGGCATTATAGATAGGGAAGGTATAAGCTAAGTGTTAGCCCCAAGCAAAAGTGGATCTAAATCACTCCAGAATTAACTCTGTGCCTGAGACACAGGCTGAGGCAATAAAACAGTCTAGGTGTGAAGTAGAGTTGTACTTCTTTGGACAGGTAAGGGAGGAAAACCTTTGGATTTTTTGGCTTTGAGATAAGCTGTGAGCCTTAGGCTATCAATATGATTGGTCATAACAAAAAGGACACTCAGTTGTTTCCCTTAACTATTTTTCTTGTATTTTTACAGAATCCTGGGAGTATTTCTTTTATAGAGAGAACAAAATTGCTTCATTAATTTTAACCAAACTAGTTTTCTAAAGATTTTTTTTCTACTTTTTTTTTGTTGGTTTTTATTAGCTAGAAAATTCCTTTATCTGTCAGTCTGCCTTTACACATGAGAACATTTTTAATGCCCTTTTGTTCCAGGAGAAACAGTGTAGGCCTAGGATTTTTTCTTCCTCTTTCTACTCTCTGTTTTGAGACTCTTTCTTTCAGACAAGAGAGCAAAACAAAAGATTTTGAGGCATCCAGTAATGTTTCAGATACTAATCAAAGACTTAGATTTGTTATTTTTTCTGATACTAAGTTATTCATTTTCACATTGTAATCTGGAGGTTAGAAGTTCTGTTTTGGTCTTGGAGCCGATAAAAATAAACTACTTCATGTTTATTCTGCTTTTGTTTGCCTCTAGTTCTACTTCTACCTATTCCTTCAGTGATAATTATGTTACTAATTGTTACAACCGAAACATTTACAACAGTGCTCAGTTTCAACTTGAGCAAGGTATCCAGAATGGACAGTCTACAGCAGTAAAGCAGGAGTAAGATAGATGTCTTTGAAGTATCTTCTTAATGCCATGATTTTTCTTCCTGTGTCTTTCATATCTACCTTATATGAAATTAATTTGCTTGTAGGAGAGGGATAATTGACAGGAGCCACATGCAGAGGCCTCATGTATCTTTTGAGCTAATGAACTTGAGCTTTGACCTCCTTTGTGAGCAGATGCTACAAATATGTCTAAACTTGTGTCCTATTCTCGTACTGACCATTGCCTTTTCCTTTGCTTCCTGTTCTTGGTGTGGGAAATCATTAAAGACTGATCTTCTAATAGTCTTTCAGAGGGATGAGAAATCAAATAATATTACAAAATACCAAGCTTTTAGGCGCATAAAATCAGTCTCCAGCATTACTGATTCAACTGGTGTGAAGCTTCTAGTGTTTTAACTGAGTGGCTGTGGGACACTAAGTGGCAGTGGCTGTTTCTGGCCTTTTAGGTGAACGTAACATTGAAGATGCTTCTGGTCAGTACTGAAACCTGTGCTGTCGCTTGGAACCAGACAACCTGGCATGCAGTTTCTGGCTTCTGGTCCTGAACTTTGGCACTGTACCTAGAAGTCAAAGATTCAAACCTTGCAAGTGTGCAAGCCACTGGAAGGAATTTCTTAAGCATCAGAGCAGAGTTTAAAATGTCTATGCTTGTAGACCTGCTGAAAATATGCATGAGAAGGAATTGGCAAAAAGCTAGCAGAGAGCAGTCAGGGTCTGTAGCAGAAAGATGGTTAATCCAAGGAGTTGGAATTATTCTGTCAATTTTTTCTTGGCTATTGAAATCCAATGAAATACACGAAGTCGAAGAGCAGTGTTTTGGGAGCCTAACTTTTTGGAACATTTGCTTAGAGCAATGGAAATACATTAGCCAGTGTTGGGACTCCACTTCATATGGCTATGTCTTGCTTATGTTGATTTCTTTTATTTTTAGTATGTGACATTTCAGGAAGAGGCTGGCACCTCATGGTCTATGATATGTCCAAACTTTTGGGTCTTGGGTTTGTGGCATGCTAGTGAGGATGAATCTTGTCTGTGCCTGTTACCACCCCTTCTACACTCAGGTCTGAATGGTGTCCTCACTTACCTGTTGTCTTTCTCAATCACCAGGACTGTGATTCTGGGTCCTCCCAAACATCTTTGGCCTTGAACTCACTTGTTCAGGGCAGAAGGGAGTGCTGCTGTATGAGATAGGGGGTAATATAAGCATTCCTTTATTGGGATATTTAATAGCTTTCTGGTTATTATGTGCATATACCAACTATAAAGCAGTGCAGGTGACATTAATCCAAAGAAAAGTGACTACAGCTGGAAGAAGATTGCAAACTGGGGAGTTGAGGAAGGCTCCCTTTATTTAAGGCCAAAACTTGGGTGGGGAGGTGCCCGTGACTGCCTGTGCTGAGATGCTAAATGCTTACAGGTGCAATATGTTAGCCATCAGTGGTGGCTGCCAGAAACTACACTGGACCAAATTCTCACTATGACCAATCGTGGGAGATAAATGAGGCAATTTTGCTGTAATCGTAGGGTCAAACTTGAAGATCACCTAGATATGGACCCAGAACAGACAGAATACTTTTTGTTTTTAATAAAAGTGGTATTACAGAGGGCAGAGAGAGATTGTCTAATGATAATGAATTCATGAAATTGTATATTATCATAAGTGGGTAGAAGCAAAAGTCAGAATTTAATATGCTGAAATGAGAAGGACCAAGTGATGACTAATCTTGCAATTATAAGGCATGGCATATGAAGCTGCCAGTTGGATGACATAGATTTTTAATAAGTACATCAAGTTGCAACTTGTAGTGTCTAAGTGAAGAACAGAAAAGTGCCATATTAGTTTGAATACAAGTGGTCTTAAATATTTCCTGAGGAAGTTTTTGCATATGCTTTTCTGTATTTATCTCTTCCATAGTGTATGTCTATATCTTGCCTTACGGCCCCTTACCCTCCCCCTCCAACCCAGGTGTAAACCATCCCTTTTATCAGATAGACAGCTGTGCTGCTCTCGGGCAGTTAAACCTTTTGATCAGAGGTCTGAAGCTCTCCCTGGGTTTAAAGAGCATTGCCTGGGAGGAAAGCAATGGTGGAGAAGGAGTTGTGGCCTTCTGATGCTGGGGTAGTTTTCCTGTGACTGGAGAGCAAAAGGACTCCTCTCTATGGGGTCCTTCTCCCACCCACACCTTCCTTGAGCATTTGCTCGCCAAAAGGTGCTGTAAGCTCTTCAAAGGCTTTGTATCAAAGCCCTGGGAACGTGATCCGTGAAGGAGGGTGAGTTGGACTCTTTCAGATATTGGGGGGAAAAGGCAGGGGGAGATGAGACAACAGCCTTTTGTGTGTTTGGGGCTAATAGTGCCCTGAAGAAAGGGAGGACTGACTATAAGAAAAATTTCAGATCAGCTAATTACAGTGCTTTATTGGACACTACAACAAAGCTGATAGGAAGGATAATACAAGATATAAAGAGGGTAAATGGTTAATGGGATAATTTATACCATGAGTTCACCAAAACCAGATTGTACTGGAATAACTTACTGACCTTTTCTCAGATTATATCTGAAGTCTTCCTATTTCCTATCAGGGCTCTGAGCATGCATTTTCTGTAGTGCCACTTGGGAAATGTTTAGTTAAGCTAGAGAAGATGGGTATTCTTGCAGGAGTGTAGGTGGGCAAGGACCTGGGCAAAGAGGCATTATCAGTTCGTCATTTTGAAAATCAAATTAATGGAAAGGAAGGATGCTACTAATAAAATCCCACAAGGAGAACTCTTTTGGACACTTGAAAAATACTTTTTCATTTTAGTATCACAGCACAAAACTCCAAAATATGCCAAGGAAACTTTTTGGTAGTGGAATATTAGGAGACATTTTCTGAAGAACGGAAGATAAATCCTGTGTAGAAAGAGTTTTGCAGATCAGAGGGAAAGCCAAGCTAATAATGCACCTAATAGCTAGTTACAAATTAGGGATCTTTGGCTGAAAACAAGAGCAGGAAAAGACCTGGGTGACCTGCTTGACTACAGTATGTCTCGGCCACCTATACTAGGAACATAATAGAATGTTTCACAGCCTAATCACATAACAAGCAAAATTGAGTGTGTTATGTACGATTAGGACTTCATCTGGAGAACTGTATACAGCTGTGACCCTCTGGGGACAAGATAGACTCTTTCCAGCCCTCTTCTCTTCTGAACTGATCTGCCTGGATAATCAAGAAATTAAGAAGCCTGTTGTACACAGAGCTGTCTTGATGTATTTCCTTCTTTTCTTGACAGTAGAAAGGCTGCTAGCTTCTGTAGCTGCTATTAGTAAATGGAGGTTATACATCAAAACTGCTGAATCCTGGTAAAAATAAATAATTTGATGAAGGATTTGACAGGCTTTTTTTCAAATACAAGATCAGTTAAGTCCTTGGCAGCTTTTACGATAATAGCGTCTTATCAAGAAGGGAGTGATGGCAAAAGCTATCACATTAGTGGCTTTCTTTTCACACAGTGGGCTTTGACTAACCAGCTTTGTTGTGTTTGGCTTATATGGAGGAATTTTGGCATAACTGATGCTCTTCAGCTTTCCCTTTAAAGGGGGAAATATGGTAGCCATGTCGAAGATTGAGTGACTCTTGAGCCATGATTGTGGTTTGTCTGGTCTCTGATCAAGGTTTGAAGTTTTCAAGGCTTATTCATCAAAACTTTGCATTTCTTTCAGTCTGAAGTTGGAGTTCTTGTCTGGCTCATGTCTGCATTGCATCTTGAGCTGCTTTTGCCAAGATTCTGAAACTAATGCGGAACGTAACTGAGCAGTCTTCTCCAAAGTGATCTCCTTTGTGTCCTGCCTTGCTTAAGGTCCTAATTTCCGAGTATGGGAATTCAAGGATGAACTGTTTTAGCCAAGAATCTCTTTTTCTCTGAAGTTCATCAAGATTGGGATGGATTGCACATCACTGTTTTTCTCCAGTAGGTTTCGCACTGCTTTTGTAGAATCAGGAAAAACTTGATGCAAATGTCTTCAGCCAGCCATGTGATTGTGGAAGTGTTGGCCTCACAGGTGAGGCATCAATTTGACATGCAAATGATGTCAATTTGCATTTATGAATAACCAGGAACTAACTATGGGACAGTTCAGAATCCCTCAAGTATTTGTTACCTTTGGACTAACATGCATCTCATTCTTCTAACTGAAAGTACTGCTAAAGCCCTTCTTGACACTGAACCCTTTCAGTGGCTTGTTACAAACTGCTGTAAACACATTTCTTCTTTTTCTTATCTCAGGTCTGCTTCCCTTTTGCCTGTGACCTTCTGTCACCATTTGTTTCTTGCAGCATTTGTCATGGCCATTTCCTTTTAGTGTGGACTCTCTGCTTGAGTGACAGGAGTCTTTCAGCTTAGGGTCCATTCCTTGCCATGCTTTTCAGGGATAATCTGAATTTGTGAGGTTCATGTCACATTGCAAGGTCTGTTGTGCTGGTTTTGCTGCTTTTCTTTTCTTGTCTCTCTTTTTTTTTTTGTTTTGTTTTGTTTTTTTTTTCTTCAATAAGTTCCTGGAAAAAAAAAATCTGTAGCCATCCAGTTCCTTTTTCACTTGCTGCTTATTGTGGAAGATTTAAGTAAGATATTTTTCTGCGGTTTTGGAAGTTGGTTAATAAATGCTTACTATTGTGCAATTGCTATATTAGTAAGCATAATGAATTAAAATAGAAACTTCTTATTTTATGGGATATGATCTGTATGATGATTATTCCAGCATAAACTTTGCTTAAGTCCTTAAGCCTCTCATGATCTCAGTGTTAATAGTATTCCTTTTCTTTGTCTCTGCACTCAGCATTTCATTTATTTAGAACAAGCCTGTTAGAATTGCTTTAGATTATAATTGTTTTAGTAATAGGAGATTATTTTAAGTGTTTTAGGAGAGGTCTCGATGTATACGTAGTAGGAACAACCTAAAACCAGCTTGAACAATACTATGACAATCTATTTGAACAAAAAGCCATAATTGTAAAAGTGGATAATTGCTGGTCTAAACTTTTTTACAGACATAACTAAATTCTTTAGTTAGATTGTATTCATATTGCTAATGTATATATTTAATAAAAGCTCCGTGTTTTCACTCTGGGGTTTTAAATGCAACGAGTCTCCAATGGATAATGAAAACTTGATGAGCAATACAGTGTGTAACAGAATATCCAAAGTGATCTTCCCTGTCTTGAATGTGGCGTTGAAAGAAAGGCAAAGATAATGAGCCCCGTTTTTACCCCTGGAATGTCACAGAGTTACACCTTGGTGAATACCTCCCTCTTGGGGAGTTCTAGAAACCTGGGATTGCAAGCAAATGGTTGCTGAGGAGGAGAAAGCCGCTGGGAGGAGCAAACGTTTAATATTCTATCAAAGATGACTTTACATAAAAGAACAAATGCTATCTGATGTTTTTTTTCTATTCTCTCAGTGAAATACAAGCTTGAGTACAAAGTGTTACAGATAAAATCTCCAAAAGTTAATGTTGTTCACGCGTCCAATAATATGCGATCCCATTGTAAAAGGAATTACAAAAGATAAGTTGATAATACTCTTCTATGAGCAAACCCCAGATGAGGAGTCTTGAATTTCAACTGCATGTATCAGAGACTGGAACATAGGTTTGCAAAAGAAGTATGCACAATATTCATCATAAAGTAATACCTTTTAAAAAGATGCACATGTGGTCAGGGTTCATTGGAACTATCTATTTGCATTTTCCCTGTCAGCAGGAAAACCACCTGTTGGAACTGTGAACTGCCAGGAATGACAGTATGATTAGATCAGAAATTCAGGTTGCCCAGCAAAAGCCAGTTGAGGAATACTGTAGTTGGACAGACTTGACACTTCATTACCCCAAGTGAGTTCTCTTCTGGTGTTACTATTCCCACAGTGTTACACAGCAACTGCCCTTTGGGAACCGCTGTTCTGTAAAACCGCGTTCCTTAATCTACAGTTTTTCTGTGACAATCTTGAGACTTTCACTTCTAGTTGGATTTAAGCTCTAGATATTCTTTCTGTTCCATATGCAGGGAGGAGTTGATGCAGAAAGGCTTCCCCCTTCCCCCTGCCCCAGAGCTGCTGTGAAAACTTGCTTCATTTAAGGTTGACTGAGCTGATGCTCCGTTTAGGGGGAAGGGTTGTGAGTTGCTGGGTTTTTTTAGATGCTGTGCTTTTCCATGATGTTAAACACGATCAGAAAGTGAAGTTTTCACTGGCAGGCATCAGTGGAATAGTGCCTGATTTGTTTTGCTGGAGGCAGCAATGCTTTTTAGCAAGTCACTCATGCTGCTGGAAGTGGTCTCTAGCCCTAAAAAGATCTGTAGGGTTGGGGATGTTTAGTCTGTACTGCTGCTTAGCAGGCAGAAATTGGGTTCCTAAGTCTGCTGTGGTACAGCCTTTTGCCTTGGGGAGGAAGGAAGACCCAGCTTTGGGGAATTAAAGATGCACTTTGCTTCCTTTTGATTTGCAATCCTTGTCAGAGAAGTGGTGGCTGTAAGGTTTACAAAATATTCTGTAGAGGTTTTTTTTTTTCTGGATATTTAGTTTTGGGACATATCTTGCCAAATACATTAGTATTTCTGTTCCTTTACTTGCTGAGTTGAATGTATTGCCACAGTACCTGCTTTAGCATAGAGCCTATGGTGCAACACAAGCTCTTACATTCCAAATTGGAAATACTAAACTTTTATCCTCTCTAAGATAAGGATGTTTAGCAAAACTTCAAATGAAATCTCTTCTGCTACAAAGGCTTGATATTGTTTTGAATTGTCACGAAGCTGCAGTGAACTCTCCAAACAGCGTATGTGTGGCTGCTTGGCATCGTTGCTTAGTAACATCATCCTATTGCTGAGGCACTCAGCCCTCAGTCAAAGTGGGTAGTGAGCAGGAAAGTTAGAAACAGTGATTTGTATTGCTGGATAGCAGGGCCTGTTCCTATTCGTGCATAGGATTTCTTTCCCCTTTTTTGTAAAATTGTCAGGATTGAGGGGAAGGAAAGAGGCAGAGCTTAAGAGAAGGGAAGGGGGGGGGGGGGAAA
>JAOXJM010000012.1:82614773-82629885 GCA_026413425.1 Tringa solitaria
TAAGAGAAGGGAAGGGGGGGGGGAAACTTCCCAATGTGATAATTAGCTAATAGATAAAATTTGTTTATTTGTTTTTAAACTATCATTTCCTGCCTTGCTGAAGGCAAGTTGTTGCTGCTGCGTGGTAGCAGTCGGTTTGGGGGAATTCTTGGTGTTTTTTGTTCTTTCTTCAGTGACAGTTCCCTAGATCAGAAATGAAATGGGCATTATCTCCCTGAACTTGTCTGTCACATTTAATCTGCTGTTTCTTCCTGGCTATCTTTACCTCTTATCTCTTTGCTCCCAGTCACACTTCTCTTCTCCCACTAACAATTTATTTTTTATAAAATGTTGTAAGCAACTGAGCGCTTTCCGACAAAAACAGGACAGTAGCAGGAAAAAGAAAATGCTTGTGAGGAAACATAAATTTATTGTGTGGGGATTTGTTGGGGTTTTGTGTTGTTTTTTTTTCTATAGTTGTAAAATTAAAATAACCAATACAATACTTTGCAGTAAAGTCACGTTGCATAACTAAAATTTAAACATGGACAACTCAAGAAACTATTTTTAGCGTTATTTCTCTCTTTAAATATACTAGGGGTAATTAATTTCAGTATTTGGTTAAAAACTAGTTTAAATGAGGTAAAAATAATCCGGATACATAGTAAGCTTTATCAAATGATTTTAAAGTTTATTTTGGACCTGTTTATTACACTTTTAAAAGTGTAATCCATTGTTCTGTTTCCCCTACCTTTATTTTTAGCACTGATGTGAAAAGTGCTAACCCTAGGTCAGAGGCTGGTTTTGCAGCGTCCCTTAAGCAGCCAAAGCCAATCTGTTTTGAGGAGACTTTCCTAAGATAATTTGTCCATTAACCAGATTAAGTATGTCTGGGAAATTCCACCGTGTGAGCCATAGTGCTGAACGTGATAGTATCCCAACAGTGAAACTGCTGATAGTTTTGATGGTGCAATGATAGTTTACAAGAAACACTCCAGACCATGCCTCATATTACACATTAATCTTTTAAGTAGAAAACCTGACGAAAAGCAGTTTTAAGATACTGAAATGAGGCAAGTATGTTCTTTCTGAGGGCTTCTCTGCTGTAGCACTCTTTTTTTTTTTTTTTTTGTGGTGAACTTCTGTAGTGTGGACTGGGGGTGCCAAAGTAGCACATCCATGTTATTTCCAGACATCCAGAGTTTGACGTAAGTTGAAAGGCATCATGTGTGATCAGTCAATTCAGTGATGGTATTATTTGCTTCTTTAGTTGTACAAATAATCGTGGCTGTTGGGATCATTTGTACAAGTAGTTGTACACTACACAGAACAGTGTAGTGAGAATGCAAAAAGTATAAAGAAAAAATGACTTAAATTCTGAACTTCCGGTAGTTAATCTTAAATTTCAGTAACTGGGGAAAGAAAAGCTTCAGAACCAAATCAATATATTTAGAGTGTGTGTCTAAAATATAAACAGGTGAGAAACCTGTGTTTAAGGAAAAGTTAAACCCGATTAAAATGAATTTAATCCAGACTGTGTCTCGGTACTGGTGAATGTAGATCATTGGTATGCTAAGGGCACAAACTGCCATACCCAAGGTGTGCATTAGCTGGTACTGCCATATGGCCTGTTGTGTCTTATTGGTTAATTTAACCATCTGTCATGTCTTGACAATTTGTATTCACTTTCAGTACTTGAGTTAGATATGTTTTCTTCTCTTTGGTATCGTGCTTTTCATCACACAGTGTTGGCATATTCCCATTACCTGAGTTGTATTAGTTTTATTTATAATAACATTTGTTGTAGATCATACTGTCAACTTCCAGTGGTGTGAGGAGAAAATGCATGTATTCAGACAAGCATTTTGGAGAGGTTTCTGCATACGTTTCTGGGGGAAAAAAAAAAAAGGTCAATATCAAAACCCTGGCTATGAATGTTTTACTTCTTTCTTCTCCTCCTCTACCCTGTTCACTTCTGATTTTGCACTTAGGTTCACATCAGCTTCTTTGCTACATAAAGTAGACCAGGTTAATGCCTCTAAAATAGGTTTTATTACATATAAGTTCAGAGTAAAAATCCTACTGTTCATATCCTCTTTCTCACATGTTGCTATTTCAGAATTACAGTGAAGCTAGGACCTGATGTACTGTATAATTTATTTTCTTTTTTTGTTGTTGTTGTAAAGACAGTAACATTTCAGGGCAAGCTAAGAGAAATTTGTGTCAAAAAGGGGTTTCAGCCCTGATGTACCATTTAAATCGAAAAGTTCTTTTTAGTCCTCTGAAAAGCATGCAACACACCAAAGCTACAAAATTGCTCTGATTCTCTTTTAGTTTCTGTACCTGCAGTCTCTTGTCTCGCTGACAGTGTTATTACAATTCTGTCATCCTGTGGGGTTGGGTTTTGTTGGTTGGTTGGTTTGTCTTGGGTGGGTTTTTTTTTTCAGACTTGTAATCTAAGAAAAACTCAGTGCAAATTAGATGGGCAATGTTTTCATTATGTTTGAAATTTAAAGTCCATACAGCTAGTTGTGGATGGTCGATCCTCTTTGGTAGAAAATTGAATCTCCCAAGTACAGTATTATCATAGTCTGTTCAAAAACAGTGTTTGATATTCAGAGCCACAAATAGCCAGAGATACACTGTGTATTGAAATGTGTGGGGTTGCAACCAAGTTAAGTTTAATATGGTATGAACACATTACTGATAAGTGGTAATATAATGGTCATTGGTTGGTAATATAATGGTCATTGAGCTTCATCCTCAGATCATATCTCATTAATGATGCTCCTGTATCATAGACATAAGGTAACTGCTTAACAGGACTCTTGATGAATATATTTTGTGACGGGGGATTTCTAAATGAGGGCTGAATAGTTTATCTAGCCAAATCTGGATGGCTTTCTTCATGTTTAGATGATCACTTGCATATTTCATGTTTTGAATGAGCTCTTAAATCCTGGAGAGGAGGGCTCTACCGTATGCTCTTGCTATCAGAGATGTTTAGAGCATATCATGAATTTGCAGGGCTCCTTCCTAGGGCTGCAGAAAGGCAGGATGACTGGTTGTAAAGGCTTTCACAAGGGGCACAAATGAAAACTGTGCAGACTTTATTAAGGCATATGCAAATGCCTGTGTATCCATTCATTTGAATAATCTTAATGTCTTTAGTTTCTTGAGATAAAAAAATCCTGCCAAAATAGTGGTTTACTTTATTGACCTAAACAATCAGATTAGCAGTGTCATTCAAATGCGTCTGTTGTATTTATTTCTATGACAGCCTGCACTCTGAAGAGCAATTAGGGATTATTTTCTATTTCTCTGAGGTTACACTTGTCTGATTACAGTATTTCTCTTCCTGTGGAAAGCGAGAGCTTATTTAAAACCAGCCATTTCCCTGTGCTACTGAGGAACGTGTCTGAATAACTTGGAAACCTTTAGCTAGTAGGGATTGGCTTTTTGAGCGTAAAGGGTGGAGATTGTCTTTTTGATCCAACAGGTAGGATTGCACTTATCCTGGGTTCTTTCTATTTCCCATCTTGAATGTCAGAGGAGGGGAAAGGTGGTAGGAATGTGATATCTTCATCTGGTAGAACTTCTGGCTGGTTCTAGGTTACTGTTGTTGCCCTAATCTAATTAACCTGGCTGGGGACTCAAGATAATCCTGGTGGAGCATGACTGGGATCTAGTTTTACAAGCTCCACACAGATGCAGACGAAGGGGCGTTCCACTTTCTATCAGGTAGCATCAGCCTTAAACTGGAGACTTCAGAGGACAGAGAAGATTCTCTTTTCTATATGCTTTGTTCTTGTAGATCATCAGTTTCTGGTGTTTATATAAAAAAAAAAAGTGGTGTTGTGGTTTGTTTTTTTGTTGTGTGTTGTTTTTTTTTTTTCTCCCCGGCTAGTCTGCTTCACTTCTGGTGCCTCTCACTGTTATTTTAGAACCTTTTAGTTTTCTCCACATTTTCTGCTGTGATGCATCTCCGGCATTGCAATCAAATAATTTCTCAGTCTTCTGTCAAACTAAAGATTTGACTATTTAAGGAATTAATTGTCAAGTGGTTTCTTCAGCCCCAGAATAATCTTAGCTGTTCTCTGGTTTTGGTTTTTGGTGGGTTTTTTTGTTGTTGGTTTGTTTGTGTTTTTTTTTAAAATCTAGAACGAATGAAAAAACCCCACTCCTTCAGAACCGTGATCATATAAGTTCTGTGTCTACTCTGATGTGACATACACCATTTGTTACTAATGGCTTGCATAACTGTAAATTTAATGATTTGTCTTTGAACTGGTGTGTAGACCTGTCTTTGAATGGGCTTGATGCCTTATACTTCCCCAAGGGAAAATGGCATTGCTGTTAGGGATGGGTTGGCCAGGGAGAGGGGGTGAATGCATTTTCAGAATGTGTCAGAGTTGCCTGTGGCCTTGATGCACATCACTGCTTTGGTTTCAAGCACCTCAGAGCGATGCAGCATGATCGGTGGGATGAAGGGGATGGTGGCTGGTTGGGGTTTGGACAAATGCAGTTTGAGGGAGCTGTGTGATTATGATGCTGTTACATTTAGGGAAAGCCTCTTCTGGGCGTGATGGGCCTCCTTGAATGCGAGAATGCTAATGGGCCTGGGTAATCCCATGCTTTATTGCTTCCTGGTAGTATATTGATTGCTGCTGACCATGCTGACCTTGTTGCTTTTCCAACCTATGTGAGCTTTAGGCTGCATTAATATAAGGGTTTTTTGAAGCAGATAACACAGCTGAGCTTGCAGCTTCAGGTAGTAAAGGATGTAGCTGCTAACCCAATATGCAGGCAGGAGGCTTGTTATATCTCTTTCTTTCTTCATGGCATCAATTCTTTGAGTTCCTGGTCTGTGTTTTGATGGATTACCCTAACCTTTACAGTGTCTTCCAAAGTAACAGCAGAATATGGTGGAGGGGCTGAGTGTGTAGATGGGTTAGGATGCAGTTGTATGATATCCATCAGAATTTCCCCTTGTTCTTTTTTTAATGGTAAGAATTATCAATGCTCTCTAAAGGGTATTGTTAATTTGTAAATGGACAAAAGAAGCATAGTACTTACAGAAGGGGCTGTAATTCTTTATTCTGTAGCAAATCAGGTTTGTTTATGCACTGTTGAACCTCTGAAATGCTGCCCTCAATTCTTCTGTATTTTTTTTTTTAATCTGAATACAAATTGAACCAAGTACAAGGTGAAATTTGAACATAATCATAACAGGCTGTATTTTAGGATCCACTCTGAAGGATACTAGAATTTGGAGGAGTCATTCAGCTGCTCTGAAAATCAGTCTCGAAGATGCAGGGTTAAAGAGCATATTGAAAATTAAGAAAAAGAAGAATTTAATTCTATAATAGTGATATCAACTTCCTGGATAATTGCAGTAGTTATAGGTAAGATATGTCTTAGGGATTCTTGGCAGACTTTCTAGTAAGAGGAAAAACAGAATTACTTTCAGTAGTGTGCTAATGGCAAGTCAGTCTGAAAAATGTTTGAAGGGAAAAATATGCAAATAAGGTATTCTACTGAAAACATGCACATACATTGAAAAATTCAGAAGACAACACCTATACGGCACAAACTGATTAGAAAGAAGGAAATGGAATAAATTATTCTTTTCCTCCAGACAATTTGTATTAAAGTTTAAGTAACTTTCTGTCTATGTATCTATCTTACTTCCATCCTATGTTGCTGTCACACACAGCTTTATGTCTGTGCTTTGCACTTTGAAAATATTTAGTGTTTGTTTATGCAACAGAACCACTGTCAACACCATGAATGTGGTAGAGACTTTTCAGCAGGCATGGCTACACTTGTTTGTCTGAGCAGCACAAGCTAAACTACTAGAACATTGGGCGCATCCAGGATTTTAATTTTACAGGAGTGTCAGCAAGGGTGTGATATGTTGTATCTTTGATTGTTTTTTCTAGGTGTTTAAATAGCACGTAATTACTCTGTGGTATAGACCTAACCTTTGTCAAGTGTTGCTTGCATACTTGCTTTTAATACTTGTCTGGCTTCCCCATGACTGTCCTTCAGAATCTTGCTAACAGGCAATGGAACTGAAGTACCTCAATGACAAAATGATTCAAATGACAATGACAGTCATGGTGGAAATATATACATCTCTTTTTTGAAATATCATGATAGAAAATAATGTTTT
This sequence comes from Tringa solitaria, assembly GCA_026413425.1. Classification (NCBI taxonomy): domain Eukaryota; kingdom Metazoa; phylum Chordata; class Aves; order Charadriiformes; family Scolopacidae; genus Tringa; species Tringa solitaria. Next base: position 82,620,928 of record JAOXJM010000012.1, read on the forward strand.
AATAGTAGGATAATAACAATGCAATTCCAGTTGATCTTATGTTTTTAAAAAAGAGCTGTATCCTTAAAATGGTTTTTCCAGAAGGGATGTTTAATTTAATCATCCTGCGAGGATTTAAGATGGAGAAAGTCTTGTCGGTATGTTTTTGGTTTTTTTAAACTGTTGAGGACAAAATGGTGATAGGGCATGATGGTTCTGTTGTGCTTTAGCGAAGCAGCAAAAAGATCACCACACTGCAACAGGCTGCCCGGGGAAGTGGTTGAATCACCATCCCTGGTGGTATTTAGAAGACATGTAGATGTGGTGCTTAAGGACATGGTTTTGTGGTGGTTTTGGCAGTGTTTGGTTAACCTTGGACTCGATCTTAAAGGCACCTTCCTTTAAGGGACCTTTAACCTAGGCAATTCAATGATTCTGTGATTCATATAACTACATATATTCATCAGCTTTACCTTATTTCATTTGTAGATCTAAAGATATGGGCATAACATGTGAATTTAGTTCTGACTTTGCTTCTTCCTTCTGCCCTGTTCATGATTCTTCTGTGGTCCCCTTTGGTCTAGGGCATTCCTAGATCTCGCAGCTTGAATTTTTTTTTTTTTAATTATTACTTTTTTCTTTGTGTAAGAAGATATATTTGTCTCTCCAAAATACATGGTTTCCTTGGAAGAAATGGGGTTTTGGAGTAGATATTGGCAGCTGGATGATGAAACTGAAGTGATAATCTGGAGCTGTTGCTGCCTTTGTATGCTGGTTTTATTTGCATGTTGAAAGCGTTTATTGCTTTAGGGTTTTTTGTTTGGGTTGAAGTGCTGCTTTCAAGTAAAGTTTTCATGAAGTAGATCCTGCATTTGTCACTTTTTTTTCCTCTCTCTCAAATGTCTCTTATAAATCTGTTTGCAGCTGGGTCTCGGGCATCTTACAGCAGCCAGCACAGCCACCTTGGCTCCGAGTTAAGGGCGCTGCAGTCTCCAGAACACCATATAGATCCTATTTACGAAGACAGAGTTTATCAGAAGCCCCCTATGAGGAGTCTCAGCCAGAGTCAGGGGGACCCTCTGCAACCAGCACACACAGGCACATATCGCACTAGTACAGGTAGGTGGATGTAACTTGCATGATTGTCTTTTTATGAGATACACCTTATTCTTTAGTACTTATTATTCTTCTCTTTCTAATGGGCTAAACAAAATGTGTTATGTGCATGCCAGTCAAACAAAATACCTTGTGCAGATGGTAGTTCTATCAATAGAACCCCAAAGGCATGCACAAGTAGGAGAAATACTTAATGTTGTGCTATATGTACAGTAGGTTAAGCTAATTTGGGAGACAGAGGATATTTTTATTAATCCTGTGTATTGTCTTTAAGGAAAAATCTGTTGTCTCTGAAGAAATTGCTAGGATTTCTTGCTTGCAAAGGTATTTTCTGTGTTGCAAAGGAACCACAAAGTTCCTTCCACACCAAGTGAAAGGATTGTTCACTTACATTCGAAATGGATCATACGTAAATGTTCTTCCTCTCTCCTACAGAGGTACACTTAGGTACACAGACTTATGTCTATTGAACTATGGCATAGAGAAAAGCTGTTAGCATCAGTGGTTTATCCATAAATAATAATGATTGTCCATGAAATGCACTGGTGTACAAGTCCTACTTGCAGAATGTCCTCTCAACCAAATGAAATACAGCTGTATGTTGGAACCCACAAATAGATCACGAATCAACAGGGATATTTATGGTATTTAATGCAGAAAATAATTAGAGTACATAAATGCTACAGCCAAAATAGCCTAAAGCAGATGTAGAAAGAACTTGCCTTAGGAATTGTAAGTATTTCTGGTTTTTTTATGTTTGCTGTGTTGTTCAAAGAGGGAAGATTATATCCATTCTCAGATCACTCCCATTTTCATCAAGAAAAGGTTACATGTACTTTTTGGAGCAAGATACTCTGCTTTCTTCTAAAACTTTATTTTTTTTTTATTTTTAAGAACCATTTATCCAAGCAGGCAGTTCTTGCATGTCCAAAAATTTCTATTGCTTTATGCGAATTTTAGATGTTTGGAGTACAGCAGAAAATCCTTAAAAAGGAGTTTTTCCACAGAATTCTCTAGTTAAATACCTGTGACAGGTTATACTTTTTGAAGAGTACCATTACACCACTTTCTTCCTGTGAAAGGAAAGGCATGTAGTAGTTTTGAGTCATATGTGCATGTAAGAAAAGATATGTCCCCTTCATGCAAAGAAGAGTATATCTCTGCCTAAATCACTGAGCAGAGGAGGCGGTGAGGATGAACAAAGTGGCTATTTATATTGAACTTTATGCCTCATGTTCCACATGCGGCCGGCTTGTATTTCCTATATGATGTGCTATTTCCCAGTCATGCCCTGAAGAGGGTTTCTTGTTTTGCTTGCAAAATATCCCTTGCTTCCCTGCGCTGAAGTAGCAGGCTGGCTTGTAACTGCAATCCTCACAATGCCTCCTTAAGGAAGGAAACCCTGTCAACATAGATCACAATTATAGCAAACGAAACAGGGACGCAGGATGTTTGTGGGTAATACCTGGAGATGTGTTTTCGGAAGGGAAGAGGAAAAGCTAAAAAAAAAATACGCTGGTTTGAGTAGCAGAACTGGGCCCTGTGAAGGTGAATTCTCTTATGCTGTTTGGGATATGGATTTGAACGTTGCTCCAGGCTCGTTCTGAAGAATGACCCCGTCAGTCCAGCTTTGTGTTGGGTTGATCCTCCCTTGCTTTCCCCCTCCACCCCTATCATCAGGGTCAGGGGAAATAAAAGCAGGTGGATGCATGCCAGGCCAATTATTCCGTTGCTCTGTCGATAGCTGTTAGCTGTGAATGCTGTTAGCCTTTCACACAACCAGGCTGAAGAGCTGTCAGTGCTCAGAGGGAATTTTGAGCTGGATCAGATCAGCTCTCAGAGTCCTCCTGCCTCTACCAAAAATGCTCGTAGGAATATATCCCTTCTGATGGAGATGATACTTTTTTTTTTTCTCAAAGTAGCAGAAAGGAGGGGAAGAAATTCAGCTGAAGTTTGGCATGCATAACTTCTTATTTCTTCTTTGAGTTATCTCAAGTGTTTATTATTGTAGGACTGAATAACTAGTTGTCTTAACTATTTGGTACAAGATATGAGGGACGTAGATTGCTGCATAGTCCCAGAAGATAAGTGCCCAGGGTTTATGGCCCATATCTTCTGTGTGCATGAATTGCACCAGGGAGGGAGAAAGCTTTAAGACTTCAGTGTGCTCCTTTATAGCCCATAGTTCACATTCTTTTGTCTATTACAGCAGTACCTTTAATTGTGAAGATGCTGCATGCTTTTCCACATCTGATGGAATAAAAAAGGGAAGGCAAACTTAGTCTAAGGACTTTGTCCAAAGCCCATGTTTTTTTTCTCTGCCGCTAACATTGGCCATTAGAGACAAAAATTATGCTAGTAATACTTGCAAGCCATTTACTTCTGTATGGATTTTTTTTTAAAAAGAGAACATTCTTCATGAATTTGAAAATTTCACTGAATTTAGAAGATAAGTGACTCACAGGACGGAAACTTTTTTTTTTAAATATAGACATCTTTTGTGAGCTCTTAAATACTTATTAAATTCAGGAATGTTTCTACAACTAAGGATAATGTCCACTCAGAGGTTTTCATCCTCTATGTGAATAAACATTCAATGAGCAGAATTCAATAAGCTAAAATTTCTCTATGAGGTAAACTAGATTCAATTTGTCCTGTTTACTCACTGGTTTTTTGAGTGTTTGGTTTTTTGGGTTATTTTAACTTTCATATTTTCCTTGTATTTCACTTATGAATGAAATGCACGACGATAGTTCTGCACTAAGGGCTGCAAATTACAGACGGTACAAAACAGTAGGAATTTACTGAACATCTCCCTTGCTAGCATAACTTTAGAAAGGTGCAGGATGAATTCTTCATTACTTTGTGGTTTAAATTGTGACCAGGTGTGTTACTGTCATGCTGTCTAAACTGAAAATAATCTTTCAAACTTGACAGCCGTAGCTGCATTGGCTTTTTTGATCTGTAGCTTTTATTTAACAATCCCTTTTCGTCTTCCAAGGCTAATGTTTTCTCTCATGTAAAAAGTACCAGCCGAAACTTTTGTGCTAAAAGTAGCAATGAACATGAAATTCTACTTTTGCAATGGAAATCATCAAAAGATGTACTTGGAGGGAGTACTCAGAATAAAAATAACAAATTAATTTATTTACTGAATAGCAACTTAGAACTTGTATTTGTAACCCAAGTAAATAACAGTAATAATTTATGTTCAGGCAGGTGTGTTACTTATTTTCCTTATGTCATTGTTTTAGCTGGGATAGAGTTGACTTTGTTGCTGACATCTGGTTTTGGATTTGGGATGAAAGTGGTTGATACAGTGGTGGTTTCAGTTGTTGCTAAGATCTCAAGGCCTCTTTTGCCCCTCATATTGCCCCACCTGCAGGCAAGCTGGGGGTGCACAAGAAGTTGGGAGGGGACGCAGCCAGGACAGCTGACACAATCTGACCAAAGGGATATTCCATACCATATGGCATCATGCTCAGCATGTAAAGCTGGGGGAAGAAGGAAGCGAGGAACATTCAGAGTTAGGGCATTTTGTCTTCCCAAGTAACCATTATGCGTGACGGAGCCCTGCGTTCCTGGAGATGGCTGAACACCTGCCTGCCGATGGGAAGTAGTGAATGAATTCCTTTGTTTCGCTTGCGTGCACAGCTTTTGCTTTACTTATTAAACTGTCTCTATCTCAACGCACAAATTTTCTCACTTTCACTCTTCTGATTCTCTTCCTTCATCCCACTGGAGAGAGGAGTGAGAGAGTGTCTGCATGGTGCTTAGTTGCCAGCTGGGGTTAAAAAATGGGGTTAAACCACAACAGTCTTTTTTGGTGCCCCACATTGGCACCGAAAACGCCTGACACATTTTAATCTCAGCTGGCAATTAGCACTGTGCAGCTACTCACTGAGTTCTCTCCCACCCACCCCCAAGGGTAGGGAGGAAAGGAAGGGAAAGGAAAAAACCTCATGAGTTGAAATGGAGATGGTTTATTAGAACAATAACAGCAATAATAATGGAAAAGGAGTATACACAATGAAGTAATACACCATAAATCGCTCTTACCACCCAGTGAACTGATTGTCCGGCCTGTTCTGAGCAGTGATAGCAGAATCCTGGCCCCTGGGCAACCTGTATTTGTATACTGAGTGTGAACTCTATGGTATGGAATATTCCATCAGGCAGCTTGTTCTGTCTATGCTGCTTCTCAGCTTCTATGGGAAGCTGAAAAGAGCCCTTGACTAATATAAACCTGGCACCAACTAAAACAATACGCAATATCTACATTCCTTTCCCACCAAATCTGAAAGACAGCAGCCACTAGAAAGAAAATTAACTCTATGTTGGCTGAAACCAGGATCGTATCCAACCCTGGTCTGTGAGCTGTCACTCTAGTGTTTAGGTTAAACACTTCTAAATATAAAGGCTTTGCATTGTTAAATTAAAATCTAAGTTAATAATAGTAGAGAGAATCTTATTTGATGGGATATTTACATGAACACTGCTGGAATTTGAAGAGAGCTATTACTCAAGAGGGGGTAAGGATTGCCTTTCAGCCAGAGTGGGACATAGAACCAGTTATCATTTGCTTATTTGCAGAACTAGAAGTTTGGGCTAGGGATTTGGTCCTTAGTTGTTGGCATTTAATTCACATTAAAGATTAAACAGGTCCAAGTGGGTAAAATCTCACTATTTAGTAAGCCTGGGATTTCTGTAGCTGCCTTGAGGAAAAAGCAGCTTTGCTGCTTGGGTTCTGGGCTGTCAATGCTGACCTGCAACAGGGGAGCACAGCTTCAGCAGCAGTGGGGTCTGTGGGTTTGGTTCCTGTCACCCTCTGGAAGCTGGCAGCACTCTGGAGGTTCATAATGACACTCGTTTTCATCGTGGTTCCTTGGTGAACGAGACAAGCCCCCTTTTCTAAAAAGGATGTGATTTCCATGTGAATTTATTGAAAGCTTTGAAGGAGTTCTGTCCCCACTAGTCTGGGGGGCAGGGGTGGTAGATGGGAGGGCTGTGCTTATTCTAAACCCTCCACAAACTTGGCTTTATCAGTGAAGTAAGTGCTGCTGGCTTAAAGCAAGCCTGACTGGTAACTGTGGATATTTAGACCTCAAGACCTGCAGAGTGCTCATGCTTTAAGAGCCATCACTGGTTTGGGGGGCTGTAGGCAAGTTGTCTTTGTCCCTGACCTCACACAAGAGGCAAGGATGAACCAGCAGTTACACTGGAGGAGCGAACCTGCCCTCCTCAGCTCTTCGAAGGACATACGCATCTCACTGGCACCAGGGGAACCTTGATGGCCTCGAGGAAAGCTTAAGGATTGCCTCAGGATGCACAGCCTGAGGGCAGTCTCTGCCTCTGGCCCCCAAAGGGATTCTTACAGTGAGCATCAATGACTACAGCAGTACAGGTTTACTTTGCTTTCAGAGCAACATCTAGGTATTAATAAAAAGCTACCTGTTATATGCTAGTTCCTGTATTACAAATATTTCATTTAAAAGTGTGACAGGGATCTCAATTTCAAAAATTATTTTCTTTATTTGGCTTTAAAGTTATCACTTCAGCCAAAAAGGAAGAGCAACAGAAAAATCAGCTTTGATTTGTCCCATTTGCATTGAACGCTTTGTCCATTATACTAATTCTCAAATCTTTAGTTTTTGTTCAGTCTGAAGTGCAATAGTTAAGTTATAAATGCCAAACATAGCCTCTTTCTGCTTAGGTTTTTCTTTTTCTTTTTTTTTTTTTTTTTTTTTGCTGGCTGGGGGAACAGGTTTGTTTGTTTAGTTTTTTGTTTTGTCAGAAGCTGATGTGCTGTGCAGGGCCATACTGTGATGCCACAGCTGCAGATTAATTGAGAATCATGCTGGTAAATCACACAGCATGGAGTTCTGGCTATAGGACATAATGTTTTCAGGGAAATTAAAAAGAAAAATTATTCCTACTGCTGCATCTCTATTAGTTTGGTAATGTTGTGATAATGGACCTGTATTCCTAACTGACATCCACTTGATAACATTGCTTTGGGAGAGAGAATTATAGGAAACAAGCGGGGAACAAATCTTCAGTACAAAGTAAATTGAGCACAAAATACCTTAGTGATCTGCATGGTGAATAACAAGTCACCTCGAAGCAATGCAAAGTCATAATCCCATTTCATTTGGCAGATCCAGGGTGTCTGGTATAGCCTTATCTATGTAATGTTCTTGCATGTATGTTTTTAGGTGATTCTTTTTCCAGGTACAGTGGCAGCATCTCTGAGAGAGAATTTATTTTTTTTTAGTATTTTATTTCCTTCCAATTAAAATTTTGGCAGGAGTATAATAAAACACATCATGTTCAACTTCAGTGGTATCCAGTGGTTGCTGTAAACCTGTGGACAGGAGCAATGAGAGATGGAGGGAAGTGGCAGGAGGAGAAAACCCTGCAGATCCACCTTTGTAATCTGTGAGCAATATCCCCCTTATAGTGGAGAAGCATTTATCCAAATAAGATATTTGTAGCTTTAAAGCATTAAGTCTATGGTTGGGTTCCACAGAGGAATTGTACCCATCTGACGACAGCCCAGAATTCACTGTTGCTCAGAATAGAAACATTTTTTAAATGGTCAGTATCCAGAACTTACTTCCTCAGCCTGACAAGCAGGATACCTCCAGAGGCTTGTGGTTTGTCCTGTGAATTTTCTCATAATTCTGTTCTTTTTTGACAGAGGGATGACTTAGACCGTGTCCTAATGCTTCTCAGATGTCCCTTGACTTTTGCCACCTATTGAAGGAGAAGTGTGACTATAAAATCTTGGCCAGGGAAGTACATACCCTCTAAATCTCATCTGCCACTATTGAGAAAATAGTGTCTCCCCTGTGCCAGAAACTAACTGTTTATTTATCATCTATTTACTGTACAGATATAGTCTTGAGTTAAAGCCTGGTCACGTTAAACTTCAGTGATGCAGGACTATGTCCATTCTCTTTCATTTACTTCAGTGTTTGTAGAAATACAAGGTCGTCATTCATGAAATAAGAAGCCACTCAAACACCTTTCATAAATCACCTTCTTGTAAATCTTTGCTGAACAAAAACACAATGCTGTGCCTGAGGTAACTACTCAGTAATGTCTTCAAGACAGTTAATGCTTTTGTTAGAGGATCATTCTTTCTGCAGCATTATATTTAAAGGCATTTTTTTAAAAATCACCAGCCTTTTTTTTTTTTAACTCAAGCTGCAATTTATTTATTTTTTCTATAAGACAGACTAATTTTAGAGGTAGTCTCTTTCTCTATCATAGTTTCAGCAGTTTATGTGTAGGGTTGGAGTTTTTACAAGTGCAACTAGTATTCAAAGACGTTAGTTTTTACTATAATGGATCCAGCAACTTTCAAACTGTCATTTGTAGAAGTTAGGTTAATGTTTAAGGTATACATATCACGTGGTCTGGCACTGGAATACAAATGTGGTTAAGTTAATAGTAAAATAACTCTTTACTCCAGAGTGGAAACTTTTAATTAAAATAGCTGAAGCTCAGTAAGTTGTTCTAAAAAATACCAGTTAATAGCCATTTTATTGCTTAGGATTATAGTGTACTAAATAAGGACAAGTCAAAATCTGAAGGAGAAGACAGCCCTGTGTTTGGTGGCTGTAGCATGATGCCATGCAGGCTGTTGATCTGTAATTGCCTTGTAATATTTATACATTTTTTTAAATAATAATTGTAACTTTTGTCCACATGCTATATTTTATGTTGGCCACCTGGACAGGAAAGTTTTAAGAGAGGGATTTCAAGAAAAGGTGAATTTGGAGTGAAAACAAAAATTTACAGAGTCATGGAATTGTCAGAGTTGGAAGGGACCTCTAGAGATCATCTAGTCCAACTCCC
>JAOXJM010000012.1:82652723-82670238 GCA_026413425.1 Tringa solitaria
GCTGCTTTCAGCTGGATGTTGTAGTATTGTTAAAAAAATCATCTCTGACTTTGTTTCCTTTACCTCAGGGAAAGAACATTTTGGGAAGGAACATTTGCTTCCTCGTTCTCCCCAAACCCATGTAAAAATTAGCCTTTGTAATACTGAATTCTCTTGGGATCCCATTGAAAAGGAGACTGGTATGAAGATTTATGTGTTTCTCTCAATATACGCACAGGATACTGATAATGATGCAACTCCTGTGAGAAGATGCAACTTGGAATGGGGGCTGTGAAAAGCGGTTGGTGAATTACCAGCCAGTGTTATTTTTTTAATATGTAAAACAAAGGTAAAAACATGGATTTGTGCTGCTGTTCCTGCACATCTTGCTAGTATTTAAATGGTCCAGTGGTTTCATTTTGCTGTACACGCATAAAGTTGCTGTGCATTACATTAAATTGTACACCTCTGTTCCAAAAAAGCTCAAGTTCAATTTGAATTGAAATGCAGAAAGGTGGAATGATGAAGAATGAGAGAAAGTAGAAAGGAAGGCAGGGTTGAAAACAAAAGCAGTTGAAATGTTTAATTATGTCAATAGAGTTACTTCTCTGAATCAGTTAAAAGCTTTTTTGTTCTTCACAAAAAATAATTATTGGTATCGCCAGACTGCTTTTGATGCAGTCAAGTTTCACGGTTATTCTGCGGTGTGTGTCTCAGTAGAGAAAACCCAAGGATTAAGAAATGGGATATTTGCTTTCTGGATAGGTCAGCTGTGAAAGCCTGTAGGAAGGATGCCTTGTGAAAACTGCAGAAATCTTTTTTGGAAGACGTGGACAAATATGTGCTCAAGGTTGGAGTTATAAAAGCATTTCAAAGAGTGCAGCAAAGGGCAGAACTGTGAAGGGCCTTGGACCTCTGTGAAAACTATGTGGAAATGTAGCCAACTATACTCAACAATCTCATGCTGTCATCTTGTAAAAATCAAACTGCTGTGAAAGTTTGGTTGCTGGAATAACAAAACAACACATCTTTGAATAGGCTGACAATCTGAATGCTCAAATATTAAGTCTAGTTAACTAACTTGGAAAAAAAAGTCTGTTTTCTTCACCACTCCTCACTTAGCATTTGCTAAGCTTATCTTACTATATATGCATACAAATATATGTTTGTATGTATGTATATAGTATTTGGGAGGACTTTCAGGCTGAGCACAGGTTGGCTGTGGAATGTCTCGCAAAGGAGAATCATGGAGCACAGAGTTTCCTGTAGTGAAGGACCTTGGAAGACTTCCTGCCTCTACCCAGCCTACAACCTTTATGCAGATTGTAGGAACTTGCCTTTTTATAGTTTGTATTTATACTATATACACATATATACACAAAAAATTATATGTAGTATGTCTACAGATATAGAATTCATAATTGGTGTATGCGTGGCATGGAGCTGTATGCTATCAGTGTGTGTGTTTAGGTGGGAGTATGGGGCACAGGAGCAGGGTGTGATTATTTTTAATTTTTTTTTTATCAGAGCCCTGTCAGATTACTTTGTTTTGTAAAGAAAACAGTAGGGTGCAGCATGAGTGGAGTCTCCTTGCCAATGTGGCTGGCAGCTGCTGAAATTCATTGTGTAGGTGCTGATATGATAAGCCCTTGGCCTTATGTAGACCCCAGCTTCTCCAGCACTTTTCACACAGAAACTTCATGTTCAGAAGACATGGTCTGTTCAGTGTTATCTTCAGAAAGCATATATGGTTGTTATTTGTATTCTCAACTTCAGGTAGAGCCACTGCCCATATCCTTGTATTCTTTCTCTACTGGTCAGTCCAAAGTATCTTCTCTGTCTGCTTTGAAGTGATGAGCTCAGTAGCTGCTGACTTTACATACCCGAAGTCAATTGCAGCAGTTAGTTTCATTGATGCCATTGGGATTTGCTTGTTTATAAAGTTGAAACTGCAGTATCAATTTAATTCAGTTGTATTTGTGATATCCTTTGCTGACAGAAGTCTCAATGGACTGTCTGAACAGACATGTTCATTCTCAATATTTTAGTAACGGACAAATTACAGAGAATTTAATGTTTTTTCCCATGGTTTCAAATACAGAGAAAGTATGGATGCTTTGTTTAAAACAAGTAAAACTAATCTGGGTATTTATTGCCCTGGTTCCACATGATTGAGTAGTTGTAGCTTAATACTCTACCTTGGACAACACAAGAGGTATTTCTGGCTCCTGGGCTTCTGAACCCTTTAAATTTGAAGTATGACCTGCAGGATGTGGAATTTTCTATCTACCATTTGGGTGAACTGAAGCATGCATGTGTCCTGCCAAATAACACTTCCTTGGAATGGCAATTGGTGTCTACCTTTATTTCCCTTTCTCACTTCTTGAGCCTCTAGTGATGTGCTGTGTGCCAGGTTGCGCAGCCAGCTCTTCAGCCCTGATTTTCAACTCTAAAGCATTCTCTGCTTTGAGTAGGAATTCTGTCACATTGCTTCATGCACAAAACTTTTTTTTTTCCCCCCTCATAAATCAGGATACAATTTTTTTTTTTTCTTGGAATAACACCTAACCTCTCTGATGAAAGAGGAGGAATTCAGGACAGAATTTCATTATGGCTACATGAAGTGCTGGAAGTAGCTAGGACAGTGAAGCTAAACTCTTACTTTCTTAGATGCAAGGAAGGGTGGAAGAGGCAGAATGATGATACTTTGGCTGTGAAGTAGTGTAAGCTTAATGATTCATCATTCAGAGTAGAGGGAAAATTGTAACTTAAATTTGGTACTGGAAGAGGACACATACTGGCCCAGGAGCACATTCTTTGCTATACTACACACAGTATGCCTGTGCTATATCAGACTTTAGTCTCCGTCCTGTTTATTATTTGAATTTTCCTTACTGGCAATTTTCTAGCTGGCAGAGCCTGAAGTTTTCAGGAGCACGTCTTACAGGGACAACCATGTTGGAGTTGGTAGAAGCAGTTGTGTTGACAGTAAGCTGCTGTTGACAAATTATTTGTGGGTTAGTAAATGGTAAAATCCCTTTGTGTGCATGAGACTTCTGGAAAACAACACTGGAAGCGATGTCTGGATTTCATTTATTAAAGTTACTGGATGTATGTTATATAATTAAAAAACTTATCATCACTTCACCTTAGAGTTTAGTAAGTGTGTGCATGTTACATTGGTGACTAAAAGGTATACAAAGCCTGATTGTAATATGGTAGTGTTTGTTTCATAGGTAGGAAGAAATTTTTTTCACATTGGGTTACTTGGGCTTTGAGCTAGCTGGGGGTGCTTAGGAGAGGATGCCTTTTCTTGCATTCTTCCCTTCCCTTGTCTACTCCACAAGTTGTAATAAGACTGGAGCGGAATTGAAGAGACGTGCAATTCATGGTTTGCCATATGGAATGCCATATGGGAAAAAAAAACAGCAGGGATCAGGAATCTTCTGTCATGGAAAGATAATTAATGTTTTCAGAATTAAGGCTGACATGAAAACAATGACTTGATGTTGCAGTTACTTGCTTTAGAGCTGACCATCACAGTAACTTTGTCTTGCAGAAGAACTCTATACTTAAAAAAAAAAAAAAAAAAAAAAAAAAAAAACCAAAACAAACAAGAAAAAGGGATGAAGTCTGCCTTTCCCCATAGAAAGGCACTCACCAAGAGGTCTGAGGGTTCTTATTGCAACAGATTAGTACAGTTGAAGAAAATGGAAAACCATGAATTATTAAAATATGACATTCCTGAATGTTTGGTGGTTTAAACTTATTTTAAGGTATTCTGAGATTAATTGTATTTGTATCTTCATTCTGAACTTAGAAAACAATTTAAATACTCTAAATGATTTCAAACAAAGTTCAACTTGCTCTATACTTTGTCTTTTTATTTTTATATGTCAAATAAGCACACAGATGCATTCAGTAAAAGAAGTGCTCTTCTACAGCTCTTTATGACTAAAGGAGGAGTCATACGATTGTGTTTCAGTCTTTGCTTTCTAAAATATTAAGTTGTGCTTTCAAATACATGAATAAAGTTTTTGTTTAATAGAAGTTGAGTGTGGAGAGTATCTGAGGAGTATATGGAGTATAAAATGTTGAGAGGAGGAGGTTTCTCAATGCTTTCACATAGGGCAGCTTTTTTTCTTCACAAGCTCATTTATTCTATAATTTCAACTTTACTGTTTGTTTTGATGACAGTTTACACTCTTCCGTGAAGAAGTAGCTACTAACTTGACAAGAAATTTAAGCTACTGACTGCTTGCCAAAGTTTTGTTTCCAGTGTAGTAAATAAAACATAATAGGCAAAACTGGGGAAAACCCCCAAATTCTTACAGTTTCTGACAATCAGATGTTTATTTCAATGGAACCTGATTGGGGTGGAGGGAAGACTGATGCAGTAACAAACCACATTTGAAGTGTCTTTGAAGGAAAGATTAATCCCTGCTTACAGTCATTTACATAAGTAATTATTTTGATATCAAGATGATCATACTGATGTAAAGGTTCTGAGAGTTTCATGGCTACTCGGAATAGCAGAGCTAAGAATAAGCTACATAATCAAAATCAGAGTTTCTTTTTGGTTTACCTATTGCTGAGTTGTAGGTACTTTTGCTATTAAGTCTGTATCAGAGCAACCTGTAGCAGTTAGAAATTAATGACTTTATGTGGTGTAATCATTTACGTATTTGAACTGGTTCATACCAATGTATTTAAATGAAGCTAATTTACCCAGCTTTTTTTGAAGGAGAGCAGATTGTATAAATGCCTGATATTTCATATGTCTTGTGAGAAGAGATTTCGATTTTATTTACAAAATCTACATTTTATGTTTGAACACCTGGTTGTAACTCATGTGTAACAGAAGGTATAGTATCTGATTCACAGGAAATGCTCTAAAATTTACTGGTCCACAGACATAAAACAGAATGGAAATTGTTTTTTCAACCCTTCTTTTAAGTTCCTAGTGTTGAAGTTGATGCCACTTTTCACTAAAGGTAAGTATACTGTTCTGTTACTGTTGCGAGGCAGCATAAATAATATAATACGAACTTGAGCTACACAGTCTGGGTTTCAATAAAAATGTGCAGAACCAAGATTGTTCTGCAAAGCAATCAAAAAAATAAGACTATCGGTTGCTCTCTTAGTGGGTTGGTGAGGGAGCTATAGCTGAAAGCTAGTTTGAGTTGTCAGCATAAACTTGTGCATACTCTGAAGTTACTGAATTTTCCAATGAAAATTGTCACAGATTGTCAAGAAAATCTATTTTCTGTATGTGAAGAAAGATACCTGTCTCTGGGCTTCCAGAGGACAGCGTGTGAATGCGTGACTGCATTACAGAGTATATTCTTTCTAGCATGGTTTGGTTCTGATTCTGCAGATTTTATCGACCTTACTTTCCACTGTCATCTTCAGCAGAAGACTGGTTGCACTAAGGGAAGGGATACACACACTTGCACATACCCTCACACACGTGTATCACAGAAACAGGCTTAACCTAGAAGTCCAAGGAAAAGATGTGATGGAAGGGAATTACAAAGAAGGAAAAGGGGGAATAAAAAAAGGCATGTGACATCCCTCGTATTTCACTTCTACTGTCTAGTACAGAGCTCAGCCTGTGTCATGTCAAAGGGTGGCCGTCACACTGCTGGGTGGCCCCAGAATATATTGATCCAGTTTGGCTTGCAAAAAACAGTCATGGTTTGGTATGTAATAGTTTTTGTTTAGGTATTTTTCCATTTTAACCTTACCCGTGAAACAAAACACTGCTTTTCTGATTTTAAAACCACTAATTTTTTTTATACAGATTGAAGTTTTATTTCCAGTACTTTGACATAATTCATAATTTTGCATGATCCCTTTCACGTGTTCTTGCTAGTTATTCTACAGCCATGCTTGCCAAGCATGATCTATATTGTGTTTATTGTCACCAATTGCTTCAGGCCCAGCAATATTTACCTGTTTTCCTTAATCCCCTTATCTGCTAATTGGAAAATTCCTTGGAAATTTTTTGAGGTAGTGTTATCTTAATTCATTGTAACAGGTAGGAAGCCATTACCTCATACTCCTAGTTCATGTACTACTAGAGAGATGCCTCAGGATGAATTCGTCCTCTAATTGCTGATAGTGTTTTGAGAAGTGGGTAAGGGGTTGACCTAAAGTATTTTGTTTGGGATTTATTTTCATTGGTTGAAAGTGCCTTCTTCAAGGTTTTTGCTTAGTTTTTTGTGTTTTTCTGGGGTTTCTTTCAGTTTTTAGGTTACTTGACAGAGTTTGATTATAAGCTGTGTCTGCTTGGCTTTGTGGTGGTCAAATACCTGTTTTATGCCTCCATAGAGGTTTGGGAATACTGATACTGTCTTTTGTACATTTGATACAAATGAGTTGAGTAGCCTTCCAAATTGTAGTTGCATTGTTCAGCCATGCATGTTTATAAGGTCATCTGGCAAAACCAGAACAGTACTGCATATGAAATCTTGTTGCTCACCTTCCACAAAAAAAACTA
This sequence comes from Tringa solitaria, assembly GCA_026413425.1. Classification (NCBI taxonomy): domain Eukaryota; kingdom Metazoa; phylum Chordata; class Aves; order Charadriiformes; family Scolopacidae; genus Tringa; species Tringa solitaria. The sequence continues at coordinate 82,659,205 of JAOXJM010000012.1, forward strand.
TTGAGTTCATACCTGTCCTTTTGGCCACAGGTTAAATGCAGATGTTCAGATGTTTATTACTGCTACTAAAAAAGATTAAATGTGAAAAGTCTGAACGCTGGGACTTGAATTTAAAAAAAAAAAAACACACAAAAAAACCCCCCAAAAAACAACACAACAAACCAGCAGTGTTAATTTTGTTACTGTTACAAGTTCTGATGTTTAAGAACATTTGCTATACAGAATGAAAATATAATCTCATTTGAAAAGTAGCCACCACGACACTCACATGCTTATATAGCACATTGAAAGTTATCTTTCAGAGTTGTAGTGTGCTAATTTCTTCTCATACCCATATCTCTCTCTACATACACTGAAGAAGACGAACTAGACTTCAGATCCAAAAAAAAGTGGTGGCTGGCTTTTTCAGATTTATAATTGGCTTCATATTAATAACTCCTAGTATCCCACAGGATTTTCAGTTTGTCCTGAGCAACTGCTCCTTGGTGGCCATCTGGGCTTTTAGATGATAAAACAATGTACTCATTTTTTTCTAACACTGAGATATTTTGGAGTGCAGTGCAAGATCTGTCTTAAAATCAGCTTCCCTAGGGGGCTTCCCCATCATCTGTCTCTTTTGCACCCTCCCAACATTATTTTTTGTGCCCTGCTTACAGACTTTGCTTCTATAAAATCCAAAAGGGAAAGCGGCTTGTGTTGATTCTGAGCATTTCTTACCTTATATAGGTTAAAGTAGTTTATAAGCTTCCAAAATGTTAATTATTTCTGTAATACTTTAAAACGTGAAGTGAAATAAATCTTCAAGGTTTTTTCACTGATAATGCTTAGGAAGCTTGTTAGCTCTGTGGGTTCCTGTCTGTTACAAGATGTTACTAGGGAATGTTTTCAGAATTACTTCAGTTTTTCTGAATACATTATTTTTCACAAAGTTTTATGTCTAGGTTGCCGATCTTGATTGCATCACTTAGTAACAATGTGACTGATCTAAAAGATTCTGGCCGCAGAAACCGTTTTGTTGTAAGGAGAAGAAAAAGGTCCAGCAGTATGGACTGCAGCAGAAAAGCTTTGTTACAACCACTCCTCAGCTTGTATACCCTCATCCTGCTCAGGGGAGAGGATGTCGAAGGTTCATCGCTACTTGGCTGCTGTATAAATCTCCTGAGACAGCTATTGTAGAGTGAGTCAGTGTCTTTCAGCTTGGATCTTAGTGAAGCAGAGTCATTACTGACCAGACTTTTTCTCAGGCCAAAGTCAAAACATCTTTTTGAAGTACATCATGCTTTTCAGGGAAAAAAAAAAGACTCCTAGCCAAAATTCATATTTAGGCAGTGATAGAGAGGCAATGAATACGGCATCTTCCTAGAAAATCTTTTTCTGAAGAACCTTCAGTATGAAATATTACTCTATTATTCTCTGATTCTTTATCAGGTGATGAAAAGCCATCAGTCTCAGGATCCTGACAAACCCTTAGAAAATATAATGGATTATTAAAAAAGAGTCTGATTTTTCTGACATCTGTAATGTTTGGAAAAGGGAGGAGGCATGGAAAGTGTGCTAAAGCAGCGACCCTAAAATATTACTTCCTTTTGCAAATACATATCTTGTTATCCTTGATGAAAGTGTCTACTTACATTTTAAAACATAATTCCCTATGCCAAACATTCTAGGTATGTTTTTCACTTGTAAAACTGCAAGTATTCTAAAGATGTCCACAAGATTTAGCCAGATAAAAGAAGAGTACGAATAATGGCCCACTAAGATCTTTTGTTCAAAGTCTAAACCAGTCCTTGCCCCTGTCAGTCCACCTGCTGTTTTTCTGCAGTCAGAAATGCTGCTGTTGCTAAAGGGAAAAGCCTAGTCAAGAAATGCTGGACGTTGCAACTTGTTGAAGCCTAGCTTTGTTAAAGACTGTTAAGATTGAGGGAAAAAGAAAGTGAGTGCTTCAAAGCTAGTGCATTTTCTTCAAGTCTGTTTTTCCACAGCTAGAGTATCTGTTGTTTTTTTCAGGTCAGCAGAACAGTGATAGTTGAAGTATACATAAGGTTTTTATAGAAAGGCAGAGGCTTCTGTGCTTTTATAGCTTAGTGAAGGAAGGATATTACTAATTAAAGAGAAAATTATTTAGCAATGAGTAAGAGATAAGCCTGTCCTTGAAGGCTAATAGTCTGTCTGAAACAAGGGCACATCATCGGCTGCCTTATGGCTAAATGCCCAACTTCTGAACTTGAGGGGTAACTGTTCTGCAAAGGTGGCTTCTCAACCCACTTTCTGCTCTGAAGTTGCCATACTTTTTTCTTACTCCTCTCTAGAGATGTGACAAGAAATGCTAGTTTACCTTTATGGAGATCTCCCCTTAGCTGATAGAAATGTTACAGTTCAGCTACTAGAAAAATGTTCAGGGATCTAGTTCTTTTCCTTTCCTCACTTACATGTGTGCATACACACAAACACATACATAAGAAAAAGGTAAGGAACACAGAGCTTGCTTAAAAGATTGATCCGAATCATGAAGAGGCTTTAACATCTCTTGCTGGCACATTCTCCTAAAAAGGTCAGCTGATGCCAGGGGCCTGTTAGAATATTATTTGCATATTCACATCAGACCACACTGTTAGCAATTTCTTTGCTTTTCTTGTAAAGATTGTTGTTGTTGATACTGAATATCAATATGCATAAGCTGGACCTTTTTTTTGCAGTGTTATACAGTTTAAGGATTCATAATTTCCTAAAGCAACATCCACAGTAGTCTTGCAAGAAATTATTTTAAATCCTTTTTACATATTGATTCTTATAGTAAATAGAAATGAGACATCTGTTATGTCCTGTTATGAGAAAGTGACAGAGATGTAGAACCTTTCTAAGAAAGGTCTTGACCATACAACAGCCTCTTTAAAGATTGGAGACGGATACCTGTACGCTAATGTTACCTGTGCAGCTACATGCAAAAGCAGCATTTGCAGCTTATTTACACTTAGAGGCGTGAGGCTATTCATATAAAGATAAATAAGGAAGAAGCAATCCTGAAAACAGCGTAAGCTTGCATGGAGGGGCTATTCTTGAGTTATTAAGCGTGTTTCTCTTCAGAAGGATTTGTTGATGTGCATCACCATGCTTGATATGTGTATACTGTTTGCTTGGGGTATGTGCACTGTAGACCAGTCCCTCAGTGAAAGGAAAAGAAAGGAAACTGGTTTAAGACTTCTTTCCTCTTGGAGAAGATAAAGAGGGTGTAGTCCTAAGAATAAGACTGAATTGCCTGAGGTGTTTGCAAGGACTGTGGAGGTGGACTGAAAGTGAGACTCTTGGTCAATTACTGTGTTCAGAATGAATGTAATCAGGTACCATGGACACTTTTAAAAAAAAAAAATAGCATTTGGTTTGATGCTGGCCATTTCTTTTGAATAATGATTTTTAAACTACGTAAAAAATCTGATTTAATAACTTGTACTTAAAAAAAAATGGTGCATGACATTTTGTGATTCTTTCTTCACCTTTCACTGGGAATGTCTTCCTACAGGCATTTTTTTTGACTGGCAAAAGTTATAACTGTAACCAAGGAAGAGCATCAGCACGCTCTCCCATGCTTTGAATTTAATAATGCTGATGTTAAAATCAGTTGCCACTTAAGAACTGAGAGAGAAGCTGACTTAGACCCTTTTTAAGATAAGATACTGCTAGTGCAACTACATTTAAAAGTACACAGTTAAATACTGTGCTAACTTTCCTAATTGTTTTCCATTGTAGATCGTTTATGCATCCTATTCTATTTAACAAAGATTGTCTTCATTAGCTTTCAAACATGCATATACTGCGTGATTTGCCTTTATCATAGGGTGCAAGGGCAGCTGAGATTTTAAGGAGAACTGGTGTAAAACAACAGTACCCAAAGCCATACTGGTAATGTGGATATATGTCCATCTGTTATACAGTGGCTGCTTACATAATGCTTTTTTATACCACCATTAAACATGCAAGACAGGGTTTTATTTTTTTCCCCTCCTCTCAAATTGCTGTTGACTTCTGAGATTTTTAAATGGGGTCTGTACACTCCTAGTGTTCTGAAAGAGAAAGCAGCGTAATATCAGATCGAGGGTTGATTGAGCCCTGTATCCCCCCTGACAGAGGTCAACACTGAGGCGCCTGGGGAAGAGGGGAGAGCGAGGCTGCTGTTGTTACTCAGAATGCTTCTGCCATCCCCAGCAGTATCCTAAGCCAGGAACCTGGCAGCTTTACGCTTGGTACTCCTCTATGGACTTGTCATTCCTGAACATGTCTCATCTCTCTTTGAACACGTGTGAATTTTAGTATACTTCATGTGGCAAGTTTTTCAGCTTTTGTGCACCTTGTGTGAGGATTCCTTTGGAAACTTTTACTTGATAGTTTCATTTGACATCCCTTAGTTCTTGTACTGAACACAGCTATAAAAACTAGATCCCTACTCCCCTTTTTCATGTTGCTTATAATTGTGTAGATCCCTACTGCACAACCTGTAACTCATTGCTTTTCCAGGTTGAGGCATTACCCATGTATTTAGGAAGCTGTTCCTTAAATTCTAGTGCTCCTTGCCAGCCTTCTCTATTAAGGTTTACTTAATTATTTTTGTGAAAGGGAGATTAGAAATATCCACAGCATTCAAGATACAGGTGTACCACAGATAAGTATGTTAATAGTGATGTCTCCTTTGTCTCATATTCCTTTCCTAAGAATTCATATTCATTTTGATTTCACAGATGTATCAGAGTATCGAGCTGATACTTTCTTAAAACTCTGTTATAATCCAAGTTCTTTGCTGGTTTTTTGTGGTTTTTTTTTTAAAAATAATGCACTCCTTGGTTTCTCCACAAGATTCCAGTGGCTCATGTGGTTGCATGTGCTCATTAATTTAGTTTTTTTAGAATAGTTTCTAAAAACTTGGCTAGAGTTTTACAGGCCTGTGGGTCCCCACATATCCCCTGTAACAGTGTTCTTTTTTTAATTAGCTTGACTTTATCCACCTCCAGTTTCTTTAATATATGTGAATTTTTAATGTATGCTCCAGCTAGTGGTTCTCTTATTTCATTCTTGTACTCTCACTGTGTTGGGCTGTATGCCATCTTAAAATCATGGAATAATTTGAGTTAGAAGGGACCTCCAAAGATCATCTAGCCTAACCCCCCTGCAATGAGCTCCCTATTCCAGTGGGAGCAACTTTTCTCCCCAGGTCCCTGCCTTGCAGTCCATCCACGTGAGAGATGTGGGAAGAGAGGTTGCCAGTTAAGACTGAGGCAAGAAAGTTGTTGAGTACCTCAATCTTCTCCTCATCTATTGTTATCAATTTTCAGTCTTGGCCTTTCTTACCTGGCTGACATACCTGTAGAAGTCCTTCTTGTTATTCTTTGTGTCCGTTGCCAAGTTCAGCTCCAGCCTCACCCTGGCCTTCCTGACCCCATTCCTTCATAACTGGGCAGCATCCCTATACTCTTTTCAGGTACCTGGTACCTGTCCCTGCTTCCACTGCCTGTGAATTTCCTTCTTTCCCTTTAGTTTCACCAGCAGGTCTCAACTCAGCCCTGCTTTCCTGATTTCTTACAGCTGTGAAATCAAGAGCTCTTGTGTTCTATGGAAAGCATCCTTAAAGATCTACCAGATCTGTTCTGCTCCCTTTTCCTGAGGGCAGTTTCCCAGGGGTTCCTATTGACTAATTCCTTGAACAGCTGGACCTGGCATTTTCATTGTTCTCTGTTTCATCCAGTTGTTCCATCTCCTTTTCTGTGGCATTGAATTTGAGACTTTTCTTAGCAAGTTCCTTAGAAAGAGCTTGTTGAATTTCCCCACACTGAACACAGAAATAAAGAATATGTTACGTTCCTCTGCTTTCATGTTCATCTTCGTAAGTGTTATTTTTATAACTTGCATTTTGGATGCATACTCCTCAGGAGTGTTTTCAAGTCTTGATATGTACTTGAAAAAGGTTTTGTCATCTCCTTTTATAACTTTTGAAAGACACTCCTGAGCTGTTTGGCCACTGTTTTGACCTGCCTATATTTGACCTGTTCATGATTTTTTTTTTTTTTCTCGTTCAAACACAATCCCAAGTTTTCTGAAGGCTGCATTCTTAATCTCTAGTTATGCCTTTTTCCCTGCTTTTTAGCCATGATAACTTCTTTTTAGTTTATATTCATATGTCTCAAACATCAGTATAGTGTACTAAACAGAGCTAAATCCTGACAGATGGTAGAGAGACCATTAGATGCTCTTCTTAACCTCTTTTTAGCAAGCTGATTCATTCCAATGTGACTCCTCTATTTGAAATCAAACACGATTGTAGTGATTTCTTTGGGCTTTAGCTCCTGCAAAGATGTTTGATCTGTATATACTTTATGATTTCTTGGTAGATGGCTTATTGACTGTGATATTGTGGACTAGACATTCACACAAGTGAGGACCATCAAAATGTTACACTCCCTACATTGATTAGCAAAGACTAGCCCTTCCATGCAATAACTTTGCCAATGTCTAAAATATAATGTTAGCATCGCCTTCTCCCTTTCAGTGGTCTAGATGCACATCTAGTTAGGAGTGTGGATTTTGCTTCCTCAGGATTTCTGTTTTTCCTGTGCTTGTTGTAGTTGCTGTCACCCATCTGGCTGATGACTGGTAGTATGGTCCTAACAGTGCACCTGTCCTGTCTGGGCTTGGAGTTTCAGTTCCTGTGGTTTTACGTCACTGCCCAACATACTTTAAGTTGGTCTGAGTCTATCCTGTCTTCAACAGATGAACAAAGCCATGATGTTTATCTGGGCGTGATAGGGAAGAGGCTTATCTGATCTTTCTGGTATAAGTTACGGGCATGTGAAGGAAAAGATGATTGCAAGGAATCATTGTGGCTTTATTTAGGGTAAATCATGGATGACCAGCATGGTTGACTTCTCCGATAAACTGAATAAATTTGAGGATGAGAGAATAGCAGTGCCTGTCATCAACTTTAGGAAGGCTTTCAACACTCTCTCCCACAGTATTCTGTTATCCACCTTAGGACACTGTGGTCTGGTTGGGAGAAGAGCTCAGTGGGTAGAGAGCTGGTTTTATGATAGGGCTCAGAGGGTAGCGATTAAAGGACTGTGGTGTGTTTACCTTGGCTGGATGGCACGTTCTCACCAAAGCTGCTCTGTCACTCCCCTCCTCAGCTGGACAGGGGAGAGGAAATATAATGAAAGGCTCATGGGCCAAGATAAGGACAGGGAGAGATCATTTGCCAACTACTGTCACAGACAAAACAGACTCAAACTGGGGAAAATTAATTTAATTTACTACCAATGAAATCAGAGGGGGATATTGAGAAATAAACCCCAAGTCTTAAAACACCTTCCCTTCACCTCTCCCTTTTTCCAGGGCTCAACTTTACTGTGCCAAGAGCTCAGACTTTGAACATTTATAGCTGTCCTTTTGCCCCTGCACAGTTGTTTGTTCTGTCTTTATCTTTCATGAAAGTATTCTGTTCCTTGCTGGATCTTCATCCAGCGTCTTGTAGTGCTCTTTAAATACTTTCTTATTTCCTGTTTATATCCATTGGTTCTCTAATTAGCTGCAATTTAAACCAGTATAAATTTCAGATGACTGTATTCACCTTGCTACAATCCGAACCAACCCCATTATTGTTTATTATTGTCCTTGGACAGGAAGGCTGGCATGGGCAGACAAATAATCCCTGAAGTAGAGTCAAAAGTGATAATTTTTCAATGTTTCCTATGGAAGAAAAATGTTTCCCTCAGTTACTAAGGCTTTGATGGAATTTGATACGATTTACTAGGTTTAAAACTCAATTCAGGTATATAGAATTCCTAATACCCCTAAGAAAAGAAGTAAGCCTAACACAAGTGCTGGTGGGCATGAACAGCATTTTTTGTTCTGCTTGCTTAAAGGTTGCTCTGTCCCTAATGTGTCTGTTTTATTTAGGCTGAATTTCTTTTTTTTTTCACGTGTCCAGCAAGTAATCATTGAATGCTGAATGAGTTCAGCATAATCTTGTTTCAGGACAACGTTTGGACCTAAGGTGTATAATCTCTTTCTCTTTTTGCGTGTAACTGATGCTTTGTGTCATGGTGCAAGGAGGAGGTGTATGTACTTGCTCACTTTGTGAACAGAAAGGAGTGTTTCCAACCTGGATCCATATGTGTGGTTCCTGTTCTTTTTATTTGGGGGAAAAGAGCATAAAACTCCCAATTATAATAATGGCATATGGCGTAGTTCTTAGACACTCCCTTTTCTGAAAGTTAAGAAAAGGCTCAAGCTCTTAAATTAGGATGGTGCTCTTCAGCACTTATGATCCTGGAAATGTCCCGAGTAGGTTATAAAAGATCCATTTATTCTCTACAAGACAGTGATTAACTTTAGATTTTCTTCTTTAAAGAGAAATAGTGAAAATAATAACTTAAATAGTTTATCATAACTGACTGCTAATTGTCCATTAAAACTGGAGGGGGGTTGGGCAGTAGGGAGCAATGATAGCCAAGTGAGGAATCAGGGAGGCAGCAACACTCAGGTGCTCCCCTGCCACTTTTACCTATGGCAGGAGACTAGAGTCAGTGACCTTCTGAGGCCCCAGTTCCTTGGCTCTGTGAGAGACTCATCAAAACTTAATCGGGTACTATTGTGCAAGGAGGCAATATTAAGGGACAGAGAAATATTACCTTACAACTACAGTCAATTTTACTTGAGCTGCTATTTTGACTGATCGTTTCTTAATTTGTGCAGGAGCTAAGGGAAACCCTTTCCCGTACCTTCTGGAAAAAGAGAGTGAGCAAGGAAAAATCTCCAGTTGATAGAGAAGTTGTTGGACTAGAAACAAGGGAGTCTACAGATATTTTTATAGGGAGGCTAAGGGGGGTATACACTATAAATTGTGAAGGTGTGACAGGAGATCTCAAAACTGATATAATTAGGAGCAGTTAAGCTATCTGTAAAATTTGTTTACAGTTGCCATCCTAACCATCTGTTCTCTTTCCTTGTGTTGTAGTCAGTTGGGGTAGATGATATTCTGTAATAGGTGAAAGGGTTTTTAAAGTATGGTTTATGTCTCTGCGCATACATTTATAGAGTACATCTTATAGCAAGGCCTATATCCCATCAGTGCTATTTGGGGATGCTGTTGTACTAACAATGATATATTACATGCTGTTAATGCTGTGTTTGCAAAGCATTTCCAGTTAAAGTCGTTATGCAAATGGAAGTTGCCTCCTTTCCCCATCTGGTTGTTTGCATACAGGCCACGGCATGCTTTTCAGTGAAATAATTTTTGGTGTTATCTTTTTTTGAAAGGCATAACTTTAATGTTGGAGGTGGGGGGATGGACTTCCGTCATAGGGAGCCATAATGTCCCTTGAGAGGAGTTGCCACCAGTGTGTGGACTTCTGGATATATAACTCTGTGCTCTAGCACTTGAGCTGATGGGTATTTATGGTCTGCACCTACTTATTGTTTAGTGTAGGGAGACTACTATTTAATGTCTAGAATCACAGCTGCTTTCTGGGTGGTCAAGTAGTATCAGGAGCCCAGATGTGTTTAGATCCAGACATGATATTGCAGTGTGCTTGAGGGTGATGGACAGGAAAATGCACAAGATTTGACTGGATTTTTATTCTGAGCTGCCCTCTGATCCATAGACTTGGTTCCTCCAAATCATGTATGGGAGACCAGAGATGCCTTTTTCCCCTGTATCTTAGAGAAAATTTCACCATGCAGGCCCGCCATTCTAACAGCTGTCACAGGGACCACAAGATAACCAAAAAGGGTGGAGAATCAGCTGTCACTTTTGAAAATGAAATGTGAATTCTATTATGTCCAGGCGTTAACATGAGTTGAAAAAACAAAATCATCTTTCAGACCCACAGAATTAAGATATCTGAGGTTTAATGCATTGTTACGGATGTCTTCACTGCAGTTTTTATCAGGGTTTGTCAGTCTCATATGTACCCATGACCAATCTGTTTGAGGGCCCATTCTAGGTGTGTACCTAATATTTTATGATAGTTTTTTTACAACATAGTATCAATCAAAGAGTAATTACATCTTCTAATTTCATTTTTACAAAGTGTTAGGGGTTTAATTTAACATCTATGAAAGAATATGCTTAGTCTGGATATGTCGCACATGGTTTTCCTTGAATATGAGGAACATGACTATGGAACAAATAATGCTGAATCTGAGGTTACATGGTCCCTTCTGAACGAACCAACAAGAAAAACATTTCTGCCAACATTAATAACTACTTGCTGTAGTGTTTAATCTTGTAGAAGCTAACCCAGTAGGGTTTTGTCATGCAACCTAAATGACTCTTGTGTGTTTGATGCAAGACAAGTCCCAGCAGCTGTGATCAGCACTTCAAACAAAGATACAATAAACCTTTCTGCAGTTTCAGCTAGAAATATATTTCCTTCCTGTAGGATCACAGTATGTGGTTTTTCCTTAGTAATGGGGGTTTTAATTATATTTATAATTGACTATGATGCAAGCTTATTCTGAATGCGAGGCCAAATTGCAGCAAGTTTCAAAAGCTGGTATATACTATGGACTTAGTATCGAATAGCATTTCTTTCCTCATAGAGGGCTTGGGCTTTCCTGCCCTTATGTGTGGATTTTAGTAGATATTAATCACCTGTTAAACATCTTGTATTTATAAGAACTCCACAGAATGAATTTAGTGTATGTGTTAAAGGAAGGGATAAAATCCAGCATCTAGGATGAGTTTTCACATATTATCACAGTACACATGCAGAAATACCGTACAGTTTGATGACTCTGCTCCCCTTAATACATACTACTGCAGGAAGTTGTATATAGTTATGTGTATGAATATATATGTATAGTTGTATACATATCTTTTAATATACATTATCTGTATTTCTACATGTATTTTATCTATTATTATATTTATATATTAGATATGTTTTTTCCCCAGAGAGACTGATGCTGTGAAGTTAGTATTCACGCTTGGCAAGGAGCTCATAGTATTGCTATCCTTTCATTGATGTTCTGCTTTACCATTTCTAGTTGTTG
>JAOXJM010000012.1:82673844-82688549 GCA_026413425.1 Tringa solitaria
TTGTTTTTCTATTCTAAATGAATCCTACAGGAACGTTCAACAGCCATTGCGTGCTGTGTTCCTGTTACAATTTTTTCTGAAGATCTTTTTTTTTTTTTTTTAAAGAAACAGACATTGCACAGTAAGCTGGACAGCTTTTAACATAGCACATGTAACATAGGAAGTAACTCATAGAAAAGCTATAGGGGTTGCTCTAGAATAATAATCATGCATTTAAGAAATTATTTTCATACATAATGCATACAACTACAGATTCTGGAGTGTATATCTAAGAAAACATGTTTGAATTACAGATTTAATAATGAATTTCTGATGTGATTTCATTTCCACTGCATGTGACCTTTGTATTGCTTGAAATAATGGAGCTGCTCTTTGAGGAATTGTTGCTTGGCATCTTTAAAACATCTTGCTGTCATTGTATCTAAGTGGGGGTAATACATGAACAAATTGGAAAATGTATTTAAAAAATTGATCAGCTTCTATAACAATAGACAATTATTTAAAAGGCCAGCTTCATGTGCATTTATTAATAAGGGTAATCTTTTTTATTTTAAAACATAATTCAGATAATCTTGGGATTTCTCTTAGTTGGTTTTATGGTTTTTGAGGTTAGCTTTAAAAAAAGTCTTTTTTCAGATTAAGAAATTTACCTGATATGTGCTAGTTTTCAGTTTGATATTTTGACTTTTCCTATAGGCTCTTTGGTTGTTTCTCAATATGCAACATTTCCTCAAGCCAAAGCTGCTCAGTCACTACAAAAATGTGAAAATATCAATAAGATTTTTGACTTTTAGGATGAAAAATCCCAGACAGTCCAAAGAGTATCAGGGACCCAGTGTTCTCTCTAGTATTGTTATGGGTGAAATGTTGTGTCTTGATATTTTCCCTGGAGTAACTAAGAGTCTCCTCTCCACTTTTGCAGTGGTTGGACATCAAATCACCAGCCTGAGTCAACAGGAAAGAAATAATGAGTGTTCACACAGTGACCCAAGTTAGAATTGCTTCTTAGATTTCTATGTGTTGTGATTTAGTTGGGGTAAAAATAAAAAAGTATTGACATACTATATTATAGGAAGTCTTGAAAATATAGTAGAGCTTGGATTTACTTATTTAGATATGTGTAGTTTATTTCCACATGCTTCACTAAAATAGACAAAATAAAGAAGCGTGACCACATCGAACAGATCAAAGTCATTTAAATCAGAGAGGCTTATGTGCTTTAGAAAAGTATGTCTGCTCCGTACTGAGGGTTCCAGATATTATGCAAGTTAACTCAGCTGCAGTACATGCGATTTCATGTTTCAAGATGGCAGTTAGTGATCTCTTTTCTATCACTCTGAATTGAGATTGGTGAATGTTGACTTGTAAGAGGTAGTATCGATGCCAGAAATCCACAAAAGTGGCTCTGTAATTTGTCCGGCATTTTAACTGGTTGCCCAGTTGTAGTCATAAAAGTTTAATGACTTGGTTCAATAATGAAGAGGATTTGGGCCCTTTTTTTGAATACAAGGTATGGAAAGGGTGTTCAGCTGGGATTAATGTATAATCTGAGTATATATTGGAAGCATATGTTTGAGTATCACAAAATATGTAGTTATGATTTCAATAAATAATAGTTACTGAAGGGCTGAAAAAGTAGTAAAATACTGTGATTGTTAATAGTCGTTCACGATGGTTAGCAGACATTTATTTTAGCCTGCCTTTTTCTAAATTTACTGATTGCCTGCCAGTGATCTCCTTTTACCACATGATGCAGCTAATTAGAATATGCTCAATTAAAGTTTTTAAGAAGTGTCTCAAGCTCTTTTTTAAATAGTTTCAGATGGACTTAGATACTGATTTTTGTCCATGAGCATCTTGAGTAACAGGAGACATTTTTATTATTGAACTGTTTAGGGATCATTCAAGTCATACAAAATATCTGAAGGGAAAGCACCAAGAAGCTGATCTCTTTAGCTGGCTTATTACTGAATTTCACTGAATTTTTGGAGTTGGAAGGGAATTACGTTAGAGTTTCTTGCTATTCTTTTGTTTTCTCCCTCTAGTCCCATTCCCCTTGTTTTTTCACAACAGTACTTTTTTCTGGAGGTTTCATAATCTTTAGCTTTTGCAAATCATTTGTAAAGATTTGACAATTGCTGCTTTGGTAGCAAATCAGCAAGTATTCATTAATCACTGTCTGGAGTTTGTTTTTGTTCTCTGTGTATCTTTACAGGACAAAGATTAGAAAACGGTGATTAGTTCAGCAAACGCATTCTTAATGTGACTCTCACTTTAACTTGTAATATTGCTTTCTCTTCCTACCAGCTTGGGCTTCCACCTCTTCGGATTTTCTCATTTTTGCAGGCATGTGCCAGATGCATGTTCAGATACAGCCTTTCTAAGAATGGTGCTGGGAATGCAACAGGTGAGGGTAGGTTTGCCTTTTGAGTCAGCTTCTGATTCGGAGCCCAGAGTGATGGTAGAAGAGTGCCAGCAGAGAGTGAAAGAATCCAAAGCCCTGACTCCTTTTAGTCATTAACAGTCTCTGGCTTTATTTGTTCCTTCTGTGAGTTTATTAGCTAGCTTCAGACTGTAGTGTTACACTGAAATAATGACATCCTCTTTCTAAGTATTTGGAAACTGTGTTAGGTAACCGTTGAGCCCGAGTTCAGATGTGACTTCATTCTTGAACTGTACCACTTTATCCATCTCAGTAAATTGATGTTTATAAAGTGTTTTCAGCTCTTGGAATGAAATGAGAAATGCACAAAAATTCCTCAAGCTCTCCATTCATAGATTCTTACTGGCTTTGCACATTGCAAAGCAGTCCGTCACCTGTATGCAAATACTTCTTCCATTACAGTCATCTCATCGATGTGATACAATCAGTGCTTTAGATGCCTTCCAAATTCCCCTTCGCTATACCACACTTGGGACAGATTTTACTATTTTATCTGCCTGTAGGTAGAACCACATCACTTCACTATTCCTGCCTTGAGCTGATGATCTAAGCCCAATCTTATATTCTCCTTCATTCTCCAACCTCACTAAATTGTGTGCTTTTTAGATGAACAGATTTTAAAGACCTCAGAAGCACTTCTTGAAAATTAATGTTTCTCATCTTTTAAGCTCCTTTTTACCTTTCCTCAGGCTCCTTTTGGATAGGTGATTTACACTAATATAGTGCTTTCCTTATGGTGTCCTAAGGGAGCATTCATACTGCAGTAAGTATCTTAGCTACCCTTTTTATTAAAGCAGTCTTTTTGTTCTTCTGTACTTCCCTTCTCTGAAGCTGAGTGAGACTATGGAGGATATTCTGACTTTCATGTTTTTACATAGGGATGTTGAAGGGAACTACTAAATGCTGGTCACTTATGGATTGGGTCTTCAATTGCAAGAGTTCAAACAAGAGCTTGCATACTATCAGAATCAACAGTTACACCTTTTCTTATGGACTCCTTATGCAGGAGTTTCACTATGTTTTTGTTTTCATTAATAGTAGGAGACTCGTCCTACAGCATGTGCTATTCTGCAGCCTCCATCTTCTACCCTTCCTCACCCCAGCTCCCACTTATCAGTAAGAAGATCACTCATGACATTCTGGATTTAAATTGCTACCAGGTCAATTCCCTTAAAGTTAAAATGAGCTCCCTCCCTCCAGAGCAGGCTGCTTATTTCCAGCATCTTAATGTCTCATACAGAAGAGTCTCCGCTCCATAATAAATATGAAACCTCAGTTTTTAGTAAAGCATCTTTGCATGTCTGTCTGTTTACAGTCCTGAGTGGTATTCAGGTACATTACTACATGGAAGACCTTTTCTTTAGCTTCCCTTACAGGCCCTAGATTTTCTCTCTAAAATGTTTCTTTTGCCTTTTCCCTGTGGTACTGGTACCCATGGAAAGCAGAAGTGTTGCCTTCTCAAACCCAGTGCTTCTTACCCGGTGATCCTTTGTGCCCTTCATATGACCTTTGCATCCAGCAAGTTAATGTATGGTGCCATCTGTCTTGCAAACTCACCTGACCCCTAGTTCCTAAGTGCTAATCCCACTGTAACAACCCACCTCTTCCCTTCATCATGGGTCCCTGATTCCAGAACAGAAGGGTGCATGGCCACCTTTGAATAGAAGGGCCTCAGCACTGCAGTCATTTCTCCACCAGTGGTCTAATGTGATGCCATCCTGCCTCATGATGTCATGAGTGTTAGTCTGGGTTTGATTTTGTTTCATGATGTTCCTGAAAGTCTCCTCTTCCAGTCTGATTATCCTCTTTCTCATAAGACTTTGTCTCTGTGTGTGGAGACCAAACTGCTCACCGGTATCTCTGAAAGTGCTACCTGTGACCCATAGACTGTGTTTATCTGGGTTCCTTCAGTCTAGCCCCCTCAAAAAAGCTCCCAAAGACACTGTCAGCATCATGGTGCATCCGGGCTGCTCTCCTAGGGGACAGGTGTTTGTACATGAGATGAGCATGAGACACCTTCTTGCTGGAACTCTACCTTTATTTTTCCATCTGGATGTGTAACAGTGGTTCTCTAAAATGGTTTCTGTATCACAGGGTTTCACCTGACTGGCAAATTTCCAGATGTTGCCAAATTCCCCCTGGATCCAAACTTCCATTTCTCTTCTCAGCTCGCTTCCTTTTACATTTCCAACAGCTCTATTCACTCCATGCTAGGACTTGCCTCGATCTAGCAAGAGCTTCTTTCCCTGCTTCTAGTTTCAGATTTTCAGCTGCATCCTCCTTCCTGCCACCCCCAGGGCTTTCCTGAGTGAGTTTCTGTCCTTGATCTTGCTCACAAAATTCAGAGACTGAATTTTTGTTGATGCAAGAGGACAAAAAAAGAATTTGTAAATATTTTATGTTGCACAAAGTAACATGTTCACTTAACATATATTTAATTACTGGGGAAAAAAGCCCCTTGGTTCTGGATTTTGAAAATAGGAAGAGCATTAGACAGTATGTCGTGTTCAAAACAGAATTTCTGACAGGTTTGATTTCATTTAAACAAGTGATTTACTGGGGAGTATTGTATTCTTTTCTTTAAACGTCAATTATAAAATACACAAAATACAAAATACTCAAATAGATTACAACTTCCCTGATTTTAATGAAATCAGACCAAAACCTGCTGTCCTCTGATCAGGAATCAGTTACACTTATGGGAGAGTCAGGTCACAGCTTGAGGTTGCCTCGCTGCCCCTCTCCATAATATGTGTTGATCTACAGTCACCCCATTTTTAAGGGTATCCTTGGAGTTGGCAAGGCTTGGGTGCATCCACCTTCTTTGGGGCATCTCTGCATTTACTCACTAGGCATTTCCCATGATCTCCCCTGAACTCTGAGACCAGGATTCTTAAAGAAAATGTTATCAAGAGCACTGGGTTGTTGACTGGAGCATGCCAACATGCTTCCAATCCATATCAGATCTTTGTGTGATCAGTTTATTGTTCCCAGAAACTGTGACCACAACCTCACTGGACTGAATAGCTTTAGCCACTTAGGACCACTGGAGTTGAGGATGAGGTCCATCTTCCTCAACACAAATAACCAAAGTGCGTGCGCACTCTTATGCTGTTGTAGCAAGAATGTTTCAGTTTAACTAAAGACAGTTCTGTGAGTTAACTCTGCATTTGACTTGAAGCATCCTAAACTGTGAGTAGCTATTGTGGTCCTTCAGGTATTTTACAGAAACTCTTCTTGAGCTTTCACCAGCATGTTTTGTTTTCTGTTCCTGTGGCTACATATCTGTGTCTGGTTGCTGTACAATAGTACATTATTCTGTTTTCTTTTGCTCAGAATAGATGACTTGTGTTTTCAAAGATATTTTGTGTCAGGATGAGTTTTGCGTAAGGAAGGATTTGTAGCTGCTGAACACTGAATGATTCAGCAGTGTTCCAACAGAACAGACTTTGACATATAGATGTGTAAATGGCATGAGTTTTTCCAATACACAAGACTTAAAACATTGATTCATTTACTTATCCCTATTTTATCTTGCTATATTTGTTCATTCGTAGCCTGAATGTTTTCCTAAAGGACTGTTTCAGACTTCAATATAAATTTCCAGCTATCATAAATCTTCTATGACCATTGTTTCATTATGATTATCTTGATGTTTTGATTGTACCACAGAAATCTGAACACAGATCTATAATCTTGGTGTTTCTCCAAATCCTCTGTCTAGCAATTTTAATATTTTAGTAGTAAGTTGAGGATTTTATATGTTTATATGAAATCTGTTAGGATTTAGTTTTGCATTTCATTCTGTGCCTCATGAAATGGGACTCAAATTAATTCACATATTTTCAGTTTGAATGTTGTCATCTATTCCAAGAGCTTGTTGAAAGGCTTTAAATTAGGCATGATTATTAAAGCTTGTGTTTTACATTGTGGAAAAATACTTATTTTCAGAAGAATATCTATATATCATCATTCTAAATGAGATGTCCTTATTAACAAAATGGAAGAGGAAGTGAGGAAGCATAGCAATGAAAGCCATGCACAGTTCTTGGAAGCCTTCCTTGCTGTACCTTGGGAGAAAGACAAGACAGAAATATAAAAGAACTAGAAGAGTTAATAAGTAAAATACTCGTATTTACATACAAATTGATAATGTGATTGAAAAAGAATGTGAAGAAGTAACGATGCAGAGTGATAGTGCATGGCAAATCACAGATTTTAGAGGTATGATACTTGAGCAATAGTAGTTTGCCAAACTTCTTCTGTGGTCAAACGCAAAAAATGTTTTACTTGAAAGCTAAACAAAATAACATGCAAGAAAATATTCTTCAGAATTAGTCAGAAGAGGGACAGGCTCCCTCTGTGCATTAAGTTTAACACAGGAAAGCAAAAGCTAATTAAAATTTTCTGTGTGGATTGCTGTTTGCAAGAATTTTGCTATTCCTTTGGGTATCCAAAGTATAATTATTTTCCAGTTCATCTGAGAAACATTTGCTGAAAGAATGTAAATAATTGTGTTTATCTAAATCAAATTTTTACTCTTCATTGAAGAAGCAAATTGCAAAATCTGAAAATAATGGAGAAGCAGATCACATAAACCTTTGTTGCTGTTAAAAAGAAATTTATGAAGTTTCTCATTAACTTAAAATGAATATTAAAATATGTAATTGGAATTACTTTTAAATTTTGACATCTCACAATCCAGTTTATGACTTCTTTTTTCAATGAAAAGACCAAAGCAGGAAAGACAAAGACAAAGTTAAATTTACTACAAGTGAGCTATTAGTGAACAGAGATGAGCAATACATTAGAAGGGAATTACATTCCAGAAGTACCGCATGCTTGCACAGCTCAATACTGAGTGTAGCTCCTCTAAAAATCTCTTTTCTTCTCTCTTTTAATATATTGTTCCAGAAACTACTGTAATGTTTAATCTTGTGCTTGTGTTCTTTTAGCTAGCTCTTTATTTCATCATGTTGTTAATCCAAGATATATCTGCTGTCAGGAAAGAATCTGCCTGTTATTAAGACAACAAGGTTTGCCAAGACTTAATTGCTCAACGTGATCTGGATCTGCATAATTCCTTGAGGAGACAGAAGAACTTGGAATACTGAGAGTGCCTCAGTCTGATTTCCAAATTGTTTCTTCTACCCTATACTATTTACAAATTCTATGTGAAGAAACACAGGATAGGACTAGCAAGAAACTCTGACTCTCAGCATTTAGAATTTAAAAGTTCTTCACTGTCCAACAATTAACCTTGAATTTTATTTTAAATTTTGCATTTAAAAATTTTATGAACTTTCATTTTTGGTATGCCAAATTACATTTGATCTTTTTTGCCTTGATATGCACTGAGCATAAATTAAACCATTGTTCTCAAATCTGGAAATCAATTCCCTTAATCCTAGTCCATTGTCCAGCGGATACAAAGTACTTCTCAAATTATCAATGAAATTTCGAACCAGACACGTCTTCTCTGATTTTGATTTTTCTTAAAATATTTTCTACAGCTAATAATTAGACAATTTTTGGAAGTAGGAAGAATGTGAATCTGTGAATGCAACATTTAAATATCATTAATCACAAAGTGAATCTGTCTAGTGAATAGAGGTGAGACTGATTCATATGTCAAAGTGGTTTGTCATTTGTGAAGGAGATAGAACATAATAAGAAATGAGAATTTTTATTTGTATAATTTTAAAATTTGCAATAAATGTATTTTTATGAAAGCTATCTTGAAATTCTGACATAGTAGCAAGTCCTAACCTTTACTAAGATACTTTCTGTCTTTTAAAAACAAGCAGGTTTTAGGGATTATCCACAATGTAACATACTAACCTGCTAGATTCAGTGAGTCTACTATGGGGGTTTACATGATATCATCCATAACACAGGATAAACATTTCCCAGCCTATCAATAGCGTCCATCTCAATCTTTTGGTTTACTCTTTCTCATGAGGAGTGTGAGAGGGAAATCTCGGTCTGTAAGTCTTCCAGGTTTCCCATTCTCTCATATGCTCTGATTTAAAAGGAAACTTTCCAGGTTTCCTTCACTGCTTAAGAGGTGATCTGCCTCTGTAGGCAGAGGTAATGTACAGCTACAGAGGTCTAGTAGCTGTGCAAAACACTAAACACTGTAAGTCAAGTAACTGTTGACTTAATCGCTCCATTAGCCTGCACTGCCTCGCATCCGATTCCTCCAGTTCTTAATGACATTAAAGGTATATGCCAGTTTTCAATCCATAGCCAGCTCTTTTATTGGGAAAATATCACTTCTGATCAGTTAAAATGGTGTGAGTTTCTGGAGCCTGACATCCTGAAATCAAGTTAGGCAAAGCATGGAAATGGCAAGAGCTTACACATGCATAGGATGGAGAAGAACGTAATAAAGCAGTTCAGTGAGAATGCCCTCTGTATAGGATGGCTCATGCAGACTTTGCCAATACTCAATTCAACCTGTGAATCAGTGTTTGTTACAGTAGAAGAACATATAATTTTCCCTGAATTTCCCTGCCAGTACATGAAGCACATCAGAAGAGCAAGTGAAAAGTTTTCTCTTTCCCTCCTTGACCTTTTTGAGGGAGTGGGAAATGAAATTATAAGATCTATCTCAAAATGTGGTATTATTGGCAAAACTTGGGGAGCAAATACTGATTAAGACTACTCATCCAGGAGTAGTAAGAGCACTCGGAAACAAAATAGCCAAACTGTAGGCTATAGTGTGATGATCTTTTCATCTTTTAGCTTCTGGAAACTCCAACGCCTGTTTTCTCAAAGGGCTTCAACATAGGTCTAAGCAGCTCAGATCTCTATCATGTTTGCATCAAGCTAATAGAAATGGCAATGAAAAAATTACCATGCCACACCAAAGCAAGGTGAAATTCATTTGGAGTAAATATGAAGTGATATATATGGAAAAAATCCTGACTTCACATATGCAGTGATGTGTTTTAAGATGATATGAGGCAAGAACAAGGGTCATGTGGTGATAATGGATCATTCCATTAAATTGGCTGTTTAGTGGTCAATAGCAACAATAATGAGAAGACGCTTGGAAGGGGTAGCTGAGATGAAGCATTAGCCCAATGCAGAATGACTTCTCCTACTTTGTAACAGTATGGCTTTTTTGGCTATTTTGATTTAGCTTAATAAATTCCTTAGCATTTTAAATGGTAAGTCCTGAATTGCCTCCTGAATTTGCCAGTATCATCTCCTGCTGATGCAGGTCTGTTTCTCTTCATCAGACCTCCCCATGTCATACTGCAAACTTGCAAAAAATACACAGAGATCTTGTTTTATTGAAATAACAAGGATCTTCAGGCCAAAACTCTTGAAGACAACCATTTAATCGCTCTGAACATAATGTATGTTAATATTATCATTTGTGAGTAAAAAGAAGTATAGTGGATTCATTTATATATTTCATATTCTTTTTAGATACAAAGGATTAAAAAGTGGCTTTATGCCATGTAGCAGGAGAATCAGAAAGTGCCTGTTCTTCTGCTACTGCTGTTTTCAGAACTACAGGCCTTAATTTGTGATGCAGTAAAAGGTTTTAGTCCATACACAAGACTTCACAAAATCTTCTTACAACTTACTGGTGGATTATATTTTATCTTCTTACTAGAGAATCTTTCCACCCATAAAGTTGGGGCTTCTCTATTAAATTACGTTATTGAGATTTACCATGTCCTGTCCTTTATTCCATAGAAGTGTTAGTCCTTGCATCCATCATCTGAGTTTTTGCTCTGCAAGTCCTATATGATGTTAATGAGTGTGCCTTAAATAGCCTTTCAGATCACATCTGTGGTTCTTCATGACCAACTGCCATTTTCTGCAATGCCCCAACAGTGCCAGCCTAACATAACACATTTAATTTATAAACAAGTAGATCAACCCAGCTACATGATCAGCAGCAGTGTTCAACATTCTAAAATGTAGGATAAAACTGAAGATTTTAGAAAAAACATAATTTTCTAGATAAAATGTACATTTGTACAATGAAAACACTACCAAAAAGGAAAAAAAAAAAAAACCTACTAGAAAATCTAAATACTCATTCATGCTGTTTGTGGTAAAGAGAAATTTTAATGTCTTCACACTCCAGAGCAGCAAAAAAATCCATTAGCACACAGATTCTCACAGTCATTGACTGTGTGGGAAGATACAGATGGGTTTTTTTTTTCTTCATTGCAACAATATCACTAACAGCAGGAGCTGAAACATACGATGTCATGTCAACCTGAAAGAAATTAGGATTTAAGAATCTAATAAAGTTGGGATTGCTCAGTGGTGCAGTTTGCTAACAGAATGTCATTGCACACAAATGGCGTGTGCTCGGAGTTGGGTAGCTCTGGCAGTTAAAATACACGCATTTCCCATTGAGCTGAAATGCCAGCAGCTACCCCACTGTGGGTTTTAGCGTGATACGCTAATCCCAAATTTTCTTTGGCACTGGGTAGTGAAAGAGCTGTATGGCTGAACAATTGAACTGAAGTTCCATTAAGAAAAATTCCTGGTAACCTGTCAAAAACTGAAAATCCACCTAGATCAATGGTTACCATCCTGTGATACACAGAGTTGCACAGATTCAAATAAAAAATACAAGTATAATTTGTGCTATAACTAATGAGAAGGATTTTTAAAAAAAATTAGTAGTTTTTTTTCTTAAGAACTAAGACATTAATTGTATCAACTTTGTGTTATTTCTACTGCAGTGAGAAAGAAACCAACAATGTAGTGGTCATTTTATTACCGAGAAATGTAAATGTTTGCATTTTTGCTTCAAATATAGCCAGAACTAAGTAACATTTGAGATCTAAATAGCTCCCTATGAAAGTGTCTTAAATCTGATTTGAATTCATGGTCACATCCATGTATGTAAAGTCTGAAGAAAAATTTGAATATAGAGATGTTAATGGCATATACTGTTCCTCTTGTTTTTTTAGTGAAAAAAGAAAACTCATATAAGCATGTGCTATTTCAACAACTGACAGTTGATACAACACTAAATACAGAATACTCTTTAATAAATATTGCAAATGCAAAGCCAAGTTATCCTTCCAAAAATTGGCTGTCCTCAACTCAGTTGCTTTGTGAAGCAGGACACAGCTCTTGTTCCCAAGTGTCAACAGTGCATGTTAGAGTCCTTTGTATGGACGTGGCTCCTCCATGCAAGGGTCGTGTTAATTTTACTCCTTCCTGTTGCAAAGGTATTCTTTAAACTGCTGCATTTAGAAATGTAAAGATTATTATATGTATTAGATGCTAGTTTTTCATCCATTTCAGACAACTCTGTTCTTGAATTAGCTTTAAAATATGGTATTTGAACATCAGTGTCACATATAAACAAAGGTAAATATTTTTACAACTGTTCTTCCTATAAAATAGAAAAGGCATGTTAAGTGTGTGTCATAAAAACTTTAAATCTTCAGGGTCCAGTTGACTAGCGCAGAAAGACATCTTTTGGTTTTGTTCTTCTTTTGCTTAACCTCTAGCGTACAGGTTTGTGCTTTCTTGAAGCTAATTGATGATAAAGCTGGTGATGTTGTATTTTTTCCCCTATTTTTGTGCCAGACTAGACAGTTGGACCTCATTATGTTCTCATATACTGGTATTTCCACAAAATTTAGCACTATTAATTGTCAGTTTCACTGTGCATGGAAAGATTTTAGAAATAAAATAATAAAGTGTCTGCAACTTGTAAGGTTTTCTGTATCCATACCTAAAATTCGTCACTATTTGAAGGATAAGAAAACTCTGCTACTTTCCCATCCTTTACTGAAATAAAAACAGCAGCAGAATTTCTATATAGAAAGTGAATATTTTGTTTAAAGACTAAAAGTAGTCTCTAACCTTCTAGAGTAGAAGGTTATAGGGAAATGCAGAAATCCTAGTGATTAACTGAAGAAAACTTCATGCAGAATACATTTCCCAGGCTGACTGCATGTTTCAGTGCTCCTTAGGGACATTTTATGGCACCACTTTCTTGTGTCCTAGGAGCTGCTGGTACTGCCTTGGTGTCCCCTGCCTGTATGGTGCAGGAAGCTGTCCCAGGACTGCAGTGTTCTGCAGCTAATTGCTGCTTCTCTCACTGGATATTACAGAGTTAGAAGCTGGTAACGCCCTGCTCTGCATATATGTATTGTTACCCTTTCCATTCCCTTCCATCTACCAATGGTGGGACAACATTTTTAGAAATATTTACATAGGCTTTTTTGTTTTCATTTGGGGAAAGGACAAGGGCTGAGGTCTTTTTGTCTGCTTACCTTGTCTATGCCCACCTTTGAAATGGGAATTTGGGTATCAACACATACTTTAAGGCCAGCTTGCTCTGAAATTACCTTAAACCAAGTCTTTACAGAAAAGCAAGTCATTATTTAATTTTACTGTATTCTCCTTTGACTAGTCCTTAGCTTCCAGAATTGCCAAATCAGTGTAGCATCTCGCAGAGAATCATAAGGTTTTTTAAGTTGTGTCACTCTCATTGTCACTCAGTTGTGTGCTGGACGGTCTTGCTTACTTCTGACCTCCCATCTGAATTTCAGCAATAGTGAGCCTTAAAACATCATTATGCAGTACGGTTCAAAACAGATCACATGAAAATATTCATAATTATTGCTTAGTAGTCTGCTTCCGTTACGGCTCTAGGAAGTGTTTGAATATTGGAAGCGTTTGGATGTTTCATTTCTGAGATTTCATTACAAGCATTAAAAACGCCTCAAGATTTTTACATGACTCTAGAAAACCTCTGAAGGTTTTAGAATAGGGGGAGCGATGTGACATTCTGCAGCTTTGGTGTTATGTAGTGGTGGGTGCCATGCCTTTTTTTTACCTTTTTTTTTTTTGGAGTAATTTCATAGCTCTTTAAAATTTCATGAGCTGTTATCTCTACAAAGTAAGATTTGCTAAAACTGTTCTGATCTTTTCAGCAGACACTTGAGTTAGTGCACCTCTAAGAGCTGGACACCCTCATCCAGTGGTGGTCTGGGTGGGCAGATGCAGGTTTTCTTCCAGAGGAACATTCAGCAGCTCGGGCAGGCTCCTGGCTGACTTCTCCTCTTCTCTGGGGTTCACGTGGCATGAGGTGGTCACAGATGGCAATTTATCTGAGTGTTGCCGCCTCCTGAGTTCGAACAAGGCTTTGGACTGTTCAGATTATGCTGAATCATCACAGTAAACTATGGTATAGTTCTTTGATGTAACACTTTGGTGTGTAGGGAATTGCCTATCAGTTGGTCCAGTCATACCTGGAGACCATGGGCATTTGGCTGTCCACCAAAGAAACAGGCAGTGGGTATGTTTTTAATGTGCAGGGCTCATAACTTTACCTCACAGCGTGCCTTTTAAAGCAGTTTTTCCTTAAAATTCTTACTCTGAAATGTGTAGCAGACAAGAAGAAGGTGGGTCCACAGCATGTCAATAAACTCTTAAATTTAGGGAAACATTGTTTGGCTTATCAGTTTTACAATGAACCAAGGGTAGTCTTGGAAAGATATAGAAGGCTTTATGTGGTAATAAATGTGTTCTTAATATTACTTACCACAACTGTGAATAAAAGTAGATGAAAAATGGCTTGATAATTTCCATTTTCAGTTACCTGTTTCCTGGTTTAGTGTTACCTGTTGATCGATATCCCAGAGAACTTCTACCAAATTCATGTCCTCCTTCCAGGATCAGTTAATTACTCATTAAATAGACACGCAGCATATTTAATCTCTAACTCTCAAAACTCTTTTCCAGGATAAGGGAAAAGTACATACCGTGTTCCTGAATCTCCTTCATTTATATTGGACTTTCTTCATGAAGTGGGCCCCTAAGAGTCTCATGCTGGGCCTTGTACGGCTGTAGGCATCATTTATGAAAAAAAGGTGCATTAGACAAAATGCAGTGTTGAACTCTAACACATGAGTTGCAATTAATAAAATACATGGCAAGGAATTTCAATTTAAAAAGAACTCTTTGAAAAAATAATTTTGCTATAACTTAGAATAGAATAAAGCATACCATGTAAGTATGTGGCTTCAATATAAAAATTAAAATGTCTGGAAAGTAAATTTAGTGCTTAGCAATCGTGTCGATAACTAAAATTTTGACAGTTCGAAATGTTATCCTTTTTTGACCCAGAAAGCTATCAGCATTCTGCAGAAATGTAAGCATCTTACGTAGTTATAGTGGATGGTGAAAGTGTTTTTGTGGAAGATGGTGGGAGTAGTATTTAGATGTTTACCAGTTGGTAAACTATTGAGACAGCTGAATA